>CM016615.1:45672785-46272785 GCA_005393395.2 Gossypium australe
TGTAAATAAAAGTTTGATAACACGAAAAGAGAAGAGAGTGAGATGGTGATATGGTTCGACTAAGATCCCAAAAGAAAGTAGAGTATTCGGCCACTAGAAGAAGAATATGGGGAGCGATGGCTTTTGGAAATAGAAGAGAAGTAAAGGCTTGCCACCACAACGAATAGAAAAGAGAAGTAAGGTGGGAGAGGTAGGTTCGGCCTAGAGAAGAAAGTGGAAGAGAAGAAAAAGATGAACACAAATGACCTTAATTGCCTTTGAGATTTCGGCCAAAGATTACCAAAAAGGAAGAGAGTTGAACACTAGATGTTTCGGCACAAAAGTATGAATGAACACTAGATGGAAAGACTACATTCGGCACTCTACTAACACTAAATTTCGGTATGCTAAAACCCTCCACAAACCGAATATGCACCTCACAAGAACCCCACATTCGGCCACCACCTTCCCTCCTCTCAAATCCCTTATTCTTCTCCACATTTTCCTCCCCTCCCTCATTCAAATGAGTTTGAATAAGTCAAACTCTCATCTCTTCTCCTAGCCGCACATTCAAAATGATTTGACTCAGTCAAATCCCACTTTCCAAGTGCCATAGCCGAATCCAACTCTCCCCTCCCCTTGACGCAAAACAAATGCCAAAATGCTTCCTCTGCAACTCGAACCTTCTCCCTCTTGGAACCCCTTGTGACGCAACATCTCCCCCTTGCTCCCTTGCATTACCATGCCACTTTATCACATGGTTTCTTGTGTCACAAATCCCACACTAATTTCCTTAAGGCTTAGCTCCCCTAGTTTCCCCCCAAGGCTTAAAATCAAATATTTTCCTAAGGCCTCTACCTACACCCCAAGGTTCTCGAGACCCCCAAAACATACTCAAACAACATACAAATATCACACAACGTACACTACCACATGAATATGAATTAAAACACATAACCCCTAAATCTCGGATATTACAATTCTACCCCGCTTAAAAAATAATTTTGGCCTCGAAATTACCTGATCAAATGAAGTGGGGGTATTATTGTCGCATTACCTCCTCCGGTTCCCACGACGCCTCCTCCGATCCATGGTTCCGCCACAACACCTTGACTAAAGGAACTGACTTCTTCCGAAGCACTTTAACATCTCACTCCAAAATCTGAATCGGCTCTTCCTCATAGGAAAAATCTGGCCTCAACTCCACTTCCTCCACTGGCACCACATGCGATGGATCTGATCGGTACCGACGTAGCATCGAAACGTGAAACACATCATGCATCTGCTTCAATTCTGTAGGCAATTCCAACCGATACGCCACTGGCCGTACTCGCTTCAAAACCCGATAAGGTCCTATAAACCTGGGACTTAGCTTACCCTTGCGTCCAAATCTCATCACCTTCTTCCACGGCGAAACCTTAAGAAACACACGATCACCCACTGTAAAGTCTATCTCCTTCCGCTTAAGATCCGCATATGACTTCTGTCTGTCGAATGCCTCTTTCAACCGTGCTCGAATCATCTTAACCTTCTCTTCCGACTCTACCACTATCTCTAGACCCAAAACATGACATTCACCCAGTTCTGTCTAACAAGTAGGTGTCCGACACCTCCGTCCATACAACGCTTCATACGGCGCCATTCGAATACTCGCTTGGTAACTATTGTTGTAAGCGAATTCTGCTAAAGGCAAGAATTCCTCCCAACTACCTCTGAAGTCGATAACACATCCCCTTAGCATATCCTCTAACACCTGAATCACCCTTTCAGACTGGCCATCCATCTGCGGATGAAATGCCGTACTAAAATCCAATCTGGTGCCCAAAGCTTGATGCAACGCCCTCCAAAACCTTGACGTAAACCTAGGATCCCTATCTGATATAATCGACACCGGCACTCCATGCAGTCTCACAATCTCTGCTACATACAGCTTTGCCAACCTCTGCAGAGAGTAATAAACCCGAACAGGTATGAAGTGAGCGGACTTTGTCAACTGATCCACAATCAACCATACTGAGTCCTTCTTAGTCGGCGTAAGAGGAAGCCCACTAACGAAATCCATTGTGATCTTCTCCCACTTCCACTGCGGAATCTTTACCAATTGCAGCAACCCCGATGGCACTTGGTGTTAGCCTTGACCTGCTGACACGTCAAGCACTTTCCCACAAATTCTGTAACTTCCCGCTTCAATCCAGGCCACCAAAACTGATCCCTCAGATCCCTATACAACTTACTTCCTCCAGGATGCATAGCGTAAGGGCTACTATGCGATTCCCGAAGAATTCTCTGCCTTAACTCCTCATTCTTCGGCATATAGACCCTACCACGAAAGCACAAAACCCCGTCACTGTTCATACTGTAGTCCTCTACTCCTCCACTCTGAACTTGTGCAAGCTTAGCACTTAAAACATCATCCACCAACTGCTCCTCCTTAACCTAACTTAACCATGTCGGCTTTACCTACAGCTCTGCCAACAAACTCCCGTCATCATAAAGACTAAGATGCGCGAACATCGCTCTCAGATCTGATACCACCTTCTGACTTAGTGCATCTGCCACCACATTCGCTTTTCCCGGGTGATATTCAATCAAACAGTCGTAATCCTTTAGCAGCTCCACCCACCTTTGCTGTCTCAAGTTCAGCTCCTTCTGAGTCAGCAGATACTTCAAACTCTTATGGTCCGTATAGATCACTGACTTCTCTCCATACAAATAATGCCTCCATACCTTCAGAGCGAAAACCACTGCAGCCAACTCCAGATCATGCGTCGGATAGTTAACTTCATGCGGTCTCAACTGCCGAGACGTATAAGCAACAACTTTCCCTTCCTGCATTAGTACACAACCTAACCCAGTATGAGAAGCATCACAATACACCACAAAGTCTTTCCCTGCCACAGGCTGAATTAAGACCGGAGCCTCTGTCAAAACCTTTTTTAGCTTTTCGAAACTCTCCTGCTGTTTATCCTTCCAGACGAAAGGTACCTCCTTTCTCAACAACTTTGTCAATGGTGCCGCTATTGAAGAGAAACCCTCGACAAATCTTCTATAGTAGCCTGCTAACCCCAAGAAACTGCAAATCTCTGCCACCGACTTAGGTGGTTTCCAATCCAATACTGCCTCAATCTTCCTAGGATCCACTCTTATTCCTTCCGCAGATACTACATGACCCAGAAAAGCAACTTCACTTAACCAAAATTCTCACTTGCTAAACTTGGCGTACAACTTCTTCTCCCTTAAAACCTGCAGCACTAATATACCAGGATGTCGTCTATGAACACCACGACGAATTGGTCCAGGTAAGGTTGGAAAACCCGGTTCATCATATCCATGAACGCAGCTGGGGCATTTGTCAACCCGAACGGCATTACCAGGAATTCATAGTGCCCGTATCGAGTCCGAAAAGCTGTCTTATGGATATCCACTTCCTTCACCTTAAGTTGATGATACCCCGACCTCAGATCTATCTTTGAGAATACCGCAGCCCTTTAAGTTGATCAAACAAGTCGTCTATCCTCGGCAGCGGATACTTGTTCTTGATCGTCAGCTTATTCAACTGGCGGTAATCTATGCACATCCACATAGATCCGTCCTTCTTCTTTACAAACATCGGTGCTCCCCATGGAGACACACTGGGTCGAATAAACCCGCGATCTAGCAACTCTTGGATCTGGGCTTTAAGCTCAACCAGCTCTTTTGGTGCCATTCTGTACGGAGCAATGGACACTGGCGCTGTACCTGGCAACAGGTCGATTCCGAACTCCACCTCACGATCCGGAGGCAACCCTGGAAGTTCTTCCGGAAAAACATCCGCAAACTCCTTCACCGTCCTGACCTCTCCCACAGCTGCTTCCTTAGCATCCAAGGCAGTAACGAGCATCAAGAAAGCCATACATCCCTTCTTCACCATCTTCCTCGCCTTAAGAGCAGACACTACGTTAGACAGGTAGTCTCTCCTCTCACCTAACACCATAACCTCATTGTCCTCGAGAGTCCTCAACGACATGCGCTTAGCAGCACAGTCCAGATTCGCACGATACATTACTAACCAATCCATCCCTAAGATCAGGTCAA
The DNA here is from genome assembly GCA_005393395.2 of Gossypium australe. Classification (NCBI taxonomy): domain Eukaryota; kingdom Viridiplantae; phylum Streptophyta; class Magnoliopsida; order Malvales; family Malvaceae; genus Gossypium; species Gossypium australe. The sequence continues at coordinate 45,676,839 of CM016615.1, forward strand.
ATTCCCCGAATGGCAGTTCCATCAAGTCAGCTGGGAACACTACCCCCTGAACTTCGAAAGGCATGTCTCTAAAAAGTTTATCTACCACTACAGATTGCCCTAAAGGACTAAGTACAGTCATCTTCCTAGGGACAGTCTCAGAGTTCACATTCAAGGTTCCAGACACTACGCTAGTAATGTACGAGTGAGTTGACCCATCATCAATTAAAGCAGTAAAGGGTAACCCATAAATAAGGAACGTACCCGTGATAACATCTAGTGCATTCCCCTCTTCACGATGTCTGGCTGCATACACTAACCCTGGCTCCCTTGCATCTGAGGCCCCAGCACCTCTGCCTGGTGCCCCATGACCTCCGGCAGAACCATTCCCTCCACGGATCGGACCACGACCCCTCGACATCTGTCAACCACCGCGTCCTGGCTGCATATACCCCTGACCTACTGTCCGAGCCCTATTCGAATCCTGAGGACAATCCTTAATTAAATGAGCCTTGGACCCACACCTAAAACACTCCCTAATCCTTCCCCAACACTCGCCAACATGAGTCCTTCCACACTGAGCACACGGACGAACCTGATTCCCAGCAGCTGGCATGGAAACACGAGCAGAACTCTCAACCCTAGGCTTTTTTTGAAACCCACCCGAAGATCCTGAAGGTCCAAAACCTTTCTTATTCTGGCCTCTGTCCTTATCTCTATTCTACCTTTCAGTTCGCTTAACTTCCTTGGCTATTCGAGCTTTCTTTACCAAAGTAGCAAAGTCCCTCTCACGCTGGGGAGCTATCAACACAGTACATCCCGCAGCCCATCCTCAAATCTCATGCAGCGCTCGTAATCAGTAGCAACAATCCCTCTGGCATACTGACTTAGCCTCAAGAATTCTGCCTCATATTCTGCTACTGACTTACCCCTTTGTACTAGATTTAGAAACACTTTCCTCTGCGCATCTACCTAACTAGCTCCGACGTACTTCCCCTCGAACTTAATCTTAAAGAAACCCCAATCCACTCGATCCGCCAAAGTACCCTCTCTAACAGTGAGCCAGCACTGGTAGGCCTCATCCCAAAGTAAAGACACAGCGCCCTTCAGCTTTTCCTCAGCAGTGCAGTCCAAATCATCCATGATCCTCTCGACTACCTCCAACCAGTACTCCGCTGCATTCGGAGCTACCCCAGATACTCCCCTAAATATCTCAGCTCCATTCGCTCGGAGTCGCTCAGACACTGACTTCCGGGACCTAGTACCCATTTCCAAAACTCTCAACATAGCCTGCGAAACTGCGTCGTCTCCACCCGTCTGATCTTGAAATTCAGCTTTTGCAGCTGGTGGCGGCGGCTCATTCCCTGACCCATGACCAGACCCAACTGGTTCAGATACAGCCATTCTGCCTCTACCACGCCCACGTGCGTTACGACCACGTCCCCTAGAACTCATATCTATCGTCGCGTCTTAATCTGATTTAAGAAATTTTATGCATTAGCTTCTTTCCACTGTTTGGTTAAAGGAAAAGTTTTATAATTTAGAGGTTCTAGTTGTTCTTTCGTTATAAAGCACACATCCCTAAAAGTTTCAGTCTCTAGAGAGATTGTCCTATCTTTCTAAAGTCCGCAATAATATCCACAACAATGCAGTATATATTTATTCCACTCAAACAGTCAGAAGACTTACCTGGCAGACCTGAGCCGCAGAATTCGGGTGCCATACCTCCAAAAATCCATTCCACGAAAAATAAACTTTAGAAATCTCATTTTGAAAACGTTATGGGCCTCAAAACCCAAAGGCTGAGTTTTTTTAAAACTGAGCTCTGATACCAAATTGTAACACCCCAAACTCGGCCCAAAACACCACGGTCGAATTCGAAATGTTACTGGGACAAACGTTTGAAAAGAATTTGATTTGAGGGTGAAAACACGTGTTGAGTTTAAAATGTCTTTCTTAGTTTATAAAAGTTAACTTATTAAAAAAAAAGTTCGTCGTTTCGAAAGTAGGATGCCGAGAAAAAAAATAAAAACTTTGAAGGTCGTGTGTAGTTTAAATCATAGTACATTTGAAAATTCAAGAAAATCGAGTTGTTACGTGTATCCGGGTTTAAAGGTTCAATTTAAGTCTTTAAGTTGTAAGTTGTTTCCAAAATCATTTCCAGTTATTAATTCAATAATCAATCCAACTTAAAACGTAATAAAGATCCCGAAAATACTTTAAAATGACCTTATTACAATAAAATATCCCAAAAGTAATTAAAAATCTAAAGTGCATAAATAAAACGTCATTTGCATGGCCACCTCGAATCCACTCCGGCCCGGTCCGAGCATCATGTATCACCTGCATTGTTTTTAGAAAATAGAGTGAGTCAAACAGACTCAGTGTGCAATTAATTCACATGTTTCCACACTTGGGCTTAGCCCATTTCCACACCAATCCACATACCACACATGTTTATGCATAATGAACCCCAACCCAATCCTAGTGTCCATCCGCTACACACCCTCGTATCCAGCCGCATGCACCAGGGGATTACTAAATCGACCCTCCATCCGCTACACACCTCTTTGGCAGTCATGCTGCTCAAAGCTAATATAACGTGGCGTAGCCACCGATCACCATGTGACCAAAAATAACGTGGCCTAGCCACCAATCACTGAGTGACCAAATATAACGTGGCCTAGCCACCGATCACTATGTGACCAAATATCGATATCCACAATGTGACTCAAAGTCATCATCAATCCAAGATGAAGCACAGAGCTATCATCAATCCATGATGTGGCACACAGCCGACATCCAGTCATGATGAGGCACATAGCCAACATCAGTCCGTGATGTAGCTCAAGGCTAACATCAACCACGTACATAAATGTACACCCTTTCCTTCATTAATCATACCCCAATCCCCATGCACATACATTATTTTATGATAAATGACAGAATAACCATCATGAACATACCGACATGCATACATAACATGCGTTCACATATGTCATCCAAGATTTGATATCAACAGTTACTAACCTGACTATCAGATTACCCACCATGGATAGCCACACCACCACAGTCGTTATCTCTGGCTATCACACATACCACATACGTATAACAAATAAAAACTGAGAAATAGTGCAATAACTACACACCTGATAACCCGAAGCACTAGACTCTCAATGTCGACACTGTCACTAAATAAAACTACCGCTATCTGCCTACGATTCTGCTCCGACGCTGGCCCACACCCCGGTGGCCAATCCCGTACCACAGAAACCGAACGCTTCTTGAACTTAGGGGTAGGGGCAACCCCTTTCTCTCTTTGACTGGTACTCGCATCCATTGAATAGCACTTAATCAGAATACCCGGTTAATCGTTACATCAAATCCAAATGAGACAAACCAATACTTAATCGAGTATTCTTACCGAAATAAATCTGAATCCCGAAGGCTCCTCTTTAACCTCTGTCGAAACCCCCTACATCAGCCAAGTTAGAGTCGGCTAACACCTATAGACAAAAGATATGGCCTTCGGTCGAATACCACTATCTTCTAACCTTATTTAACCAAATCCTGAGAGCTTCTCCTCTTAACGTCGGCTACAAAGAATCCCGAACCCCACCTTTCATGGTTTCGGCCAAATGAATGAATAGGATTAGATTTCCTGGTTTCGATAACCAAGAAGAAAAGAGAGAAAAGTTGAACACAAAAGAGCCCTTACCACGCTTACTAGCAGTCGATTGCAAGATCTGACCGAATATGAACGACGATGCCTCCCACAGAGATTTACTGAACGAACGTGATCCCACACTCAGGGAAGGTTGGGTTTTTAAAACACAAAAAGAAATGAATAAGAATGGCTAACACATTCGGCCGGCTTTTGTAAATAAAAGTTTGATAACACGAAAAGAGAAGAGAGTGAGATGGTGATATGGTTCGACTAAGATCCCGAAAGAAAGTAGAGTATTCGGCCATTAGAAGAAGAATATAGGGAGCGACGACTTTTGGAAATAGAAGAGAAGTAAAGGCTTGCCACCACAACGAATAGAAAAGAAAAGGAAGGTGGGAGAGGTAGGTTCGGCCTAGAGAAGAAAGTGGAAGAGAAGAAAAAGATGAACACAAATAACGTTAATGGTCTTTGAGATTTCGGCCAAAGGTTACCAAAAAAGAAGAGAGTTGAACACTAGATGTTTCAGCACAAAAGTATGAATGAACACTAGATGGAAAGACTACATTCGGCACTCTGCTAACACTAAATTTTGGTATGCTAAAACCCTCCACAAATCGAACATGCACCTCACAAGAACCCCATATTCGGCCACCACCTTCCCTCCTCTCAAATCCCTTATTTTTCTCCACATTTTCCTCCCCTCCCCTCATTCAAATGAGTTTGAATAAGTCAAACTCTCATCTCTTCTCCTAGCCGCACATTCAAAATGATTTGACTCAGTCAAATCCCACTTTCCAAGTGCCATAGCCGAATCCAATTCTCCCCTCCCCTTGACGCAAAACAAATGCCAAAATGCTTCCTCTGCAACTCGAACCTTCTCCCTCCTGGAACCCCTTGTGACTCAACCTCTCCCCCTTGCTCCCTTGCGTTACCATGCCACTTTACCACGTGGTTTCTTGTGTCACAAATCCCACACTAATTTCCTTAAGGCTTAGCTCCCCTAGTTTCCCCTTTAAGGCTTAAAATCAAATATTTTCCTAAGGCCTCTACCTACACCCCAAGGTTCCCGAGACCCCCAAAACATACTCAAACAACATACAAACAGCACATAACGCACACTACCACATGAATATAAATTAAAACTTATAACCCCTAAATCCAGGATATTACACTTATGATCCGAATAGATCTGACATTTTTCACCGAATAGATAGTGACGCCATATTTTTAAAGCAAAAACTATAGCGGCCAACTCAAGGTCGTGCGTCAGATAATTCCTCTCGTGTGGTTTCAATTGTCTCGAAGCGTAGGGTACAACTTTACCTTCCTGCATCAATACACAACCTAGCCCATTTAAAGATGCATCACTAAAAATAACGAACTCTTTACTCGACTCTGGCTAAACAAGCATTGGAGCTTCCGTTAGTAAGGTCTTCAGTTGATCAAAACTCTTCTAACACCTTTCTGACCACTCATATTTTACATCTTTCTGTAATAGCTTTGCCATCGGGGCAGCTATCATAGAAAATCCTTTCACAAAGCATCTATAATATCTAGCGAGTCCCAGAAAGCTTCGTACCTCAGAAACATTCTGTGGAGGTTTCCAATCCAATATAGCCGATATCTTACTCGGGGTCAACCCTAATGCCCGATGCTGAAACAACATGCTTCAGGAAGCTGACTTCATTCAACCAAAACTCACATTTATTGAATTTTGCGTACAATTGCTTATCACGCAAAATCTGTAACACCAGCCTCAAATGCTTAGCATGCTCGGTTTCGTCTCGTGAGTAGATCAGTATGTCATCTATGAATACAACTACAAACCGATCTAGATATAGTCTGAATACCCGATTCATCAGATCCACAAAAATAACAGGGGCATTAGTGAGCCCAAACGGCATCACCAAGAACTCGTAATGACTTTATCTCGTCTGAAAAGCAGTCTTCGGTATGTCCGATTCCCTAACTTACAGCTGATAATATCCTAACCTTAGATTAATTTTCAAGAACACCGAGGCTCCCTTAAGCTGATCAAATAAATTGTCAATACATGGCAACGAGTATTTGTTCTTTACGGTCACCTTATTGAGCTATCGATAATCAATGCACATTCTCAAAGTTCCATCCTTCTTTTTCACAAATAGAACGGGCGCACCCCAGGGAGAGAAACTTGGTCGGGCGAAACCTCTATCTGTCAATTCTTGCAACTGAGCCTTCAATTCTTTTAATTCAGTCGGTGCCATTCTATACGGAGCTATCGAAATCAAAGTGGTCCCTGGCACTAGCTCAATCCCAAACTCTACTTCATGAACGGGTGGCAATCTCGGTAATTCCTCTGGAAACACATCCGGATACTCACTTACAACCGGTACAGACTCAATCTTCTTTTTAGTTACCCTGCTATCAATCACATACGCAAGATAAGCTTCGCAACCCTTTCTAAAATACTGTCGAGCCAACATCGAAGATATCATAGCCGGTAGCCCATTCAAATCCGCAGACTCAATTCGAATTATTTCGTTAATTCTGGCATCCCAAATTGATAGTCTTTCATCTATAATTCACTACCGTGTCGTGAATTGTTAACTAATCCATACCGAGGATAATATCGAACTCGTCGAAAGGTATTAGTATTAGATCGGCCAGAAAACATAAGTCTCTAACAATCAAAGGGCAGTTCTTGCACACTTTATCAACTAGTACACATCGACCCAGAAGGTTCGAAACCCGATTTACAAACTCAATAGACTCAACAGGTAGAGTCTTGTTGGATACTAATGTTTCACACACATATGAATGAGTTGAGCCGGGATCAATAAAGCAGTTACACTAGTATCAAAGAGAATGAAAATACCGGTAATGACGTCTGGAGATGAGGCCTCCTCTCTAGCACGAATGGCATAAGCTCTAGTCGGTGCATGAGCCTCTGATTGAATAGCCACATCTGTAGTCCCCCTCTGTGCACCACTCCTACCTCCCACAATACGAGATGGTCAACCTCTAGCTGTAGTGCTGCTCGGTCTCGCACTTTGAGCAGTACCCTTTTCAGCGGTCTCCGGGCAATCCTGAATAAAATGATCCTGCGAACCACACTTATAATTGGGCTGTTACAATTCCGAAGGGTTCATCAAGAAACTTGTTTAAATAAATATTTCACGTGGCTTTATGGTGACAAGTGCAGGGTATAAGTGCAAGTAATTGTGAGCAATGTTTATGATATGTGTTTGGGATGTGGTAAGATCTTAAATGAGTAAGCATGATTATGAGGATATGAATTGTTATTACATAGAATGTAATGTTTAACTGATTATTATGTGGTATGATGATTATTGTTTACATATAGACTTACTATGCTTAAAGCTTACTCTTTTTTCTTTTCCCTTGTTTTATAGTGTCGAAAAGTCAGCTCGGGATACGGAGATAAGCAAAGGATCACCCACACCATCAACACATCTTGGTATAGTTAGACTTTGCATTCTGAGCATGGCATGTATAGGGACTAGACTTAGTTGAATGTCATATTGTTTTGGCCAAATGTGTTGGCTTATTCAAAGATGAACTCTTTTGTATAAGGCCATAGTTGATGGTTCTTTCTTATTAATCTATGAAAAGATGAGGTTATTCATGAATATGCAAGTTGCATGAATGGTTTACTTAGTTTAATTATGCATGAACGGGTTGAAGGTTTGATGTGAATTATGTTTGTATGAGTTGAGGTGATAGAAAGAACTTGGCAAATAGCCATATTCTTGTCCACAATGGTAGACACACGGACGTGTGTCTAGGTCGTGTGTGACACACGGTCAACCTCATGGATATGTGGCTAGGTCGTATGTCTCCTTGCATGCTAGGTTTGCAAGTCAGTATGCTCAGTAGTAAACACACGGGTGGAGACACGGCCGTGTGTCTCAACCGTGTGGAAGACACAGCCATGGACATGGGTGTGTGCCCATGCCATGTGAAGTCTGCACCTGAAATTAGGAATTTAATTCGTTACACGATCGAAGGACAGGGGCTTGTGTCTAGGCCGTGTGACATTTATGAGGTGATGACGTCAGAAACAAAATGCCAAGGTTTTTGCACTCGGGCTAAGACACATGCGTGTCGAGGCCATGTGAGGGACATGGGCCATCGACACTGGTGTGTGTCCGGTCGTGTGAAAACCCCTGTAGGTTTGAATTGAGAAATAAATTCACACGGGTGTGAAACACAGGCATGTGATATGCCACACAAGCGTGTCCCTTCCTCCACACGGGCGTGAGGACTGTTTACTGGAAATTTTCTAAGAGAATTTCTAGAGAGCTTCAAAGGAGTTCGATTTGATCTCGAACCATTTCTGATGTGTGATTTAGGTCTAGTAGGCTTGTTTAAGAGATGTTTGATAAACCGTAAAAGTAACATATTTTAAGCCCACATTTAGTATGCTTTTGGATGAATTAAGCCTCGATTTATGTAAAAAGGTGCTATTAATCCTTTATTTTCATGTTTTGTACCCAGGAAAGCGCCCGAGGAGGAAAAGAATGAGAAACGGGCCTAAAATAGACCAAATTGGGCCAAAGAGGAAATTGACACGGCCTGGACTTAAGCCCACACGGCCGTGCCACATCAATCTACTAAAACACGGCCTGATCTCGATTCACACGGCCATGTCTCATTAAAGAAGTTCGAGCACGGCCTGGCTATGATCCACACGAACGTGTGCCATGGCCGTGTCCCTGTCATGGCAAAGAGCAATTTTAGTCAGATTTGGATACTTTGGGGCGAAGAAACATATTTCGAAAGCCTAAATAAACCACCTAAGTGTTACCTGAAAGAAGGCGGTTAGCTAGGCCAAGGAGCCGAGCCAAAAAGACCAGATTTTGAACTGAAAGTCTAGCATTGTTAGGCCTACTATTGCTGCAAATAATTTTGAACTGAAACCTAACACTATACAAATGATACAACAGTTTGTTCAGTTTGATGGTTTGCAGGATGAGGATCCTAACACACACTTAGCAAATTCCCAAGAATTTTGCGACACCTTCAAGATAAATGGCGTTTCTGATGATGCCATCCGTCTTCGGTTATTTCCCTTTTCCCTGAGAAATAAAGCCAAATAGTGGTTACATTCTCTTCCACGAGGCTTAATCACTACATGGGATCAAATGACCAAAAAATTTTTATTAAAATATTTTCAACCGGCCAAAACAGCCAAGTTAAGGAATGATATTTCTTCTTTTGTGCATATAGATTCAGAGACATTATATGACGCATAGGAGAGATAAAAAGATTTGTTAAGGAGGTGCCCACAACACGGATTACCATTGTGGCTACATGTCCAAACTTTTTTATAATGGTGTGAACCCTTCAACAAGGCAACTAATCGATTCAGCTGCCGATGGAACCCTGAACAACAAAACTCTTGAAGCAGCCTACGAGTTTATAGAAGAGATGTCACTAAATAACTATCAGTGGCAAGTTACAATGACAAGGCCAGCCAAAGCAGCCGGATTTACAACATTGACGCAGTGGCCGCGCTATCAAATCAAGTGGAATTGTTACATAAAAAATTTGATAGTTTCTATGGTTTTTCACAGGAGCATCCAGTTATGCAATGCGACGCAAGTGAAGGAGTGGTGAATCCTGAGTACCCACCCTATGGACAGGGCATGGAGAGCGAACAAATGAACTATATGGGTAATAATTTCCGATCTAACAATAACCCTTATAGTAATACTTATAATCCAGGTTGGAAGAACCACCCCAATTTCTCATTGGGCGGTCAAAGAAACCAAAGATCACAACCATCCCAAAACTTCCAACAACAGCCCTACCCACAGGAAAAGAAGCTGAACCTTGAAGAGGCGCTAACAAACTTCATAACAGCCTCAGACACACGTTTCCAAAGGATAGAAACAAAACTTGAGGCATTGTCACAAGAATTCAAGGATCAATTCGGGCAACTTGTTAAGCAGATTTCTAAAAGACCACAGGGAAGACTACCGAGCAACACTGAGACTAACCCAAGGGAGCAAGTTCAAGCCATCACAGCTCATGATAGTATAGGGTTAGATAAACCAAATCCAATTCAAGAAAATAAGGTAAAGGAAAGTAAAGTTGAGGTAACACAAGAAAAGCCGAAATCAGTAGTAAAAGAGTACAAACCCCGCATACCTTATCCCGAAGCGATGAAGAGAGACGATACAGCGGAACAGTTCAGTAAGTTTCTTAAACTTTAAAAGAAATTACATATTAACTTACCTCTTCTTGAAGCTCCTTTTTAGATGCCAGATTCGAGGAAATTTTTAAAACAGCTCCTGATGAACAAGCGTAAATTAGACGATGAGCCACATGTAGTATTAAATGCAGTATGCTCAGCAATGTTACAGAATAGACTACCACGGAAGCTAAAAGATCCAGGGAGTTTTACAATTCCATGTTTAATTGGTAGACTAACTGTTGATAATGCATTAGCTGATTTAGGGGCAAGTATAAATGTCATGCCTTATAAAATGTTTAAACAACTAGGTCTAGGGAAACCTAAACAAACTAGGATGAGCATTCAATTAGCTAATAAAATTGTTAGAATTCCTAGGGGTATTATCAAAAATGTTCTTGTAAAAATTGATAAATTCATTTTCCCAGTAGATTTTTTTGTCTTAGACATGGATGAGGATAATTCGATTCCCTTAATTTTAGGAAGACCCTTTTTAGCAACTGCCAGGACTAAAATTGATGTTAGCATATGAGAACTCATACTTCAGGTAGGTGAGGAATTGATCAGTTTACAAGCTCTCGACTCGGCCAGGACAACAATTGATGAAGATGAGAAAGTAAAAACAGTTGATAACCAGGTCGTTCAACTTTCACCATAGGAAAACCACAAGGTTACAAACCTGAGCCGAATCATGGACCTTGTGCCAACAAAGAAGAATTATATGAGGAACGAAACCTTAAGGTCGACAAATTAGAAGAGTGGAAGACACACTTTAAAGAAGATCAGGAACCGCACGAAGAGAAACCAAAAGAGCCCCCAGAAGAGCTCATCGGAACATCAAACCACTTCAAAATAGGAGACCAGGTATGTTAGATAAATCAGATCCTCGAATCACCATGTCAGACCTGAAAGCAAACAAAGAAATCCCTCTTGAGGTACACAATATCTTCCCATATGAAACAGTCGAGGTAAGCAATCCTGTATTTGGCACTTTTAAGGTACACGCTTCTCGACTTAAATATTATCGAGAAAATAGAACTGTAAGCATGAGAGAAGATATTCAAACCTTTAAACCTCCCTGATTTTTTTAAAAAAAAATAAGAAGTAAGTCTAGCTTAAGACTATAAACGAGCCTTCTCGGGAGGCAATCCGACAACTAACCCCATTAACTTTTACATTTTTATTTTTTCATTATGTTTTATTCTTCCTTTTATCCTCATTTTTAGCACCTAATTTTAAACTAACCAAGGGTGAGATTTCCAGGCTACACGGCCTTGCACACGGCTGTGGCCGTAGCCGTGTGTACCTCAAGGATCTTTGTACCAACATGGCAGAGGCGGTACAAATCAGACTCAACTAATTTTTGAAGTTCACGAACCCAACCACTCCAACACGGGCACCAACAAAAGCCCACGGCCGTGCGACTTGGTCGTGGACGACACTGACTTATCAAGAATGGGCATGGCTATCTGAAAAATGGGCATGGAGAATCAACACGCCTAGACACACAGCTGTGTGAGGCAGCCGTGTGAAACGACACTCCCTCCGTCCACGGGCGTGGGAAAGTACCAGAATTGAGCCTCTATTTAAACACCAACACCCTCCCCATCCTTCTCATCCACTTCCTACTTCTTTTCTTATCCCATTTTCTCACATTCTCCTCTCCATAACAAGTCTCTAAACCCTTGAGCCACATCAAAGCCATGATAAAGAAAAGGAAGAAAGCAAGCGTAGTCTCCTTAGGGAGATCGATATACATAAGCTCATATCGGCCGCTTCATCCAAACAACAAGCCAAGGGTCTTTGAGACCATTTATCTTTTCTTTTTCTTTTCTCTTTTGCTTCAATTTCCTTCTCTTTGACAATCTTATGCTTAATTTAGTTTAATATATTTTAGTTTCTTAGTGTTATGTTCTTTAGGCTACTAGGGAATCACACCATGGGAACCACGACCACCACCACCGCAGCTTGAGAAGTTCAAAAGGCTACTTGGGAATCACGCGACTTCCGCCACCGCCAGCACCTCCGTCGCCTTAGAAGTCACACCCACCTCACGAACCATCTACCAATAAGGATTCTCAAGCCCTTTTATCTTCTAGTCTTAGTTTATTTTTCCTTCTTAGTCTCTTTTTCTTTATCTTTCTTATCTTTATTTATATATTTATTTTATTTTAAGTGTGTCTTAATAACTCCTTGCTAATTCTCTACGAGCTCCCCAATTTCTTCATCTAGCACAGAGCTCGGCAGCAGCCACCACCCTATCGACTTCCAACTCCGGGAAAACCATCCAAATTCAGGAAGTTTCACCTCTCCCTCTCTCTCTTAAATTGAATATCTATCTTTGTACATTTTGGGCAATGTACATCTTAAGTGTGAGGGGTGAATAGTTATTTCAAGAAAGTGCCTAACTTTCTTCATTATTCTCAAATCCCTGAATTTAGTCTTGTTTTTAAGTAATTTCCTCATATTACTAATTAGGATGAAATTTCTGATGATTTATGATTTTTATTGACATGTTTCGGAGTAAGTCATAGTTAATTGTGCATTGATGATTGAAATTTTAAGATACTAGAGAATCAAGCATGATAAGTCTATTTTTCAGAATTAAAATTTTTTGCTAGGTTGTTGAGCTGAATCTGAATATTATCTTGAAGTTTGAAATTTACGAGGTTGACATCAAAATACCCATAAGTTTTGTAAGATTTTGAGCCTATTAGAGCATATATTCTTTTTCATGCTCACTTTATTGATTATGAGTGTGTCAACTTTGAATTGTTATTCTAGAATTTGCCTCGTTCATACATCTCGAGACCACACCTTTGATTTGATATACAGAGATGATTAAGGCACCTTGGTTTTAACCCACTTACTCCACTAAAAACCTACCTTCACAATTAATCCCTAGTGAACACCGTTTAATCCTAACAACCCTTTTTTTTTATTGACTCACCCACTAATATTAACCCAAAACCCTTTGTAATTTTGACAACTACCCTTTTTGTTGAGATTTGATTTTGAAAGGTTACCTAACTATGTTATATATCTCAGTTGTAAAAGTTCTTTCCTATTATTTAACTTGTTCTTAAAAAAATTGAATTATATTCATTATTAGTTGTGTGATTAAGTGAGCTTATGCATTAAATTCCAATTATTGAAGAAGAAGCCCGTATTAGAGTATTATCAATAGTAGTATTATTAGTTTCTAATTGATATAACTAGTTAGGATTAGTTCATTTTTCTAGTTAGGTAACTTATCAATTCAATCTCGATTCTAACCTTCTAATTTAGCCTTTATCCACACCTTTAACCCTAGCCCCATTACAACCCTATTAAAGACATTTTGATCTGTGTATCATCTCATACTACAGTGGTGGAGATTTGATTTTTAGGCAAGCCTATGGGATTAACTTTTCAAGTTTGACTTTTGAGTGCTTAATTTTGAACCTTAAACACTTCGAGTGATTTGAGTGAATCTTTTGTGAGGATGTCAGTCCTTGTAGGTTTTGAATTAAAGGTAATTATTCAGGTAAGGGGAGACACCTACGTTTTTATGATACAAATGTATGACTTTGATTGTTTGAATCTTTAGGACTCTCTGAGTTAAATCATCCATGTATAAATTATCTATGAATTATGATGAGACATTGTCGGTAGGAATTATAAATCATGGAAAGTTCGTTTTAATTGTAAGTTGAGAATTTTGCTTGAGGACAAGCAAAAGCTTAAGTGTGTGGGTATTTGATAAACCGTAAAAGTAACATATTTTAAGCCCACATGTAGTATGCTTTTGGATGAATTAAGCCTCGATTTATGTAAAAGGTGCTCTTAATCCTTTGTTTTCATGTTTTGTACCCAGGAAAGCACTCGAGGATGAAAAGAACGAGAAACGAGCCTAAAACGGACCAAATTGGGCCAAAGAGGAAATTGACATGGCTTGGACTTAAGCCCACAAGGTCGTGCCACGTCAATCTACTAGAACACGGCCTGATATCGATTCACACGACCGTGTCTCATTAAAGAAGTCTGAGCACGGCCTGGCCGCGATCCACACGGGCGTGTGCCATGGCCGTGTCCCTGTCGTGGCAAAGAGCAATTTCATTTGAATTTGGACACTTAGGGGCGAAGAAACATATTCCGAAAGCCTATATAAACACCATAAGTGTTACCTGAAAAAGGGCGGTTAGCTAGGCCAATGAGCCGAGCCAGAAAGACCAGATTTGTGGAGAATCACTCGAAGATAGCCAGTTGATCCATCTCAAGAAGCCGGAATTCTACTCAAGACGGCGAATCTCTCCTTCAATTCCTTCAAGGGTTTTAGGGATTTCTTATGTTTTGTTTTATCTTTTCTTCTGAGAGGTTTTCTTTATTTGATATGAACTAAACCATTCAGATACCTGAGGGGGATGAAACCTAAGACAAATCTTGTTATTGTTTTCTGAACTATATGATAAATATTTGACTTGTTCTTAATTATGTGTGCTTAATTCTTGTGTTGATATTTCCGGGATATTACTTCAAGTATGATGTGCTTAAGTGGTGGAGCAAAAGTCCCTGTTTAAAAGTAGATCTAGCATAATTAAGCGGAGTTGATCACACGCCTAGAGGTAGGGTGACGAGATTTTTCTAGATTAGGGTGAAACCTAATATGGGAGTCTATAGATCGAGTTAATGCGATTCTAGGGGTTTTAATTAGAAAGAGATTTCAATTAATCAACCTAGGGTTAGACGTTACTCGCTTCGAAAGAGGGTTTAATATAACTTAAGGAATCTTACAGATCAAGTCAAGTGAATACATCGTCTGGTTCAGTGTTAGATAACAAGTGAAGTCTAGGTGGATTCTTCCTAGGGTATCGTCTTAATCAACTGAGTTTTTCTTCCAAGTTATTTTTCCCAATTCATTCTCTTTTTGTCTTTGCGTCTTTAGTTTAGTTGATAGTTAAATTTAGATTAGATAAATATTCACTTAATTCTTAGGCTAAATAATAGAAAGAGAGTTAGTATTAGTACTATTGGTTCCTTTGGGATTCGATATTCCGGTCTTGCCTAAGCTATACTACTGTTCGATAGGTGCGCTTGCCTTAAAATCGTTGTCAGATTTAGTTTCCAGGTTCGATCATTCTCATTATAAATTTTAAAGCTCTGATTTCGACGATCAATGTTACGAAAAGTTTTAATTTTGAATGGAAAGTCGTGTCTCGGTATTGCATAATTATTGGTGTATAAGTCTGGTAATGCCTCGTACCCTGTTTCAGCATTGAATTCGGGTGAGAGGTGTTACATTTAGTGGTATCAGAGCTATGGTTTAGTCGGTTCTCGGACTACCGTAGCGTGTGTAAGAATCTAGCTATACATGCCATAAACATATATTGATAGTGTGGTGACTCCTGACAATTTAAACTATGTTTTCATATAGTAGATGGATCCCAACTAAGCTGCTACTGATAACGCTGCTAGTAATGCGCCGGCTCTCGCTCAAGGGACCGCGCCTATAGAAAGTAGACCTGAGACTTTGGGTCAACGAGAAGAGGCCCGGGAAGCCTTTCTCCACATGATGAGTAATTGGTACACTGAGTTTGTACGAGCGAACCCTAATGCTTAACCTCCTCCACCCCCTCCCATACCTCATTCAGTTCCCGTGACTCCTCAAGGTATAGATTTAATAAGGATGACTAAACCCCTGGTCAATAAGATTCGAAAATAAGGGGCCGAGGAATTTAGAGCCAACATAGATGATGACCCTGAAAGAGCGGAGTTCTAGCTTGAGAACTCTATGCGGGTATTTGATTAACTCTCTTACACGCGTGAGGAGAGCTTAAAATGTGTTGTGTCATTGTTGAGAGACTCAACATATCGTTGGTGGAAAACAGTGACATCTGTAGTACCGATGGAGAGAGTTACATGGGACTTCTTCCTAGAAAAGTTCCAAAAGAAGTACATAGGCCAGCAATTTGTTGACCAGAAATGGAAAGAGTTTCTTGAATTGAAGCAAGGCAAGATGACTGTGGCAGAGTATGAGCGCGAATTTGTTAGGCTCAGTAAGTACGCGCAAGAGTGTGTGTCTACGGAAGCTATTTTGTGCAAGAGGTTCGAAGATAGGCTGAATGAGATATCAGATTGCTAGTTGGGATCTTGGAATTGAAAGAATTCGTGGTGTTGGTTGATAGAGCTTGCAAGACTAAAGAGTTGAATAAGAAAAAGAGAAAAGCTATGATTGAGGCCCGAGATGTGAGGAAGAGGCCGATGAGCAAGTCGTTTCAAACCCAATCAAAGAGGTCCAAAGAAATGAACCCTCAGACGACTACTTCAGTTGGGTATTCATACCGAGATCGAGGTAATACATATTCGGGCTCGAGAGTTTAAGCCACCTCGATGGGAAGCATGGGCAATGCAAAGTCAAATAAATCAGAGTGTCCAAATTGTGGTAGACAACATACTGGCTAGTGTTGGGGAAATAATCAAACTTGCTACAAGTGTGGTTCACCCGACCACTTCATTCGGAATTGTCCAGAGAGGGATGAGAAAGACAGAAAATAAGAAGTAAGAGCGAGCAATGTACCATTGAGGGGTAGACCACAGAGGAACCCGGGAAATGGGACTAGTAGTAGAGGTGCGCCTAGAGATTCTGCTGTGAGATTAGAGGGTAGAGCACCTGCGAGGACTTATACCATTTGCGCTCTTAAAGAGGCATCATCTCCAGACGTGATAACGGGTACTTTTTCTCTTCATGATATCTCTGTTGTTGCTTTGATTGATCCGGGGTCTACCCATTCTTATATTTGCATGAAATTGGTGTCTAGCATGAATATGATGGTTGGAATGAAATTGGAGTCTAGCATGAATATGATGGTTGAGTATACAGAATTTGTGATAAAAGTGCCAGACCTGTTAGGCAAACACATGCTAGTTGACAAAGTATGTAGGAATTGTCCTTTAACAATTATAGGTCATTGTTTTCCGGCAAATCTCATGCTGTTGCTGTTTAATGAATTTGACCTGATTCTTGGTATGGATTGGTTGACTGCTCATAATGTTTTAGTAAATTGTGGTAGTAAGTTTATTGAACTGAGATGTGTAAATGGAGATGTCATTCGAGGTGAATCAGGTAAATTGGGTAATATGCCTATAGTGATTTCATCTATGGTAGCTGAGAGATACATGATAAAAGTGTATGATTCCTATCTCGCATTTGTGTTAAATGCCCAAGAGTCGGAAGTAAAGATTGAGTTGGTGCTTGTAGTATGTGAATATTCGAATGTGTTTCCAGAAGTTACCTGGATTACCTCCAGTTAGAGAAGTCGATTTTGGCATTGAGTTAGTTCCGGGTACAGCACCTATTTCGATTGCCCCATATAGGATGGCACCATTGGAGTTAAAAGAGTTGAAGGTTCAGTTGCAAGAGTTAATAGACAAGGGTTTTGCAATACCGAGCTATTCACCGTAGGGTGCTCCGGTATTTTTTGTGAAGAAGAAAGACGGGTCGATGAGATTGTGTATAGACTACAGACAACTCAACAAGGTGATTGTGAAAAATAAGTATCCTTTGCCAAGGATTGATGATTTATTTAACCAATTGAAGGGAGCTACGGTGTTTTCTAAGATAGACCTGAGATCTGGCTATTACTAGTTGAGGTTTAAGGAGCAAGATGTGCCGAAAACTGCATTTCGGACGAGGTATGGCCATTATGAGTTCCTTGTTATGCCATTTGGCTTAACGAATGCTCCTGCGGTCTTTATGGATTTAATGAACCGTATCTTCTGACCGTACTTAGAAAAATTCGTAGTCGTTTTTATTGACGACATACTAATTTATTCTCGGGATGAGAATGAACACGCGGAGCACCTGAGAACTATTTTGCAGACTCTAAGAGACAAACAGTTGTATGCTAAATTTAGCAAGAGTGAGTTTTGGCTCCGAGAGTCAGATTCTTAGGACACGTTGTATCGGGTGATGGAATTAGAGTTGATCTGAGTAAAATCTCGGCAATTGTTGAGTGGAAACTGCCGAAGAAAGTGTCAGAGATTAGAAGCTTTTTGGGTTTAGCGGGTTACTACAGACGGTTCGTTAAAGGGTTCTCTATGATTGCTACACCGATGACGAGACTGTTACATAAAGATGTTAAGTTTGAGTGGATCGAGAAGTGCCAACAGAGCTTTGAGAAATTGAAAACATTGTTGACTGAAGCCCCGGTTTTAGTACAACAGGAGTCGGGAAAGAAGTTTGTAATTTACAGTGACGCGTCAATGAATGGTCTTGGTAGTGTGTTGATGCAAAAGGGAAAAGTAGTAGCTTATGCCTCGAGACAGCTAAAACCGCATGAAAAGAATTATCCGACTCACGATTTGGAGTTGGCTGATATTGTTTTTGCCTTGAAGATTTGGCATCATTACTTGTATTGTGAGAAATGTTGAATCTTCACCGATCACAAAAGTTTGAAGTACCTGATGAACCAAAAAGATTTGAATTTGCGACAACGTGGTGGCTCGAATTACTGAAGGATTATGAGCTAGTAATCGATTACCACCGAGGGAAAGAGAATGTGGTTGCGGATGCCTGGAGCAGAAAATCCCTGTATGCTTTGAGAGCTATGAGTAAGAGCTTAGAATTGTCTGATGATGGTGCTATATTGGCCGAGTTGAGGACCAGACCATTATTTATTCAGCAGATACGTGAAGCTCAAAAGAATGATAGTGAGATGCAAGTTAAGAGAGCTCAGTATGAATCGGGAAATAACTCTGATTTTTGGATTGGTTCAGACGGTTGTTTAATGTTTCATGATAGAGGTTTTTTTACCTAAAGATGATGAGTTAATTCAGAAAATTTTACATGAGTCACACAATGGTTGCTTGTCAGTACATCCGGGCAGCACAAAAATGTATAATGATTTGAAGAAGTTGTATTGGTGGCCGGGTATGAAAAGAGATATCTCTGAGTTTGTTACAAAGTGTTTGATTTATCAACAAGTGAAAGCCGAGCATCAAGTACCTTCAGGATTACTTCAGCCAGTGATGGTTCCCGAGTGGAAGTGGGATCGAATCATGATGGATTTCGTAACGGGGTTACCTACGACTCCAAAAAAGAAAGATGCTGTGTGGGACATTGTTGATAGATTAACAAAATCGACTCACTTTATACCTGTGCGTGTTGATTACTCACTTGACAAGTTGGCTGAGTTGTATATTGCTGAGGTTGTGAGATTACATGGGGTGCCTATATACATTATCTCGGATAGAGATCCAAGATTAACTTCGAGGTTTTGGAAAAAGTTGCAAGAAGCCTTGGGTACGAAATTGAATTTTAGTACCACATTCTTGATAAACCGTAATAGTAACATATTTTAAGCCCACATTTAGCATGCTTTTGGATAATTTAAGCCTTGAATTGTGTAATTTGGTGCTCTTAATCCTTTTGTAAGACCCATAATTTGCCCGGTCCAATAGCACCTTAAACCCAATCATAAACCAGCCCAACAAGCCCAATTTTCCCTTAACCTAACACAATACCAGACCCAAATTAAAGAAATAAAAAAACAAACAAAAAAAACCCTAAAGTCCTCCTTTGCGGCACCGAACTCAGGCTTTCTGACACCAGCCACCTGCCCGTCGCCTCCACCGCCCTCCACCATGGCCACTTGCACCTGCAAAACAAAAAGAAGACAAGACAGAAACAATAAAAAATCATTGTAAAATGGCTATAAAAAGCCATTGCAAATTATTGTAAGGGGGGTTCGACCTTTTTTCATCAATACAGAAATAAAATTCTTCAAGCAAAAAAAAAAAAAGCAAAAAAAGAGAAGCAGTAATATTCAAAGGAAAGAAAAACGAATCAAAAAAAAGGTCCTAAGGTCTTTATATTTCCGCTACTTTTCCTTTTATTTTCATTTTTTTAATCTGTTATCTACCTATTTACTTATTTTTCTAAAAGAAATCAGTTTATATACGTATAAATATATCATTAAAAAAAAGAAATTTACCTTCAATTTTTCGGCCACCGTGCGCGATGGCCGGCGCCGGTGCCGAAGCCTGCAGCGGCGGACTGCCAAAAATCCCACCGGAGGCCCCAGCCCTGCAGAGAAAAAAAAGAGAGAGTTAGAGGTTTTTTTTAAAGTGATGAAATGAATTTTTTTTAAAGAATTTTGGCCCTTAAATAGCCTCCCAAAACGACGTCGTTTTGGGGCTGGCCTTAAACACCCAAAACGATGTCGTTTTGCCTCCAACCCGATTTTGACCCGACCCACTAGGGAGGATCTGCATGTTTTTATTAATGGGCTTATTGCGCTTTTGGTCCTTCCGCCTTTTTTATGGTTTTTTTATTAAGTTTATGGTATTTTTAATTTGGCCTAAGAATTTATTTCGGATTTCAATTGGGTCCTCCCTAATGCTGCGCATTTTGAAGGAAGGGGTTATTGTCCATTTTAGTCCCTCCACTTCTTTCATGCATTACAAGTTGGTCCTTCCCCTTTCTTTTTATTTCAAATTTGCCCCGGATATTTTGTCTTTAATACAATTTAATCCTTTTTTATTATTTTCACCCTTTTATTATTAATTTAACTAACATCCTTATTATTATTATTATTATTATTATTATTATTTTATTATTATTATTATTATTATTATTATTATTATTATTATTATTATTATTTTACTCTTATTTATTTATTTATTATTCGTTTATTAATGTAATATTATCTATTATCATTATTTTATTATTATTTATTAATATTATTGGAATCATTATTATTTAATATTCCTATTATTATCTTTGTTATCATTAATATTACTATTTTTTTTATGTTATTACCATTATTATTACCTTATTATTGTTATTTTCATTATCATTTTATTTTCATTATTATTTTTATTATCTTATCATTATTATTGTTTTTGTTATTAGTAATGTATTATTCTTTGTCACTATTTATTATTACTATTATTTTATTTTTTATTATTTAATTATCACTACTATTATTTTATTTTAACTATTATTATTATTATTATTATTACTATTATATTTTCTATTATTATTACTTTGCTACCACCCGTATTATTATTTTCTTTATATTTTTATTTATTTTTTGTATTTTCTATTATTATTATCATTATTTTTCTTATTAATGTATTATTATTTTCTATTTAAGCTATTATTATTATCATTATTAATATATATATTAACACATTATTGTTACTGTTTTCTTTTATTATTACTATTATAATTGTTATTTTTACTATTATTATTACTATTATAATTATGTTTTCTCTTGGTATTTATTATTTATTATTATTTTATATTTAGTTACTCTTATTTATTTTATTTACTTGTCTTACTCTTATTTTTGTTCGTATTATTATTTTTCACACTAACGCATTTATCACTATTTCGCTACACATATTTGTATTGTAATTTGTTTTTACATTTTATTACAAACTTGTGTTATATTAATTTTCCCCGATACAAAATTGATTTCTTTCATAAAGGCAATATTCTGTATTTAGAAATTCGGGAAAATCGTGCCCTAACTTACTGGATTTCGATTTTTCTCGTTTAATCTAAATAATGGAATATCCTTTTAAATCGCAATAAGTTTTAAATAAATAAAAAAGCTTATTCTAGAAAATTCAAAATTGTCATGTCCTAACTTAATGGATGTGATGTTTTATTATCTCGGGATAAGGATTTTTCAAAAATAAGGCAATATTTTGTATTTGGAAATTCGATAAATCGTGCCCAATCGTGTTGGGTTTCGATTTTCCGTTCGTTCAAATGACTAAATATCCTTTTAAGTTTTCGACCGTGTTTCCTTAAATAAGGCAACATTTCATGTTTGGAAATTCGAGGAATCATGCCCAATCGTGCTGGGTTTCGATTTTTTGGTTTGGCCAAATAGTGGAATACCCTTTTAAAATTGCAATACATAAATTTTGGAAATCATGAAATGACCTTGGTATCGAGGGTTGAAACTGTAACACCCCAAACCCAGTCAATACGCCATGACCGAATCTGGTATGCCACAGAGGAAAACATTTTGAAGAAATTCGAGTTAACGATTAAATTTTAGTGAAAAACTCTTTGTTGTTCTATATTTGTAGAAAACAGGTGTATAATAAGTTAAAAACTGATAATTTAATTTGAAATTCCGTAAATAAATCTTTAGAACTTAGTTGCAAATCCATAGATTAGAAAACATTTATGTTGTAATTATACTATCAAACGATTTATTTTACCCGATGGTAACGTTTTGAAAACCATTTCGTTTTGTAGTTTAGAAAACTTTGTGCTCAAATTAATATATCAACCATGTAATTTCTAAGCCATATTTAAAACAAGTCCAAAACATATAAATGATCCAAAAACATAATTAAAAAGGCCTTATTACAAATCCAAATAAAGATGTAAACCAAATTAAGATAAAATAAAGTACCCAAATCGAAGTTCTTATAAGAACCGAATTTTTATTGCATGGCCTCCTCGAGTTCATCCGACTCCTCATCCGCGATTTTACGAATCACCTGAAAAGATAAGGGAGAAGGTGAGTCACCAAGACTCAGTGCATAAATCCTTCCCCCGGTTAATGCAACATTCTTACACAATTTATAACCAAGCAATATATGAAATGCACCCAAACCTAGCCATCCGTAACTCCTTTTCTACCCCGTGTGGTACCAAACCACTGGTGGTGCCAAACCACTGGTGACCCAAAGTCACGATATCCAATAATGTGGTGCCAAACCACTGGTGACCCAAAGTCACGAATAATCAAGTTGTGGGGCCAACCCACGCGTGATACCAAATCACTGGCGACGATCCCGTAATATCAAATATGGGGCCAACCCACTGTGGTGCTAAGCCACTGGGACGAGCCGCTATGAGGTGCCAAACCTCTGGTGTCCCAAAGACACGAAATAATATTGTGGTACCAAACCACTAGAGGTGCCAAACCTCTGGTGTCCCAAAGACACGGATATCAAATCCTTCCCCCTCCTCTCATATCACCCATCACAATGCAATATTTATACAAATCATGTCAACATGCTTTATTAGGAATCACATAGCAAATATATCATAAATCGTATCATCATACATCATATTGCAAGAGTCATATCGAAACGGACTTACCCGAATCCTTGCTCATACCCATCAAGGTATCATATCAAGATCTCATAGTTTTCGACTTTAATAACATGATTAGTATATTTAAAATATATATATATTACCGAGTTATAAAGTGTGTAAGGTACACACCTATCACTAACACAAGCACTAAATCCCAAGACCCGATCTACAGCACTCGATCTCCTTGTCCTACATTCGGCCAAACCACAAAACTATAAACAAGGCCATTCGGCCACACCAACACATCCCGAAGGGTTATCGTACGAAATACTAAATCTTACCTATTAACTTACCTAAAACGATTGTCAGAGAATTAAGACTTGAGTCGATTACTTCCAAAATCCCGAGGAGTCTAGAAGAAAAATCGGTTCCTTCGAATAGTTAGAACCTTACAACAATACCCAAAAATTCGGCCTTTGCCCTCAAGAAAAACGACATAGAAAAGAGAAAAGAAACAAAGGAAATACGGCCATGAATACTTACCCCCTTCCAAAACCAATTGAAGAAAACCAAATGAAGACCTACCCTTGTTGATATTCGGCCAAGACAAATCAAGAAGAGAATGGGAAGTTTCGGCAATATGGTTAAATGGTGAAGGGAATTTCGGCTATGGTTGATTTGTAATAACAAAAAGGATTCGGCTAGAGTGGAGAAAGAGAAAGGAAAAAAAAGTGAAAAATAGGAGAAGGAGGATTCGGCAATAGAAGAAAGAAGAGAATGGAAAGAAGAAATTAGAATGGGAGAGGGATGCTTTCAGCTTTGAGCAAAAGTGGAAGAATGAAAAGAGAGTTGGGGAGAAAGAAGATTCGGCCAACCACTAAAGAAGAAGAAAAAGATGAAGGGAAGAGGGTTGGTTTTAAGCTACAAAGAAAATAAAATATGAGAGAGACTCAAATGGATATTCGGCCAAATGCTTAAAAGAAAATTCAGCAAACCACTATGGTCTTTTCGGCTTTGACACAAAACAAGAAAACAATGCCAAAACTACAACAAAATTCACCTTATTGCCAAGAACATATTCAGCTATAGAGATTGTTATTGGAGAGAAAAGAAAAAAAATGCTCAAATGCTTAGGTAAAATGGCCAACTAGCTACCAACCTACCAAAGCCTCCAACAAAAAAATCGGTCAACCCCTCCCCTAGACCAAAATGCCGTCCACATACATGGACTAATGGCCATAGAAGAGTTTCCAAAACAACTCTCCAACATTCAAGCCTTATGTCCCCTATCCTTCCTTATTCCATGAGATTCTTATCCCAAAATACAAGCTTTCCTAATCTATTATTCAACTTGCCATAAAATCTAAAGTCCAACTTACCATATGTATAGTTTGACCGACACTTAATGTAAGGTGTATAAAAATAAAGTCTTCAAAATGCTCACCATGCTATTCGAACTACTTCCCTCAAGCAACCCTTCATGCGCCCTAACCACCTTGCCACTAACCCCTCATGTGCTAAATTTAGACACTTAAATTAACTTATGTGTCAGGGTCACCTAATCCACATCACTAATTTTTCAATACTAAAAATTATTCTAGCTTAGCTAATAATTCCAAGCCTTCACAAAACTATACTAAGCACATAATAAAAATCATACTCGAGCTAACACAAGTAACAAGATGATACTCAAAATTTTTTCCTAAAGCCCAAGGTCCAATTGGCCCAATCCTACTAGGCCCAATTTCGGGATGTTACAATTCTACCCTTCTAAAAAAAAATTTCGTCCTCGAAATTTCCAACTAACAGCCATGCATCCTTACTCACCACACTACGCTCTTGCTGCGCACTCTGATCTTAATAAAACTAACATACTTTCTACTAAATCTTGGAACCCTGACCAGGCCCAACTGGCTCAGACACAGCCATCCTACCTCGATCGCGTCCACGCATAACACGACCCTGACCTCGAGTGCTCATGTCTAAAATCTCGACTTATCTGATTTAAAATTTTTATGCTTTAGACATCATTCCACTATCTTTAAAACACAGTTTTATGAATAATTTTAATAAGAAGTTGTTTCGCGAGTACATCCAACCTATAGTTTTGAGTCTCTACAGTAGTTCCTACTACTATACAGTCATGCCATCATCATCATAATCAAAATCAACAGTTTGAGGTAATTACCTGGGCGGATAGGTGCCGGAGACTCGATTCCATGCCTTTCAAACCATATAATTTCAAACAAAAACATTTTAAAAATTATACTTTAAAACATTTTGGGCCTCGGGCCCACAGCCGAGCTTTTGAACCTAGCTCAGATACCAATTTGTAACACCCCAAACCCGGTCAATACGCCATGACCGAATCTGGTATGCCACAGAGGAAAACGTTTTGAAGAAATTCGAGTTAACGATTAAATTTTAGTGAAAAACTCTTTGTTGTTCTATATTTGTAGAAAACAGGTGTATAATAAGTTAAAAACTGATAATTTAATTTGAAATTCCGTAAATAAATCTTTAGAACTTAGTTGCAAATCCATAGATTAGAAAACATTTATGTTGTAATTATACTATCAAACGATTTATTTAAACCGATGGTAACGTTTTGAAAACCATTTCGTTTTGTAGTTTAGAAAACTTTGTGCTCAAATTAATATATCAACCATGTAATTTCTAAGCCATATTTAAAACAAGTCCAAAACATATAAATGATCCAAAAACATAATTAAAAAGGCCTTATTACAAATCCAAATAAAGATGTAAACCAAATTAAGATAAAATAAAGTACCCAAATCGAAGTTCTTATAAGAACCGAATTTTTATTGCATGGCCTCCTCGAGTTCATCTGACTCCTCATCCGCGATTTTACGAATCACCTGAAAAGATAAGGGAGAAGGT
Source organism: Gossypium australe (assembly GCA_005393395.2). Taxonomy (NCBI): domain Eukaryota; kingdom Viridiplantae; phylum Streptophyta; class Magnoliopsida; order Malvales; family Malvaceae; genus Gossypium; species Gossypium australe. Next base: position 45,702,633 of record CM016615.1, read on the forward strand.
GAGTCACCAAGACTCAGTGCATAAATCCTTCCCCTGGTTAATGCAACATTCTTACACAATTTATAACCAAACAATATATGAAATGCACCCAAACCTAGCCATCCGTAACTCCTTTTTTACCCCGTGTGGTACCAAACCACTGGTGGTGCCAAACCACTGGTGACCCAAAGTCACGATATCCAATAATGTGGTGCCAAACCACTGGTGACCCAAAGTCACGAATAATCAAGTTGTGGGGCCAACCCACGTGTGATACCAAATCACTGGCGACGATCCCGTAATATCAAATGTGGGGCCAACCCACTGTGGTGCTAAGCCACTGGGACGAGCCGCTATGAGGTGCCAAACCTCTGGTGTCCCAAAGACACGAAATAATATTGTGGTACCAAACCACTGGAGGTGCCAAACCTCTGGAATCCCAAAGACACGGATATCAAATCCTTCCCCCTCCTCCCATATCACCCATCACAATGCAATATTTATACAAATCATGTCAACATGCTTTATTAGGAATCACATAGCAAATATATCATAAATCGTATCATCATACATCATATTGCAAGAGTCATATCGAAACGGACTTACCCGAATCCTTGCTCATACCCATCAAGGTATCATATCAAGATCTCACAGTTTTCAACTTTAATAACATGATTAGTATATTTAATATATATATATTACCGAGTTATAAAGTGTGTAAGGTACACACCTGTCACTAACGCAAGCACTAAATCCCGAAGACCCGATCTACAGCACTCGATCTCCTTGTCCTATATTCGGCCAAACCACAAAACTATAAACAAGGCCATTCGGCCACACCAACACATCCCGAAGGGTTATCGTACGAAATACTAAATCTTACCTATTAACTTACCCAAAACGATTGTCAGAGAATTAAGACTTGAGTCGATTACTTCCAAAATCCCGAGGAGTCTAGAAGAAAAATCGGTTCCTTCGAATAGTTAGAACCTTACAACAATACCCAAAAATTTGGCCTTTGCCCTCAAGAAAAACGACATAGAAAAGAGAAAAGAAACAAAGGAAATACGGCCATGAATACTTACCCCCTTCCAAAACCGATTGAAGAAAACCAAATGAAGACCTACCCTTGTTGATATTCGGCCAAGACAAATCAAGAAGAGAATGGGAAGTTTCGGCAATATGGTTAAATGGTGAAGGGAATTTCGGCTATGGTTGATTTGTAATAACAAAAAGGATTCGGCTAGAGTGGAGAAAGAGAAAGGAAAAAAAAGTGAAAAATAAGAGAAGGAGGATTCGACAATAGAAGAAAGAAGAGAATGCAAAGAAGAAATTAGAATGGGAGAGGGATGCTTTCGGCTTTGAGCAAAAGTGGAAGAATGAAAAGAGAGTTGGGGAGAAAGAAGATTCGGCCAACCACTAAAGAAGAAGAAAAAGATGAAGGGAAGAGGGTTGGTTTTAGGCTACAAAGAAAATAAAATATGAGAGAGACTCAAATGGATATTCGGCCAAATGCCTAAAAGGAAATTCGACAAACCACTATGGTCTTTTCGGCTTTGACACAAAACAAGAAAACAATGCCAAAACTAAAACAAAATTCACCTTATTGCCAAGAACATATTCGGCTATAGAGAGTGTTATTGGAGAGAAAAGAAAAAAAATGCTCAAATGCTTAGGTAAAATGGCCAACTAGCTACCAACCTACCAAAGCCTCCAACAAAAAAATCGGTCAACCCCTCCCCTAGACCAAAATGCCGTCCACACACATGGACTAATGGCCATAGAAGAGTTTCCAAAACAACTCTCCAACATTCAAGCCTTATGTCCCCTATCCTTCCTTATTCCATAAGATTCTTGTCCCAAAATACAAGCTTTCCTAATCTATTATTCAACTTGCCATAAAATCTAAAGTCCAACTGACCATATGTATAGTTTGACCGACACTTAATGTAAGGTGTATAAAAATAAAGTCTTCAAAATGCTCACCATGCTATTCGAACTACTTCCCTCAAGCAACCCTTCATGCGCCCTAACCACCTTGCCACTAACCCCTCATGTGCTAAATTTAGACACTTAAATTAACTTATGTGTCAGGGTCACCTAATCCACATCACTAATTTTTCAATACTAAAAATTATTCTAGCTTAGCTAATAATTCCAAGCCTTCACAAAACTATACTAAGCACATAATAAAAATCATACTCGAGCTAACACAAGTAACAAGATGATACTCAAAATTTTTTCCTAAAGCCCAAGGTCCAATTGGCCCAATCCTACTAGGCCCAATTTCGGGATGTTACAGAAACATCATGTCCTAACGTGCTGGATGTGGTATTTCATCTATTCGGAACAAGAGAATTTCGATATCTAATTCATATTATCCAGACATTTTCTAAAAGGATTCGTATTTTAAAATCTTTTCCAATTTTCGACCTTAGGACATTAATTAATCAATTTGGTACCAATTTTGGGCGTGGCGAGGGTGCTAATCCTTCCTTGCACGTAACCGACTCCCGAACCTGATTTTTTTCTCGAGTCCCGTAGACCAAAAACACTGTTTTAGTAAACCAAAATGTTTTATTAAAACAAAGGTGACCCGACCACACCTCATCAAAAAGGATTGGTGGCGACTCCCAAGTTTTTCGTTTTCATTTTCAAAAATCCAAGTCGACCCTGTTGTTTCCAAAAAAAATGGTTACGACACCTTTGTTTTCATGTTTTATACCCAGGAGAGCACCAAAGGATGAAAAGAACAAGAAATGGGCCCAAAACAGAGTAAACGGGCCATATCACGAAATCCACACGGCCTGGGCCCAAGACCACACGGCCGTTCCTCATTCAATAGCCCCGAACATGGCCTAGCCACGACTTACACGGGCGTGTGCCATGGGCGTGTCCCTGCCGTGACTAAGAGAAATTTCACTCGGATTAGGATACTTAGGGGCGAAGAAACACATTCAGAAGCCTATATAAACACCCTAAGTATAACCTAAAAAGGGGGAACCCAAGGCTTTAGTCAGGGGCCGTCCAGCTAGGCCAAAGAGGGCAGATTTGTACGAATTTACTCAAAGATAGCCAGTTGATTCATCTCAATAAGCCGAAATCATACTCAAGACGGCGGATCTCTCCTTCAATTCCTTCAGGGGGTCTTAGGGATTTCTTATGTTTTGTTTTATCTTTTCTTCTGAGATGTTTTCTTTTATTGTTATGAACTAAACCCTCAGATACCTGAAGGGGATGAAACCTAAGATGAATCTTGTTATCGTTTACTGAGATATATGATAAATATTTCACTTGTTCTTAATTATGTGTTCTTAATTCTTGTGTTGATATTTCCGGGATGTTAATTCAAGTATGATGTGCTTAGGTGGAGGAACAAAAGTCTCTGCCTAACAGTAGATCTAGCATAATTTAGCGGAGTTGATCGCACGCCTAGAGATAGGGTGACGAGATTTTACCAGATTAGGGTGAAACCTAATATGGAAGTCCATAGATCGAGTTAATGCAATTCTAGGGGTTTTAATTAGAAAGAGATTTCAATTAATCAACCTAGGATTAGACATTAGTCACCTCGAGAGAGGGATTAATATACGTTAGGGAATCCTACGGATCAGGTCAAATGAATAAATCGTCTGGTTCAGAATTAGGTAACAAGTGAAGTCTAGGTGGATTCTTCCTTGGGTATCGTCTTAATCAATTGCTTTTTCCTAAAGTTATTTTCCCCAATTCATTCTCTTTGTCTTTGCATCTTTAGATTAGTTGATTAGTTAATTTTAGATTAGATAAAAATTCATTTAATTCTTAGGCTAAATAATAAAAAGAGAGTTAGTATCAGTACTTTTGGTTCTTTTGGGTTCGACAATCCGGTCTTGCCTTAACTATACTATTGTTCGACAGGTGCGCTTGCCTCACATCATTGTCATAGTTAGTTTCCAGGTTCGATCATTCTTTATATAAATTTTAAGACTTTGACATCGCATAAAACAACGATCAGTTCCATCTACAAACCGATGTCCAATCCGAAAGAGTGATTCAAGTTCTTGAGGATATGCTCCGATGTTGTGTTTTAGAGTTCGAAGGTAGTTGGGGAAAATATCTACCTCTGGTTGAGTTTGCCTACAACAATAGTTATCAGACGAATATATGGATGGCACCGTACGAAGCCTTATATGGTCGCAAGTGTCAGACTCCTTTGTATTAAACCGAGCTTACTGAGAAGAAAATTCACGGGATTGATCTAGTTAGAGAAACCGTGGAGAAAGTGAAAGTGATCCGTGACAGTCTGAAAGCTGCTTCAGATCGACAAAAGTCATTCGCGAATTTGAAAAGGAAAGAAATTGAGTTTCAGGTGGGCAATGAAGTATTCCTGAAAGTATCCCCGTGGAAAAAAGTATTAAGATTTGGTCGAAAAAGGAAAAATTGAGTCCGCGATTCATAGGGTGGTATGAGGTTATTGAGAAGATTGGACTAGTAGCTTACCGGTTGGCCTTGCTGGGAGAGTTAGAGAGAAAACACAATGTGTTTCATGTGTCGATGCTGCGACGATACAGTTCCGATCCTTCGCATGTGATTCCTCCGACCGAAATTTAGATACGACCAGATATGACCTATGAAGAGGAACCAATTAAGATTTTGGCTCAAGAGTTTAAACAGTTGAGAAACAAAAGTATAGCCTTAGTGGAAGTGTTATGGCAGAAACACGGTGTAGAAGAGGCTACGTAGGAACCGAAAGAAACCATGAGAGAACAGTACCCAAACCATTTTACCGGTAAGATTTTTGGGGACGAAAATCTCTAAAAAGGGGAGAGTTGTAACAACCCGATTTTAGGGCTAGTCGAAATAGTGGTTTTGGAACTACTAATCCAAGACCAGAGAAATTATTTTTAATAATTTTATATGTGTTATATCATGATTATATGGGTGCATGAAACCTTTGATGCATTAATTTTGGTGATTCATCTTTAATTGCGAAAAAGGACTAAATCGCATAAAGTGCGAAGGTTCTATTTTACAAGCTAGAGGTGTCTAATAGCTATAGAATATTAAATAGGAGATCCTTAATGTGCAATTAGGCTTTCCTAAGGGTGATGGCCGGGCAAGGGGAACAAGAGCATTAAATTGGTCAATATTTAGTGACATTAGGTGACTAAATAAATAAAATAAGATTAAATAAAGAAAAGGCTTTCATCTTTTTCATTTCTCTTCTTCTTCCACCGAATTTTACATTCAAGAAGGGCCTTAGAAGATTGAAAATTTTCAGCCACTTCAATCCTTGCTAGTAAGTGTTCTTGATGGTTATTTTTGATAATTTTTGTACTTTTGGAACCCCTAAAGCTTTAGCTAGCTTATGAATCTTGGGTGTTAAATACACAATTGTTGTGAAAGGTGTTTCCATGAAAACACCTAAAAGGACCATTTTGCAAAGGTTATAAAATAGATGATAAATGCATGAAATAATTGAAATTATGAATTGCTACAAGAGAGAAAATGAATCAGCTAGGCTTGGATATGTGAAAAATGAACACATTTCATTGTACGAGCCTAGGGGCAAAATTGTAATTTTGCCAAAGTATAAGGGAAAAATGGTCATTTTTGCCAAAGTAAAAATTTTGAAGTGTCTTGACTTATGTAGTGATTAAATGAATAAATTTTTTTATTATAGATCAAGAAGAACGCGGAATCAACCTTCACCGGGGAAAAGGCAAGGTTTCGGACTAAACCGCAAATTAACATATTTTGCACCGAGGTAACTTTATGTGTAAACAATACATCCTTATTGTAATATCCCGAAATTGGGCCTAGTAGGATTGGGCCGATTGGGCCATGGGCTTTAGGAAAAATTTGTGTGTCATCTAGTTACTTGTGTTAGCTCGGGTAGTATTGTTTGTGTGCTTAGCATAGTCTTGTGAAGGTTTGATTTTATTTAGGAAGCTAGAATAAATTTTTAGTATGGTTTATTTAATGAAGTGGATTAAGTGAGTTTGACACTTAAGTTAATTTAAGTGTTCAATTATAGCACAAAAGGAATAAGTGGCAAGATGGTTAAGGCTCTTGAAAGGTTGCTTGAGGTTAGTAGTTCGAGTATCAAGGAAAGCATTTTGAGGATTTTTATTTCATCATAGCATTTATGGACGATCAACTTATGTTTATGATAGGTTGGACTTTCATCTTTTGGTAAGTTGAATATAAGATTAAGGAAAGCATGAAATAGGGGATAAGATTCTTAAGGTTATGGTATGATGAGGGGACATAAGGTATGAAGGGTGGAGAATGTTTTGGAAAGTTTTCCTAGGCCTTTAGTGGTTGAATGTGCACGGCATGTGTGGAAAAGGGGGATGGCCGAATGTGCTAGGTAGTTTGGGGGGGATATTTGGCCAACTTTTGCATTTGTGCACCTTTTGGGCATACTTTTCTCTTCCTCTCCAAACAAATCACTCTTTGGCCGAATGCACCATAAGCATTTTGTGCAAATTTACTTTTTATTTTAGCCTCTTTTTGTTGAACCAAATGACACCATTTTCCTTTCTTTCATTTGCTCTTTTGAAACCGAAACTATAATCTATCTTTGTGCATTTTTGTGCACTTTCTTTTTGGCAAAGTAGTGCTTGGCAGAATCTCTCCCACAACTCTCTTCTTTTCTTTCTTTCAATATTGTTCAAATCACTTTTCTCCTACATTCTCTCTTGGCCGAAACTTCCATCTCTCCATCTCTCTTTACTTTCTTTTATTTTAAGCCATAAACATTTCTTTTCCATTGAAATCTCTTCCATTTTCTTCTTTTGTTTTTCCTTTCTCTTTCTCAATTTTAATTCAATCCTTGTTGTTAATACAAATCAACCATAACCGAACCTTCTTCCTCTCTTTTAGTCTTTGTTTTGGCCGAATATTCAAAGGTAGACTCTCCTTGGTTTTCTTCTATTGATTTTGGATAAAAAGGGGTAAGTGTTCATGGACGTTTTCTTTCTTTTCTTTCTCGTTTCTGTGATGTTTTCTTATGGACAATGGTCGAACCTTTGGGCATTGTTTTGCAAGGTTCTAACCATTTTTAGGATTCGATTATTCTCTTAGGCTCATTGGGATTTCAGAAGCAATCGATTTAAGCCATTCCTTTAGCAAATCGAAGTTGGTAAGTCAAGTGGTAAGGATTCTATACTTTTAAAGTTGGTTGAGGAAGCCTAAGGTTTTATTGGATTAAGATATGTTGTTGGCCGAATGGTTTTCATTAAAATATTGTGATATGGCCGATTGTGGGACAAGGATCTAGTGCGGTAGATCGGATCTTCGGAAGTTAGTTTTGCTTTGGTGAAAGGTGTGTATCTTACACACTTTATAACTTGGATTATATATGTATTCATGTGTGTTTTATAACTAATCATATTATGAAAGTGGGAAAAACGATGAGTTTTGGATATGATACCTTGATGGTATGAATGAGGATTCGGGTAAGTCCGTTTCGATATGTTGTTAATACATGTGGATTGAAATCATGATCTATGATTTATGGTATTATTATATGATTCATATTAAAGTGTATTAACATGATTTGGTTATCTATTGCATTGGCATGGGCAATATGAGAGGAGGGGGAAGATTAATATCGTGTCGACGGACACCAGAGATTTGGTATCTCCAGTGATTTGGTATCACATTCGTGTCTTCGGACACCAGAGGTTTGGCACCTCATAGCATCTCGTCCCTGTGGTTAATACCACCGTGGGTTGGCCCCACTTTTGAGATATGGGATCGACGCCAGTGATTTGGTATCACACGTGGGTTGGCCCCACAACTTGATGATTTGTGACTTCGGTCACCAGTGGTTTGGCACCACCAGTGGTTTGGCACCACCAGTGATTTGGTATCACATTCGTCTCTTCGGACACCAGAGGTTTGGCACCTCATAGCGACTTGTCCCTGTGGTTAATACCACCGTGGGTTGGCCCCACTTTTGAGATATGGGATCGTCTGCCAGTGATTTGGTATCACACGTGGGTTGGCCCCACAGATGGATTATTTGTGACCTCGGTCACCAGTGTTTTGGTAACATAATTGTGTCTTTGGACACCAGTGGTTTGGCACCACCAATGGTTTGGTACCACACGGGGTAGAAAAGGAGTTATGGATGGCTAGGTTGGGTGCATTATACATATATGTTGCTTTGTTATAATTTGTGTAAGTATGTGGCATTTACCCGGGAGAGGGAATATGCACTGAGTCTTGGTGACTCACCTTCTCCCTTATATTTTCAGGTGATTCGTGAGTTTGCGGATGAGGAGCCGGATGAACTCGAGAAGGCCATGCAATAAAAGTTGGTTTTATATGAACTTCCATTTGGGTACTTTACTTTAATTTGGTTTTTCATATTTTTATGGGTTTGTAATAAGGCCTCTTTAATTATGATTTCGAATTATATTTATGCTTTGAATATGTTTAAAATATGGTTTATAAATTTCTTGATTATGATAATAAATTGAGCACAAAGTTTTCTAAACTACACAACGCAATGGTTTTAAAACGTTACCATCGGGTAACATAAATTATTTGACAATTTTAAACAGCTTAAGTGTTTTCGATAATTTAAATGATTTTCAAATATCAAGTTTCTACATTCAAATGCAATTGGTTTTCAAAGTAATAATTCGAGTTTTCTTAAAATGATATAAATGTTTTCTAACCTATGATTTATTTACTTATTTTAAAGTTTTACGTAATTTCAAAGTAAATTATTAGTTTTAACTTATTATACACCTGATTTCTACAAATATAGAATTTCAAAGGGTTTTTCACAAAAATTTAATCGTTAACTTGTTTTTCTTCAAAATATTTTCCTCAGTGACATACCAGATTCGGTCGTGGCGTATTGACCGGGTTTGGGGTGTTACACTTATTACGTATACTTTATCTATTAATGTATTGTGTGGATGTAAATGCTTATTGGTGAGACTTATTGAAAATGGTAGAAAATGGGAAACTCTCGAATGAACCTTTGGAATAGAAATATGGGTGTCGTTAAATATCCGTAAGTATGTATTTATTGGTGGGCTATGTGTGATACCACCGTAATTATCATTGTTGGTGGGTTGTGTGCAATACCACCCTATTATTGATTAATGGTGGGCTATGTGCGAAACCACCGGGTATCTTGTATCATTCCGTAGGGTTCATCGAGAAACTTGTTTAAATAAATATTTCATGTGGCTTTGTGGTGATAAGTGCAAGGTATATGTGCAAGTAACTGTGAGAAATGTTTATGATATGTGTTTGGGATGTGGTAAGATCAGAAATGAGTAAGCATGATTATGAGGATATGAATTGTTATTACATAGTATGTAATGTTTAACTGATTATTATGTTGTATGATGCTTATTGTTTACATATAGACTTACTAAGCTTAAAGCTTACTCCCTTTTCTTTTCCCTTGTTTTATAGTGTCGAAGAGCCAGCTCGGGATACGAAGATAAGCAAAGGATCACCCACACTATCAGCACATCTTGGTATGGTTAGACTTAGCATTCTGAGTATGGTATGTATAAGGACTAGACTTAGTTAAATGTCATATTGTTTTGGCCAAATGTGTTGGCTCATTCAAAGATGAACTCTTTTGTATAAGGCCATATGTGACAGCCCGATTTTGGGGCTAGTCCGAACAGTGGTTTTGGGACCACTAATCCAAGGTTGAAGAAATTTTTTTTGATATTATTTTATGTGTTATAGCATGTTTATAAAGATGCTTGGAAATTTTAGTTCTTTAATTTTAATGATTGTATGCTTAATTGTGAGAAAGGACTAAATCACATAAAGTGCGAAAGTTCCATTTTTTAAGCTAGGAGTGTCTAATAGATATGGAATATTAAATTGGAGGTCTTTAAAGTGAAAATAGTTCACCTTGAGAGTGATGGCCAGCCAAGGGGGACAAAGACATTAATTTGGTCAAAATTTTGGTGAAATTAGGTGACCAAAAATGAATAAAATAAGATAAATGAAGGAGATATCATCTTTCACTATTCACTTTCCTTCTTCCACTGAAAATTGAAGAGAAAATAGAGGTTTTTGGTGCTCAAACTTTCAGCCAAGCTATTTCCTTACAAGTAATTGGCTTTAGAGGTCTTTCTTGATAATTTTTGTACTTTTCGAACCCCCAAAGCTTAAGCTAGCTAATGAGGGGACTATTTTGCAAAATGGTTGAAAGTCTAGGGATTTTCGATAAGAGTGTTTATGTTGTTTGCTGAGTTTTCATGAAAGAAAATGAATGTTAGTGGGTTAAGGAATAACTTTTGTGAAATGTGTTACCATGAAAACACCTAGAAAGGGACTTATTTGTAAAGGTTGTAATTGAGTAATAAATGCATGAAATGATTGGTTTTGTGAATTTTTGTAAGAAAAATAAATGTTCAGCAAGGCTTGTTTAATGAGAAAATGTGATGAAAAATGATTTCCAAGCCTTGGGGCAAAATCGTAATTTTGCCCGAGTAAAGGCAAAATGGTCATTTTTGCCTAAGTGGAGATTTTGATGTATTATGAGTTATGTAATGATTGAATGAGTAAATTTTATTATTATAGATCAAGAAGATCGTGGAAACAACCTTGACTGGGGAAAAGGTAAGGTTACGGACTAAACCGTCAATTAACACATTTTGCACAGAGGTAAGATTATGTGTAAACGATACATCTTTAATACATATGTTGTTACCTGTTGATGCATTGTATGAATGAGATCAATTATTAGTGAGATTTATTGAAATTGATAGATAGTGAGTAATTCTCGTATGAACCTCGGAATAGAAATCTAAGTGCGAAAAAATATTCGTAAATATTATTTGGTGGGTTGTTTGCGATACCACCGTAATTATTCTTGTTGGTGGGCTATGTGCGATACCACATTATTATTTATTCATGATGGGCTGTGTGCAATACCATCATTTATATTATCCTTCGGTGGGCTATGTGCAAAACCACCGTAATTGTTCTTATTGGTGGGCTATGTGCGATACCACCCTATTATTGATTAATGGTGGGCTTTGTACGAAACCACTGGGTACCTAGTATTATTTCGAAGGGTTCATCGAGAAACTTGTCTAAGTAAATATTTCATGTGGCTTTGTGACGATGAGCGCGGCGAATATGTGCGAATGAATGTGAGTAATGACAGGTGTTTAGGATGTGGTAAGAGATGAGATGAGTAAGTATGATTATAAAGATGTGAATTGTTCCTACATAATATGTAATGTTTGTGATTTCTTGGAATATGGTATGATGCTTATTGTTTACATGTAAACTTACTAAGCTTAAAGCTTACTCCCTTTTCTTTTCCCTTGTTTTATAGTGTCAAAGAGCCAGCTCGGGATACGAAGATAATCGGAAGATCACCTACACTATCAGCACTTCTTGGTATATTTAGACTTAGCATTTTGAGTATGGCATGTATAGGGGCTAGACTTAGTGAAATGTCTTGTTGTTTTGGCCAAGTGTATTGGTTCTTTTGAGGTGAACTCTTTTGTATAAGGCCATAGTTGATGGCTCATTATTACTGATCTATGAAAAGATGAGGTTATTCATGAATGTGTATGATGCATGATTGGGTTGCCTGGTTAAAGTATGTATGAATGGGTTGATGATTGAATGAGATTTATGATTGTATGAGTTAGGGTGATAAAAAGAGCTTGGCAAATAGCCTTGTTCTTGTCCACACGGGTAGACGCACGGGCGTGTGTCTAGGCTGTATGTGACACACGGCCAGCCTCATGGGCGTGTGGTTAGGTAGTGTGTCCCCTGCATGTTAATTTTACAAGTCAGAATGTTCAGTAGTAAACACACGGGCAGAGACATGGCCGTGTGTCTCAACCGTGTGGAAGGCACGGCCATGGACATGGGCGTGTGCCCAGGCCGTGCGAAGTCTGCACCTGAATTTGGAATTTAATTCACCACACGGTCGAAGGACACGTGTGTGTGACTGGCCGTGTGATGCAAGTCAGTGTCGACCACGGGTGTGGAACAAAGGCGTGTGATATGTCACGCGGGCATGTCCCTTCCTCCACACGAGCGTGTGGCCCTATTTAGGCAAAAATTTTCTAAGTGCGTAAAAGTCTTGGGATTTAATTTCGAAACCTTCCGTATGTATGCTTAAGGCTTCGTAGGCCCATAATAAGGATGTTATGAATATGTGTGAGAAGTATAAAGTTGAAATGAAATTTTGTAGCCCGATGTTGTATGTTTGAGTAAGTTAAGTTCGGTAATGCCTAGTACCCTATTCCGGCGTTGAATATGGGTAAGGGGTTGTACACCATAGTTGATGGTTCTTTCTTATTAATCTATGAAAAGATGAGGTTATTCATGAATATGCAAGTTGCATGAATGGTTTACTTAGTTTAGTTATGCATGAATAGGTTGAAGGTTTCATGTGACTTATGTTTATAAAAGTTTGGGTGATAGAAAGAGCTTGGTAAATAGCCTTATTCTTGTCCACACGGGCATGTGTGACACACAGTCAGCTTCATTGACGTGTGGTTAGGCCGTGTGTCTCCTTGCATGCTACGTTTGCAAGTCAGTATGCTCAGTAGTAAACACACGGGTGGAGACACGGCCATGTGTCTCAACCGTGTGGAAGACACGGTCGTAGACATGGGCGTGTGCCCAGGCCAGGTGAAGTCTGCACCTGAAATTAGGAGTTTAATTCGCCACACGACTGAAGGACATGGGCGTGTGTCTTGGCCTTATGACATTTGTGGGGTGATGACGTCAGAAATAGAATGCCAAGGTTTTTTCACACGGGCTAAGACATGGGTGTGTCGAGGCCGTGTGAGGGACACGAGCCATGGACACGGGCGTGTGTCTGGCCATGTGAAAACCCTTGTAGGTTCAAATTGAGAAATAAATCCACACAGGTGTGGAACACGGGCATGTAATATGCCACACGGGCGTGTCCCTTCCTCCATACGGGTGTGAGGATTGTTTAGTGAAAATTTTCTAAGATTTTCTAGAGAGCTTCAAAGCAGTTCGATTTGATCCCGAACCATTTCTAATGTGTGATTTGGGCCTAGTAGGCTTGTTTAAGAGATGTTACAAAATGTTTTAATTTTGAATGGAAAGTCGCGTATCGGTATTGCATAATTGTTGGTGTATAAGTCTGGTAATGCCTCGTTCCCTGTTCTGGCGTTGAATACGGGTAAGGGGTGTTACAAGTAGTATTATAAATGCTTGTATATGAACCTATAGATATGGTATAAAAGTGAGTAATAGCCATAGATGAGATTGAGTAGTGATGTGAGTTGAACTAAGTGTTAGTTAGTTTTTCATATTGAACTTGAATTGTTGAGTTAATTGTATTATATTAAGAACTTACTAAGCTTTAAAGCTTACTGTGTGAAGTATTTCTCTGTTTTATAGTGGTATATAAAGCTAGCTCGGATCTGGGGATTGTCAGTGACTGAATCACACTATCGGACATCTATTTTGGTACCTTTTTGGAAGTTGTATTTGTGGTATGTGGCATGTATAGGCTAGTAAGATTGTGGAATTTTTTGATATGTATAAATCTTTCCATGTGATGTGGCTTGATAATTGAATGATTTTGGTACATGTTTTGCTAAGTGAAAATGGTGTATGTGATGTGTAAATATGGTCTTGTGTGAATGGCCATTATGGTATGCTTTGGTGAAATAGGAATGGTATGTTTTATACTTGATTTGGGAGTTGAGATGGTGAATGAATTGTATGTTATTTGATGTTGGAATTGAGCATATAGGGATGACCCAAAATGGGTGGCAAATTGGCCTTGAAAATGGCCTATATTAGCCCACACGATTGAGCACACGGGCGTGTGACAGGCTGTGTGATTCAAGTTAGTGTTGCACACGGGCCAGACACACAAGCGTATGACAGGCCGTGTGACCCTAGTTAGTGTTGCACACGGGGTAAGACATGGTCTATGGCATGGTCGTGTGAGGCACATGGCCTAGCCACACGGGAGTGTGCCCTGTTTTGAAAGAAAACTTTTCTAAGTTCTGCAAAGTTTTCGTATGAGATCGGTTTAGTCCCGAACCTTCTCTTAAGCATGTTTAAGGCGTCGTAAACCTTCTAAAGGGACTTTGTGTTATTGATTAACTATGATATGCTGATGTGTGAGCCATGGTGGTTTAAATGTTATGATTTGACTGGTAATACCTCGTAACCCTAGTCCAATGATGGATACGGGTTAAGGGTGTTACACATGGAACATTGGCACGACATATTTTCTTAGAGCTCTATCCCTATCATCAGCAATAAGGATAGGATTTTGAACTTGATTCGCTCCATTTCCTTGATTCTAGTTTTTGAAGTTCATCTCTTCGGTCCTTCTTTGAGATGCTTATCTTCTTCGTTGCTGAAAAGTTTTTTCAATCTCATGATCTATAGGGAGTAATCGATAATTCGACCAATACTCATAAACACCTTAAACAATCAAAAAAATTAATTAAGTTAAAATTGAAGAGAAAAATAAACCAAAATGCAAAATTAACAATTTCACAAATAATGACATTTTAAAATAGTCCTCGGCAACGGCGCTAAAAACTTGGAACGATGGAAATGAGCAAGTGTTCACAATCACAACAAGTAATAAAGTGACAAGTAAATGTCGAGTTATCAAACCCACAGGGACTATGTAAGAAAATGTTTATGAAATGCAATTAAAAATACTTTGGTGAAGGAAAACCCTTTGTTTTGAAAGAAAAGGGTTTAATAAAACTAGATTTTTACTGCATAAATTAAGTAAGAAAACTAAAAGATAACAATAACAAAGCACGATTTCTAAAAAATAAGTTTAATAAATATGACATAATTATGTTAGATCAATTACATTTCTTAACTTATTATTACCAAAACAATGTTCATGTTGTTACAAATAAATTCATGACAACTTGGTAATTTGTTAACGATAGCACATATAGACTTACTAAATTAACTAATCTGTTGAACATATTACTATGTCAATTCAAACAATAAATAAATTTTAATAAGCAAGTAAAAGATTAAGTGAAGTAACAATACATTTCTACATTGAAATAGTTTAATCACAATAATCTTGCAAGTTATGTAAGGCTAATGTACTATTTAATACTGTCGTTAATTTAACCTTCAGCTACTTTAGAAGATTAAACATGCACTGATTAAGTATTGTGTCAATTAGTTACAATTTCAACACAATTTTTTAATTAATTCATTATTTACCTTACAATTATAATGCAAGTATAACATAATCATGGTTTTACTTAATCAAACAAATTGCCAAGACCTATAACAACACAAACATGATTTTAATAACTTAAGTAGATAAAATGCAATCAACCTAACACGAATTATATTTAAGCCATGTTAATGAAATTTAGAATAACAACATAACAAATATTCATAGATATGTTCATAACATTAACAAGGAAAGTTAAAGGATAGGAAGCTAGAATGAAATCCAGTGTTTCTCCAAAGCCAAACGAGTTTGCTCCTCTCCTTCTTCACTCGTTCTGTTGAATCGAGGCTTCTGTAAGCACTTTAATTCTACTACCCAAGGTGGAAGAAATATTCTTTTCCAAGAGGGAAATCGGCAAAGGAAATGGACAAGAAAATGGGAAAACAAAGAAGAGAATGTGGGTGAAAGAGAGAGAGATGTGTCGGAACGAATGTGTGTTGAATGAATAGGTGAATGAGGTATTTATAGGTAGGAGTGGATGATAAAAATAGAAAATAATTAGAAGCCATATACTTCCCTTGGCCGGCCACACATGGAGCAAAGTTTAGATTTAACTTGGGGCAAATCTTCAAAGGCACAAAAAGTGGAGGGGTTTGAATAGGATTTTAAGGAAACTTGAGGGATATTTTGCAAGTAATTTAATCGGCTAAATAAGCTGATTGGGTCAGCTTATTGGATCGGTTTGGGCTACAAATTTTCTTATTGGGTTAGTCTTCAATGCTTAGTACACTAGGCCACTTTTCCTTCAGGCTTTATCTTAATTTTTAACCAAATTTAACTTGGATAAAAATTAAATATAAAGCATATAAAATGATCATCATTTGGACCAACCTTGGCTGGAGAAATATTTAATCTTGCCTATGGTTCACTCGACGCAAAAATTCCCCAACGGTTCAAGCCTTTCGAGGTATCTGTCGAGCCAATTTTCACCTTTTGTGCAAAACTGTTGAAAATAAACTAAATTTGTGAAAACGTATTATAAAAATAATTATAATTCAATATGTTAATAATTTAAGTACAAATTAATTATTTTATAATTAAAGTGTGAATTTCCACAAAATTTACTACGAAACTACATTAATTAGACTGATCTTATAAGAAAATTTATTATAAAAAAGTCTATATATTTTTGTGTGGAAATTAAAGTGCTGAAAATTTATTATAAAAATAATTAAAGTTCTGAAAAAGTCTATATATTTTTTTTGTTTCTACACCCCCACACTTAATTCATTGCTTGTCCCGAGTAATACACAAATTGTAAAGAATTTCTTGGAAACACCTAGGATCTCTTGGAATTTAATTAAGCTCCTTATCACTTGACTACAAACTTGCCTGTTCAATAAATTGACGAAATAATTAATAAGAATATGGGGTATGAAAACTCTACCCTCCTTAAAATAAATTTCATCCTCATAATTTACCTTATTAGAACAGGTGAGGATATTGTCATCGGATCATGTCCTCAAGTTCTCAAGTGGCTTCTTTAACTTCATGATTCTTCCATAATACTTTAACCAGAGGAATATGCTTTTTCCTTAACAAGAGGAATATGCTTTTTCCTTAACACTTTGACCTCACAGTCCAAAATCTGAATTGACTCTTCCTCATACAACAAATCAGGTCTCATCTTGACCTTATCGGTCGGAGTTATATGGGATGGGAGCAGATCAATATTGCCTCAACATAGAAATGTGGAACAAGTCATGAATGCGGTCCAGTTTCGAAGGTAACTCTAACTAATAAGCCACTGGTCCAACACTCTTAAGTATCATGTATGGTCCAATAAACCTCGATCTCAATTCGTCCTTGTGTCCAAACCTAAGCACCTTTTTCCATGGTGAAATCTTAAGGAAAAACTTGATCCCAACTCTAAACTCTATATCCTTCTGCCTCAAGTTGACGTAAAATTTCTATTGATCGGATGCTGCTCTTAATTGATCATGTACCAGTTTCACTACATTTTTAGTCTCTTTACCAAATCTTGACCCAATACTTTTTTTCCCCCAACTCAGTCCAACACAGAGGTGTGACACGTACGACCATACAGTGCCTCATAAGGAGCCATCTGAATGCTTGAATGAAAACTATTGTTATACGCAAACTCTGCTAGTAGAAAATGTTCCTCCCAACTGCCACTAAAGTTGATTACACAACCCATCAACATGTCTTTAAGAATCTGAATGACTAATCCTAACTGCCCATCAGATTGTGGGTGAAAAAATTGTGTAATAGCCTGATTTAGGGCCTAATCGGAATAGTGGTTGCGAGACCACAAATCTAAAGTAGAAATATATGTTTTATGATTTTTATGAGGCTTATGATGTGTTTTAATGATGGTGTGAAAATTTCATGAGAAAAATTTATTTATTAGTGATTAAATTGTCCATTAGGACTAAATTGCAAAGATTAGAAAATATGAGATTCTAGAATATTTAAGTATGAAATAGAATTATAAAAATTACTAGCGGTCCTTATTTAGCAATTAGACCATTAAATGTTAAGATGGAAAAAAAATGGACATGGGAAGGAAAAATCTCAAGGAAGGAGCCTTAAGGGCAATTTTTTCATTTGGTTAATAAAAGAATAAAAAGGGAAAAAGAAGTCAAAATGGTGTCCATCTTCTTCTCTCATGGCCGAAAATCACTAAGGAGCCATAGTTACGGTTTCTTCAACTTTCAAGTTTGATAGTAAGTGCATCCTAGCCTCATTTTTAATGTTATTCATATTTTTTAGATCCTCGTAGCTCGATTTAGCTATTTCTAGCTATATTTTGAGCTAGGGTTTATGTTCAAAAATTTACTCATGTATGACATGCATGTATTTTGATGTTTTATGGAAGAATATTAAAGTTTGATGTATGATAAACATATTGTAACACCCCTTACCCATGTCCGACGCCAAAACAGGATACGAGGCGTTACTGTACTTAACTTTACTTGAACTTGTATTATCGGGATACAAAATTTCATTCCATCTTAAGACTTTCCTTTCTTACTAATAACATACATTTCATGGGCCTACGAGGCCTTAAACATACTTCCGAAAGGTTTCGAGATTCAACCAGAAACTTTTGCGCTCCATGAAAAATTTTTCCTAAACAGGGCCACACGCCCGTGTTGTCCAAGGGACACACCCGTGTGCCCCTAAGACATGCCCATGTTCGACACTCATGGCCGACACTGACTCATTTCGCACAGCTGAGCACACGTCCATGTCTATAACCCGTGTCCTTCAAACTGCCTAGACACGCCCGTGTCTCCTACCTGTGGAGCTCTCTGTTTATGATGTCATCAAACCCTTAATGGCACACAGCCATGGCACACGCACGTGTGCTGGCCCGTGTGACGAATCGTATTTTCGTAATTTAATGCAGAGGACACACGGCCTATCAACACACCTATGGGGCTGACCGTGTGTCACACACGGCCTAGACACCGTCCGTGTGTCACACACGGCCTAGACACACGCCTGTGTGTCTACCCATGTGGACAATTATAAGGCTATTTTCCAATCTAATTGGTACCCTGAAACATAAACACACTTATACTATCTCAAACAACTCAATTATTCCATCCATTACAATAACTTAAATGCATAAACTTATCATCATGAAAAGGTATATAACTTAACAAATATTGACCAATTTCTAATGGCTATATACAAAAGAATGCATAATCTTACTAACCAAGCCTTTAGCTCACAATATGACATGACCAAAATGATCAAACACCTATACATGCCATAGACTAAAAAGGTTTTGCATTCACTTATACCTAACATGATAGCTTGATAGTGTGATAGCATTTCCGGCGATCTCCAACCCGAGCTAGTATAAAACCCTACATGATATGAGAAAGGAAGGGGAGTAAGCTATAAAGCTTAGTAAGTATGTATATAAGTAATAAAAAATTTATCTCCATGCTTTTAAAAATCCTTATTTTGAGTTCTCAAGATAATGCCATTATTATTGCATAATCTTTCTCAATTCACTTATATTCATCTTGAGTTGTCTACTCGAGTTACAGTCACTAAATTATTATTTTTTTGAAGCTACGAAACTCCAAATTAAGATCTGCTAATTTTCTTGAAACTAGACTCACATATCTTCCTACCATAAAATGTTCAGAATATTTGGTTTAGCCAATTAGTACAGTTTATTCTTTAAATTCTCCCCTATTTCGCTGTCTGATAGTTCTGACCCCTCTTCACTAAAAATAAATTTTCTCGTTCTACAGGACTCAAGTAATGTTTCTGTTTGTTTCTCTTGAGAATATACTCATTAATAAATTCAAGCATATAAATTTTAACCCTTGATTATTTTTGTAAAAGTTTTAATGAATTTCTCAAGTCAGAATAGGGGATTCCGAAATCATTTTGATCCGGTCTCACTAAAATCCAAATATTTCATCATATGAAATTCTTTTGCTTATTATGTTTCTTTTGTGAAAAAATAGACTCAATAAGATTTAATTTCATATCTTATTAAAAATCTAATTCATTTTCCACCATTTTTGGTGAATTTTCAAAGTGATACAACTGTTGCTGTCCAAACTGTTTTGTTGCTAGCTTTACTCTATCATGTTTTCTTTGTATTAATTCTCATTTATACACTTATAATACTAAAGCATATCCATAGTTAGACATGCCAATAGCTAGTCATCATCATATATTGACAAGCCATTCATTGGCCCATTCAACTCACACATCAACAACAATATAAGTCTCAAATGCTTGGGCTTACTTACTCATCACATGTTACATAATAATTTCATACTTGTATTGTAATCATGGTACCTGTATCACTTAATCACGTAGATTAGTACATTTTGCTAATGCAAACATAAACTCAATCCTCATCATTCTTAACTTGAATAATGCTCTTAATCAACTTTGAGTAACTTAACTTGCTAATATCATTACTTGATTAACTTTCTTGTACCTTTTTCATGCTTTACTCTTTTCCCGAAGAATTAGTCGGAATAATGGAGGATACTCAATCTCATCAAACATGGGTTTCGATGCCAATACCATGTCCCAGACATGGTCTTACATAGGATCGCCTCATGATGCCGATGCCATGTCCCAGATATGGTTTTACACGGGCTCTCTTAACTCAGTGTCGATGCCATGTCCTAGACATGGTCTTACACGAGACCTTCCTTGTGTGTTTCCTTTGGAAACTTACCATTGCCATGTCTTGACATGGTCATAAGTGGTATCCTTGCCTCATGAAACTTTTCAATGCAATGTCTTGACATGGACTTATCTGATATCTTTGCCTTAGGAACTCACCAATGCCAATCCTTGGCTTGGACTTACATGGGATCTTTGCCTTATAATATCTTATCAATGCCATGTCTTGACATGGACTTACATGATTTCCTTTCCTTAATGCCGATGCAATGTCTTGACATGGTCTAATACGGGCTTTCCTTGTCTCATGTTGTGAATTAGGCATCCTCAATATTCCAAACTTCGACTGGACTTTCTTTTTACTTATTCTCATTAATTCCTTGTTTAACATTATTAATCAATCTCATGGAAATAATGTACAAGAAATAGCATGAACTAATTTAATGAAAATACTTATAAAGCCTTAAAATCATACAAACTTACCTCGATACTCAAAATGTGTGTGGATGCTCGATTTAGTCCAACACTTTTATCCTTGCCTCGATTTCGGTTTAGGCTTCGTTTTTCTTGATCTATAATAACAATTTTACTTGTTTAACACTCACATTAATTAAATTGACTCATAATTCATACTTTGACAAAAGTATGATTTTGCCCCTAAACTTTCACATAATTACACTTTTGCCCCAAGGCTCGTAAAATGATTTTCATTCAACTTTCTTGAATTTCAAGCCTAGCCTAATCATTTTCTTAACTACAGCAGCCCCTAATTTTCACTATTTCACTCATGTATGACCAATTTCATAATTTTTGCAATTTGGTCCTTTTATGCATTTTTCATGAAAATCACTTAGAAAAAGATGTTTATCATACATCAAACTTCCATATTCTTCCATAAATCATCAAAACACATGCATGTCATACATGGGTAAATTTTTTGAATACAAACCCTAGCTCAAAATAATGGTAGAAATAGCTAAACCGAGTTACGGGAATCTCAAAAATATAAATAACATTAAAAACGGGGCTTGGATGCACTTACTTTTGATTTTGAAAGCTTGAAAACCCTAGCCATGGCTTCCCCCATGCTAAATTCGTCCAAGGAAGAATATGGACAAAGGTTTTTGGCTTTTATTTTGTCTTTTAGTCCATTTAATTACCAAATTACCAAAATGCCCCTAACTCAAAAAGTATCCTATTTCACTTATCTAATGTCCATTTTTGTCCAACAATTTAACCAATGGTCTAATTGCCATTTAAGGACCTCTAATTTAAAATTTCATAGAAATTAGACACTTCTAACATGTAGAACTCAACTTTTGCACTATTTACAATTTAGTCCTTTTGACTAAGGGTGGGTTTGGATGGGCGGTGTGTTTACCTGTGGTTTGTGTAAAAACAGCGGTGGCGGTGAGATTAAAATACTGTAGCGGTACTGTAGCGTGAGACAAAAAGTAAACTAAATGCACCACACCGCACTCAATCGCCCATCCAAACCCACCCTAAATTGAGTGCCCAAACGTCAAAATTTTTGAACGAAATTTTCACGAAATCTTTCCCTAAAATCGTAGACCATAAAAATATAATAAGAATAAGATTTTTCTCAACGGATTTGTGGCCCCAAAACCACTATTCCGACTAGGCCTAAAATCGGGCTGTTACACATTTTTCTAAGTGATTTTCATGAAAAATGCATAAAAGGACCAAATTGTAAAAGCTATCAAAATGGTCATACATGAGTGAAATAGTAGAAATTGAAGGCTGTTGTAGTTAAGAAAATAATTTGGCTAGGCTTAAAATACAAGAAAGTTGAATGAAAATCATTTTACGAGCCTAGGGGCAAAAGTGTAATTATGTGAAAGTTTAGGGGCAAAATCATAATTTTTTCCAAAGTATGACTCATGAGTCAATTTAGTCAATGTTTGTATTAAACAAGTGAAATTGTTATTATAGATCAAGAAATACGAAGCCCGGATCGAAACCGAGGCAAGAACAAAGTCGGGGACTAAATCGAACATCTACAGCAATTTTGAGTACCGACGTAAGTTTGTGTGAAATTAAAGTTTCATGGTGTTTTCATATTATAAATTACTTGATATTATGATAAAGAATATTATCCCAATGAAAATTGAAAAATGAAGCCTCAATGAGAAAATGATGAGAATATGCTAAGTTGAAGTCCCGGTTGAAGATTTGGAATAACGAGGATACTTATGTCACAACATGAGATAAGGAAGGTCCCGTATAAGACCATGTCTGGGACATGGCATCGGCACCCGTATAAGACCATGTCTGGGACATGGCATCGGCATCGAATAAGGAAGGTCCCGTATAAGACCATGTCTGGGACATGGCTTCGGCACCAAAGGAAGATCTCGTGTAAGACCACACCTGGGACATGGCATCGACATCAAGTTAAGAGATCCGGTGTAAGACCATATCTGGGATATGGCATCAGCATCAAGAGGTGATCCCATGTAAGACCATATCTGGGATATGGCATTGGCATTATGATACATGTATGATGAGATTGAGTATCCTCCAATATTCTGAGTAGCTCAATGGGCAAAAGAGATAAGTATGTAAAGATGATAAAGAGTTAAGTTATACAAGGATGACAAAGAGTTCCACTTAAGTTAAGGATGATAATGATTTAAGTTTATGTTCATGATAGCATAAGTGCTAAACCATGTGATAAAGTGATACAGGTACCCCTGAGTAAAATACGAGTTTTGAAACCGTAATGTGATATGTGATGAGTAAGTATGAGTAAGTATGTTAAAGTACTTGAGAACTTGTGTTGTTATCGTTCTATGAGATGAATGGATTTTATCATGAGTATTTATGTTGCTATTTTAATTCATGCAAACTTACTAAGCTATATGCTTACCCCTCTCTTTTCCCTTTTTCCTTGTAGTATAGCCAAGCTAGCTCGGGGATCATAGGACGTCAGAGTTCGGATCACACTATCAATTATTCTTATGGTATATTAAAGTTGATTTTTTTTTAGTATGGCATGTATAGGAACTTGGTCATCTTGTGTTATGTCATATTTGGAAGCCAAAGTGTTGGTTACTAATGTTACACACTCATTTTGTAAATGGCCATTAGGAATTGGCCTCACAAATGGTCTCACTTAAGTTGCAATCTCCTTAGACAGAATTAATTTGAAGTACTGATTCAAGAAAAATAATTTCTAAGCATGTCATTTATTCAAATGAGAGAGAAAAAACTGAAAATAAATTAACGACAGAAAGAGTGAAGTGGACTCCCTCAATGTTATTGATGATTGTCACTGAAAAAGGCGATGTCGAACGACCATTTATCATACCAACCGTATCCATCTAGAAAAAAGAAGTAATGTTGTCCAGCAATTATATTCAATATTTGCTCTAAAAATAGCAGGGGAAATGGTATTTCTATTTTGCTTTGCTCTACTTTTTTTCATTTGTACAAATCTGCTAACCCATGATGATCCTTAACAAAATTATCCTATTTTTTGTTATACCTTTTTTCACTGGTACAAATCCCACCCACTGAATGTCATAAATGGGATCCATGATGTTTGCTTTTAGCCATTGAGACTTGAGATTCCCAAGATCAAATACTCGAGATTGAATCAAACTGTTCTATCCCTTGATAGATCCCTTTCCAGTATTTGCAACAGTTCACTCGATCCCTTTCTTGTGCCTTTTTAAAATAGTGAGGTCTAACTCGAAGGGTTGTTCTCTTGATGGGTTGGGTTGCTTGTACTCATGTGATAATAGCTCTAATGACTCAAACTGAACTTTTGAGCTAAAATCTTCCAAGTTAGCTTCCAAACATGTATCATCCTTATCTTGATGTGAAGAGTCAGATGAAATACCTTCCAATGGATCATTGAATTCTAATGTTGAAGGAACCAACAAACCTTTTTGGAGATAGTAAAACACTCTTTAACCTCTTCAGGAGATCTTAGGGCCTTGAGTACATTAAAGGTCACTTGTTCATCTAAAACTTGCATGGTTGTTTCACCTTTTTGTACATCAATTCTCGTCCTGTCGATTTTCAGGAAAGGCCTTCCTAGGATGATTGGTACTTGTTTATCTGCTTCAAAATCTAAGATAATAAAGTTAGCAGGAAATATGAATTTATCAACACGTACCTAGACATCCTCAATCTTTCCTTCTGGGTATGCCAAAAATTGATCTGCCATTTGGAGTGTAATTGTAGTCGGTCTGGCCTTACCAATACCTAATCGTCTAAACATAGATGTAGGCATTAAGTTGATACTCGATCCCAAATCACACAAAGCCTTACCACAATAGGATTCTCCAATATTAAAGGTATGATGAAACTTCCTGGATCCCTCAACTTAGGAGACAACTTGTTTTGAAAAAATAGGCTATATTCTGTAGTTAGGGTTATAGTTTCAAATTCCCCAAACCTTCTATTCTTAGACAGAAATTCCTTCATAGCTTTCACATAGTTCGGAATTTTCTCCAAAGCTTCTACCAACGGGGTGTTGATACGTAGTTGTTTCAACACATCCAAGATTCTCTTAAATTGAGTATCTTATTTATGTTAATCGAGTCTTTGAGGATATGGAGGTTGTGGAACTTTTTCTTTGATTGGACAGCTTTTCCGAGGTAATATATCTACATCTAACGAAGAGGTTAGCTTATCAGAATTAACTAGTTTAGATTTTACCTTTTTAGAATTTACAGAATTTGGCTTCTCTGGTGTAGGAATTTTAACTGTTGGTTGATTTTCCTCTTTTTGGGGAGGTTCATCTTCAATGTCAATCTTATTTTCCACTTCGTAATTGAAAACTTTAAAATTCTCTTTGCTCAGTTTTCTCAAGTTCTCTATGTCATTAAACAAAGCTCCTTGTGGTTTATTTCGAGGGTCATTTGCTACCTTCCCCATATGGTTCTCCAAAATTCTTAAAGTTGCATCACTTTTTTCCATGTATGCTGTTAATAAGTTCTTAATATTAGAAGACTCAACTGATAGAGGATTTCCTATGTTGCTTGGTAAAACAACTTGCGGTCTGTTTCTAAACTCATCAGCTAATTGTCCCACTTGATTTTCTAGATTCTCCAATGTTGTTAATTGGCCTTGAATCAAGGCATCATTTTTAGCAATGTATGCCTTCAACAGATTCTCCAAATTATTTGAAGGTTCAACTTGCGGTGGGTTTTGAACTTGTTGATTGAAACCAAGAGGTTGATTTGATATATGTTACATGTAAGTGTTGCTCGATCCACCTCCTTGGTAGTTGATTGGTGGTTGAATTGCAACATGATTTAAACCGTTAGTAGGAAACTGTTTCAACATTGAAGAGATAGACAATACCTAAGCTGAGAGTGAAGTAAAGGCGTCCACTTCATGTACTCCGGCTACTCATATTCCTGAAGCTGCTTGATTTTTCGGCAACTGGTAATTATTACTGGCTATTCTCTCGATGATTTCATAAGCCTCATTATAAGACTTTGAAAAAAGAGCACCATTCGCAGAAGCATCTACCACCAACCTTGTGTGTGCATTGAGACCATTATAGAATGTCACAAACTGGATACAATGTGGAATCTCGTGATGAAGGCATCTTCGTAGTAACTCATTGAATCTTTCCCATGCCTCGTATAAGGACTCGTCATTCAATTGTTGAAAAGTGGTGATCTCATTCCGCAACTTAGCATTTTTGCTAGGTGGGAAATACTTTACCAGAAAGCATTCATCTAATTCTTGCCAAGTAGAAATTGAGTTGGATGGCAACAAATTAAGCCATACTTGTGCTCGATCTCACAACAAGTATGGAAACAACTTCAAACTCAGTGGGTCTTCAGTT
The DNA here is from genome assembly GCA_005393395.2 of Gossypium australe. NCBI lineage: Eukaryota > Viridiplantae > Streptophyta > Magnoliopsida > Malvales > Malvaceae > Gossypium > Gossypium australe. The sequence continues at coordinate 45,728,792 of CM016615.1, forward strand.
GCACTGGCTATATTGAAGGAATCACTCATCTCCATAAACAATCGAAGGTGAAGATGTGGATCTTCTGTGAACATTCCACTAAATTGGCCTATTGTTTGAAGCATCTGAAACATCATAGGCTTCAATTCAAACTACAGTGCCAAATCGTCCCAAATTTCGTAAATCAAGTACATACCTGACATCTGAGAGTGTCCTAATCGTCCCATCGTGTATCCTAATTTTAACAGTACCAATACCAATTACCTTACTAGATGAATCGTTTCTCATGCACACAACTCTGTTTATTTATTTCAATCAAACACTAATTAGGTTAGATTATTTTATTATTATTTGACCTATGAATTTAGCCTATAAATAGGCTTTTTTACAATCTTAGAAAACATACCCATTAGATATTAGAACTCATAACATCTTTAGAGAATTTTGTGTTTACATTTTGAGGGTTCTTTGTTTTCGGGTTTTCGGGGTTTAGTTTTTATCTCCATCTTTTGTACTCTTCGTTCTTTTGCCAATATAGTAAAATTATCTTTGCCTGTGGTTTTTTATCCTCTTTGGAGGGGTTTTTCCACGTTAAATTTGTGTGCGTTCAATTTCTCAATTTATTCCGCTATTTTTTCCTGTTGCTTAATCGGGCCGATTCCTAACAAGTGGTATCAAAGCTAGTTCAATTTTCATATATCAGCCCATTCAGATATGGCAACAACAAAGTTTGAAATTGAGAAGTTTGATGGTGAGACAAATTTCAATCTGTGGCAAGTTCGGATGATGGCAATTCTAATTTAAACCGGTTTGAAAAAGGTTGTTACTGGGAAAAAGCCTGAGAATCTAAATAAAACAGAATGGGAAGAGCTTGATGAAAAGGCCTTGTCTGCAATCCAGTTGTGCCTCGCGAATACAGTATTGCAGGAGGTATTGATGGAGAAAACCTCATCTGCCTTATAGAAAAGGTTAGAAACTCTTTATGCGACAAAGTCTCTGGCTAACCGTTTAGTGTTGAAACAACGTCTATTTACGTTCTGCATGAACAAATGTGAGCTTCTTAGAGATCACATCAGTCAATTCATTACTCTTTTAAATGATTTAAAGAATGTCGAGGTTCATATTGACGATGAAGATCAAGTTATGCTATTATTGTGCTCTTTACCCCCTTCATACAAGTCTTTCAGGGAGACCCTAATTTATGGCAGAGACAAACTCTCCTTCGAAGATGTGAAGTGTCATTTGTGGAGTAGAGACAAACTCGATAATGAGCTTCATTTGGATAGCAAGGTAGATAGGCAAGCTTTCATTTTGATAGCATCAAAGAAATGAGACAAAAGGTGTCGCTATTGTAAAAAGTTAGGTCACGTCAAAGCAGATTGTTATAAACTGCGAAATAAAAGAGCTGCTGAGAGTAACGAAGAAGATGTAGCTGGTGCTAATTTGGTCGATCAAAGCAGTGATGATTTCTTGTTAGTGTCAATGAGCGATAACTCCAAGCTCACGTCCGAGTGGATCCTAGATTCGGGATGTTCTTTCCACATGTGTCCCAATAGAGAATGGTTCTCCACATACAGTTCGGTTGAAGGTGGAGTTGTGTGCATGAGAAACGATTCATCTAGTAAGGTAATTGGTATTGGTACTGTTAAAATTAAGATACACGATGGGACGATTAGGACACTCTCAGATGTCAGGTATGTACCTGATTTACGAAAGATTCTCATCTCCTTGAGTATTTTAGACTTGGAAGGATACAGAATCAACATCGAGTCGAGCGGCATTAAAGTATCTTGTGGAGCTCTTGTTTTGTTAAAAGGTAAAAGAACTGGCAGTTTTTATATTTTGGAAGGTTCTACAGTGACCGATGAAATCGAACGTCCCTCGTCCGTTACAGAGTCAAAGTCAACTCTTTTAGTGCGGAGGCAACTTGGTCATAGGAAGGAAAAAGGTATGACCGTTTCGTTGAAGAGAGGTTCTCTTTTGGATGCAGGTTTTGAAAAGTTAGGGCACTGTGTTCGTGAAAATCAAACCCGGGTTAGTTTTGATTTGGCAGTGTACAAGTCGAACGCTAGAAGTCTTCCAATTTCTAAGCACAGATTCGACTCAGTTAATTCCCTGCATAGTTCAAGATAAGCTCGTGGCGGGCTTTGGCAAAGATGGCATTGTGGAAATATGAGTCAAGGTGGAGATTTGTTAAGTATGACTCCTATTTCAGTCAAATTTGAGAAGTAATCTTCTAGTTAAACTCCATTTATTTGTTTCAATCAAACACTGATTAGTTTAGATTATTTTATTATTATTTGACCTATGAATTTAGCCTATAAATAGGCTCTTTTACAACCTTAGAAAATATACCCATTAAATATTAGAACTCATAACTCATTTATAGAATTTTGTGTTTACGTTTTGAGGGTTCTTTGTTTTCGGGGTTTAGTTTTTATCTCCATCTTTTGTACTCTTCGTTCTTTTGTCATTATAGTAAAATTATATTTGCTCGTGGTTTTTTATCCTCTTTGGAAGGGTTTTTCCACATTAAATTTGTGTGTGTTCAATTTCTCAATTTATTCTGCTATTTTTTCTTGTTGCTTAATTGGGTCGATTCCTAACAAGATTCATGAGCATATTGACTCAATCTCACGAACTCTCTTTCGTATTCTGAAACAGTCATACGACCCTATTTCAATTCTAGAAATTCTTTCCGTTTCTGATTGATGAATCTCTCACTGATGTATTTCTTCCGAAATTCAATCTGAAAGAAGTCCCATGTGACTTGCTCTTTCAGAACAACAGAAATTAAGGTTTTCCACCACTGATAGGCTGCATCTCGTAACAAGGATACGACACATTTTACATATTCCTCGGAATTCAGTAACATCTCATCAAATACTCTGATTGTGTTCTCTAACCAGAACTCAGCTTTTTCAGCATCGTCTTCACTGGTAGCCCTGAACTCTTCAGTCCCATACTTACGGATTTTGTCTACTGGAAGTTTGTTCAACAGATTTAGATTCGAAATCGGAGGTATAGCAGATGTCTGAGGTGGATTAGGTGGGGGCAGAGGTTGTGAAACAGCCGGATTATTTCTTACGAACTGAATGAACCACTCACTCATCATCTGGAAGAATGCTTGTTTAGCTTATCCCTCTTGACAGCTTGTAGCCAGTCTCAAATCAGAAGGCGATGTCCCTTGCGCGGGAGCAGGCGCATTACTTTCTACATCGTCAGCTACGAATCTTTCGGGATCCATTACTATGCGAAAATCACATTTTACACGTCAGGATTCATCACACTATCATAGTTCAGATATATGGCATGTATAGCTAGACTCTGACACGCTACGTTAATCTGAGAATCGACTAAACCGTAGCTCTAATACCAATCAAATGTAACACCCCTAACCCATGTCTGACGTCTGATTAGGGTTAAAGGCGTTACCGAACAGATCGGAAACTTTTATAAACATTTCATACAACCATTCACCCAACACAATCAAAGTGTACCTTATATTGGTCAATCGAGACCTAGTTCATGCTTTAGAGTAGGGCTGGGACTAGGCCAAACACATACAGAAATTGTCGAAAAATTTAAAACTTTACTAAGTTATGTAGGCCACACGCCCGTGTGGGCAGGCCGTGTGTCTACCAAGGACACCAGACACCCCCATGTGTCTTGGCCGTGCCAAATCAGGGCATGTATACTGACTTTTCCACACGGCCACTAGACACGCCCGTGTACCATGGCCGTGTGCTCTTAAGCTATATACTGACTTAATCACACAGTTACTAGGCACGTCCGTGTGCCAAGGCCGTGCACACTTAGCTAGATACTGTCAATTTCCCATGGCCATTAGGCACGCCCGTGTGCCATAACCGTGTAGGCAAAACAGGCCATTGTCAGGTCCATAATGCCACCCACAATAAAGTCATACCTACAAGCAAATTACCAAATCATTTCATGCATATTTTGCAACCAAAACATATCAAAGTAATCATCAAATCTTCACCTACAATTGCAACTTCAACCATGCCAAATTGTACAACTAAACACATATGCAATTAAGCGCAATTCATCTACCTTTACCTTTCATATATCCACTTCTTTGATCAATCAAAGAAACTCATATCAAATATGCTTACCAAAACTTTGACCATTTCATTAGCTATCTACCCATATCAAAACATGCATCATTTCCATATATATACTCAACCATATTACCAATACTTATCTAGCCACATCTCATGGCTATTATACACATTTCAAACATAACCAAAATGACTAGCCTATACATGCCATATCTAGCTATATACATATTTCAAAAGTACCAAAACAAGTTGAGTAGTGTGATGATGATCCTCGACAGCCCCCGAGCTTTCAATAGCTTTGACGATCTATAAAACAGAACAAACACACACAGAGTAAGCTTTCAAAAGCTTAGTAAGCCATATACAAATAAACTTAACATAAAATGCTCACAACCGTACTGATGCAATAACAATAATGGTTCTCATAACATATATATCTCACATAGAGTTTGGCTTATTTACTTAGCCATAAGTTATCACAATATTCAATTCAAATACCACATATACACATAGCTCATTTAGGCATAATTTCACATATCGTCTCATATTTTCATTGCACATATTCATTTCAGTAAGTTCATATAGATACTTACCTTTCATACACACCTTGTGTACATATCAAATATACCTGAAACGGATATACAATCATATAATCGTTCTTAGCTCAGATTTTCCCGTTGAACCGATCAGAATCTAATAGGATACTCAGAATGCTCAGAAATAATCATACACTGCCAGCATCCCAGACGTGGTCTTACATGTAATCAGATTTCGATGCCACTGTCCCAGACAGGCTCTTACACGAATCAATACGATGTCGATGTCCCAGACATGGTCTTACACGTAAAGCTCATATCGATGCCAACGTCCCAGACGTGGTCTTACACGTAAATTTTGAATCAATGCCAACGTCTCTAACGTGGTCTTACATGGTATAACGTAACAGACACCTATGTCATGACATAACTAATCCTATCTATTCCAAGGTTCATACGGGGCTTCTCGGAGATTAACACTATGTTGATCTTATCTCAGAATTCATGTACACAACATCTCATAAACATTCATCATTATCAATAGTCATATGAACATACATAAATCAATACAAATACGTTTATTTGTATAATGACTTACCTCGAATTCGGTTTAACGGGAACGGATATGGCTACTCGATTACTTTCATTTTCCCGTGATCTAAATCTGTTTTCTTCGGTTCTTGATCTATACATATTCAAATTTGATCCATTTATTCAACAACTCATTCAATTCAATCCAATTACACATATTTAGGGCAATTTGCAATTTAGCCCTCACATTTGCACATTTTATCAATTTAGTCTATTTTTCTCAAAACATCAAATATACAAAATCACCATATAACCATGCTTAGCTGAATGCCCATGAATCTCATACAAGTCCAAACATTTCATCAAATTCACAATTTAGTCCCTCAAATTGCTATTTTCACAATTTAGCCCTAATTAGCGAAATCCATCAAAAATTTAAGAACAAAACATGTTCATTTAACACATATCTTTCATTTAACACCTAAACTCATCACAAAGCTCACTATTTCATCAATGGCACATCTCATGAACATCATCAATTCTTCAATTTACAACATGGGCTTGATAGTAGACTAAGTAACAATCTCAAAAAACATAAAAATCATCAAATTCCAAAGCCAATACATACCTTAATTTTGCAATACAATAGCCGAATGCCCTGGCAAGTTTTCTTCTTTTTCTTTCTTCAAACTTTTGGCACCCCAAAGATGATAACATTCATCTTTTCATTTGTTTATTTTATTACAAACATATTATTATACATTTTACCATTTTATCCTTTCCTTAAACATATAAGACAAATAACAATAAGGTTATTAATGACTTTTAATCATCCACCATCTAAGTATTGGCTTAATTGCCACACAAAACCTTCACACTTATAAAGACATGACAAATAGGTATCTTTTCATAAAGCATGCAAATTTGCATTTTGATGCAATTCAATCCTTTTATCAAATTAAGCACACAGACAGACAAATTAACTTACGAAAATTTAACACATGTTTAATCACATATTAAAGGCACAGAAAATAATATTAAAATATTATTCAGACTTGGATTCGTGGTCCCGAAACCACTATTCCGACTAGGGCTAAACCGGACTATTACAGATTTAGTTTGTTTAAGAAGTGGCATGGCATACTATATTATGGGTCGGTCTTTATCATCAACAATAAGGACTGGATTTCGAGCATTAGCAGCTCTATTCCCTTGAACATCATTTTTATTCCCAAGGTTCATTTCTACGGCTTGTCTATAGGCTAATCTTTCTTCGTCTTCTTTGTCTAAATGCCCGCTCAATTTCAGGGTCTACAAGGAGTAAATCGATGAATCGATCTATACTCATGACGACTTGAAAAGAAAATCACAAAAACTAAATAATAAATAATAAAGGGAAAAAGAAAAAAACTAAAGAAGTAATTAGTAAATTTAGAAATTAAATAAAAATAAAATAAAAACCAAATTACAAAAAGAATTTCACAAAAATGATTAAGGCAACAGTCCCTCGGCAATGGCGCCAAAAACTTGTAACGAGATTTGTGCAAGTGTACACAGTCATTCAAGAAATAAGTAAAATGAGTTATCCTCTCCACAGGGACTATGTATGTTAATCAATTAATTGCAAAATTATAAAATCACAATTTGATATAAAAACTCAACAATTTTGGATAGTGATGATTAAATTAACTATATGCAAAAAGTGATCCCTAATGTACCTTTTATGCAAATTATATAAATGTATTAATAAATGGATTTAGTAACAAAAACAATCAACATAAAATAGGCTAGGATAATTATATTAATCAACTCAATTCATTTTCATCATGCTTAACAGTGTTCGGAAAACATTCCATGGCAACTCGATCTTTCATGAGTTTGGAAACCAAATTAAGTCCTCTCGAAATCTTTTACTTAGTGAAATATGCATTTTACTGATCATATTAAACTAAATGTTTCATAGCACCTTTGCGAGGTCACAGGGACATTTACGATTGCAACAGTTTAATCACATAAACCTAAAAACTATGCAAGATAATAGAGCTAAATAAAGATATTATGAACCTCTAATTTAGTTGGGTTTAATGACCTAAATTGAGCATTGCACTTTTCAATTATGTGTCTACTAGCCGTTTTCTGGTTAGGATCGCTCAGCTAATTCGAATGCATCCAATCATATATGAATGAAATACATCTTGATTTTAATTGAAACCATGATTGACTGAGGCACAAACATGTTAGACATGAATCAATGAATACTATTGAATTAACATAATCATCCTAGCAAATAGAATTAAACTAACATTGTTGATGTCAAGAACAATAAACACATAGCAAACATAATCAAATGAAATTAAAAGAAGGAAAGAGTAAACTCTAATTCAGCTCAGCAGCCTTTCAGATCTTTCTGACTGATGTGTTCCTCTGTTATGCTCGTTGCCCTTTTGCTCATTTGCTAAGGTTTCTTAATGTGGCCGGGCAAGGTAGTGTCTTGACAAAGCTCTTGTTGGCTAAAGAATGGAAGAGAAAATGGGAAGGGTAAGCATGGGAGAAAGGGGACAAGAGAGGAAATGAGAGAATGCTAGTGAATGAATGAATTAAAGGATGATTTCAAAGGTGAAAGGTGTGTGGTATTTATAGGTGAAGTTGGTGGTTGATTTTGCTAAAAATAGCATTACATCTCTCTTAATTCTCTCCCTTCTATGGTTGGCCATGATGTGTGGAAAGGTGGGTGATTTAGTTACTTGATTTGAGCACTATTTGGATAGGGTTGGACAGTTTCAAAGGTAGGACTTGTGTGTCGATTTTTGATATTTTTCCAACTGCTGGGACCTCTAAGAAAATATCCCAAAGCTGATATTTGGGCAACCATTTGCTTGTGCTGGAATTGGGCTTGACTCTTCCTTGTTGGATAGTTTCTTAGTCCAATAATTAATCAGACATGTCCATTATATAGTGACACTTTTACTAGGTCAAATTGATATCCTTATGAACCAATTTTGTATGGTCTTTCCATCCAAATAGATTGGATGTGTGCATGTCCATACAACATTTATATTAATCTTATCTTCCATGGTCCCACTACATAGTGAAAATTAACATTTTAATAATTAACAAGAAAATAATATAAATTATGCATAAAAATCATGTAATAAAGAATAAGTTCACATACTTTATAAATTCATGTAAAATATTAACACTTAAGCAAAATCCACTTAATTTATGAACAAATACTCAAAATTAATATAATTATTCATTCAAAAGGTGGTAAAAATATATAGAAAAATCCTATATAATTTCGAGTTTACAGAAATACCTCTCCCTAAATTTCTAGCAAACACCTCTTATAGATTTTGTTCACAAAACAAATTGTCCAAAGGGACTAAGTATAGTTGTGTCACTAACAGTTCCGTTATTCTATTGAGCTCTATCATATTTGGCCCGCTTGTTGGGTCGCAGAGCTTAAGCAATAGGACCAACATCTCTCTTAATAGGGACTCTAGCCTTATCTCTCCTTTCACGTTCCACACACTTCACTTCCTCAATGATTTTGATTTTCTCCACTAAAGTTTCAAAAACCCTTTCCTGGTGAGGGGCTACCAACACCATCAATTCATATCTCAATCTATATTCAAACTTGCCACATTTATCCTGTTCGGTTGCGATCATTCCCTAAGCTTAGCAACTCAACCTTAAGAATTTGGCCTCATACTCGGCCATAGGCTTGTCCCCATGTTTGAACTCAATGAACTTTAACCTCTAAGCCTTGATATATCTGGTACCCACATATTTATTATGGAAAGCATCCAGAAAGTATTCCCATGTCAGCCTATCTGTCTGAGTACCTCTCATGACGGCTTGCCACCAACGGTAAGCCTTTTCTCTTAGCAATGATATAGTGCCCTAAATTTTTTCTCAGGGGTACACTACAAATCATCTAGAATTCTATCCATAGCCTCTAGCCAGTATTCAGCTATGGTATGGGTCATCTCAGCAACACCTCTAAACAATTCAGCTCTATTAGAATGAAGCCTCTCAACTATTGTCCCTCGACTTCTAGATCCATTTTGGGTTCCCGCTACATGTTGTAGCACCCTAAGCTTGGCTTGTGACACAGCATCATCAACGGGCTCCTAATATTCCTCATCTATAGTAGGTGTGTGTTCAACTTGATCAACCATTGGCTGAGGTGTAGCCACAGGTTTGGGAGTGCGCACTTGCGATGCAAACGAATTTATTTGGGTTCCTTGACCTAGCTCTCGAGAGCTTTCATACCTCGCCTCAAGTATCCATCTTACTATCGAATGTCTAAAATTTATGAAATTATCTGGAAATTTTTAGAAACGAGTTTTCATTATTATTCCCAAATGTCTTAATTTGAAGGTTTTGTCACTATAGTTTTCAGCATCTAAAGTTTCATAGTCTATTTGTTTCACAGTCTATAGTTTCAAAATCTATAGTTTCACAATCACAATCTAAAGTTTTAGTATATCAAAAGTACTTATCTTGGGCTAGCTTTGGAGTCATGAATTTTTTTAACAAAATCACATCTTTGTGTCAAAATAAGTTTGTGGCATCGATTTCCTAAAATACCCCTTTATCAGATATGCATGTAATTTTCAAAAATAAACTACGGTCCGAGTTTTGAATCGGGCTTTAAAACCACTAAATGTAACACCTTATATCCAACCTAGACATTATGGCCAAATCTTAAAGATCACATTGGCCATGATAATGGCGCAGAAAACGTTTAGCTATTTTCTCTTCAAAAAGTCATTTTTTTATTATCTAAAAATTAATATATTGATTTATTTGAGGAAACTAAGGTAAACCCTTTATTTTTCTTTGAAAGATATTTTCAGAAAACAAATAACTTTGAATGTCTAATTTTGAGTATTTTAAATAATCATGTTAATCTGAAATTATCGCAGCGAAAAGTTTAACAAAAATATTGTTTGTTGATTATAAATTTTTACTTGTCAAAATATTAAAAATTTAAGCAATTAAGTATAATTTTCATAAAAACATATGCTTGATTTTGTAATACAGTTTCTATGTTGAAATCATCATTGTATTGAAAAATTCAGTTTTTCATACTAATTTGATAAACCATTTTAATTAATGTTGTCAAACCAAATCATGCAAAATGTCCCCAAAAGTCCAAAATCAACGTCCATACCACAGTTCATAATAATAATAAAACAGTTCCAAAATACCAATAATAAGGTTTAATAGTTTATACATGAAATATCTTAGAACTCCTCTAGAAGCCTAGCCCATGTCCTAACCTTGTGGGTTATCTAAAAAGTCAAGAATTTAAAGGGGTAAGCATTTAAATCCCAGTATGAATTCAACATCAAGGAAAGCAGTAATCAAGTCATACATTTCATAATTATAGCAACATGTATATTTCAATAGAATTTCACATATAGCAAGGTGCATGAGAATGTCAATGCAACTTTTCAGAAATCAGTGCAAGTTCTACAAAACTTTCCTACCCATCACCGCTACACATCAATCAAGAGTTCCCCCAGAACTCATCCATCCAATAACACTCCACGTTGTGGCGAAGCCACTCATATCGTTGTGGATAAGCCACTCAATTTTTGCAATAAAACTGTCAAGTCTTCTTCCTTTCATAATCAACCCAACCCCATGCATGTGATATGGTATATCAACAGTATTATCAGTAGGCATGCTTAACATAAAAATCAAATCTAAGATCAACATAGTCGGCATGCTTAACATACAAATCATATCTAGTTTATCATTGTTGGCATGTTTAACATGCAAATCAAATATCAATTAATATAACAGTAGCATGATTAAAATATATATATCATGCATAATTAATTTCGCCATAAAATCATATGTCATGAGAATTGGTGTATACATATCATTTCACATTAATCATTTAATCACATCACTTATAACATACATTCAGCAAGATAGTCAGATAGAAATACTTGTGTTTTTCCTTTTCTTCTTTTGGATTTAGCATCCCTTTGGAAAACTTAATGTATCCTCAATATTTCACACATATAAATCTTAATCAAAGTTTCAATCTTAATAAACATTATTATGATTTTTATCAATAAATCATAATTAAATTTACTGATACGTTAAATCCACACCTCAATTGATAGATCTGATAACTCGATCCCAAACCCGATTCCAACTCCAAGGGAAATCCAGTCTTGAATCCCTTTTTATTAACAAATTAATACTATGTTAAAACAATCAAATAATCCATTAAAGTCTCTTTACAAAAATCGAATGAGGAGGCTTACTTCTCTATCTTCCAAGTGAGAGTACTTTTCCTAAAGCGAGAATATGAATACGAGCAATACAGAGAAGAACACTTCACATGTGTGTAAAAGCATTACTAGATTCGGCATTAATAAGTGGAAAGAAAGATTATCATCAGAGTTTAAGGATCACTTACGAAAATTCCAAGGAATAGATGAATCATTGATCTGATGTATTGTAAGTTCGGCCAGTCATATCTATGCTTCTATCTTTAGAGAGTTATTGGCTCCGATGCTCAAGACAAAACATTTCCTCAATTGGACTTAATAGATGACATATTAGTCTTTCAATCAGTTTGCTCATTTCCGATTAAACTAATGACATGTTTAGGTTCATATACTAATACAACTTATCTTTTCGTATTACGATCCGACCATGTAATAACGCTTAGTATTAGTTAAACTTTAGATAACCAGTGAGTCAATATTTATTTTCATTTTGCATGCAAAAACATTGAGGACAATATACAAAGGGTATTAATGTAGTTTATGGATATTATTAAACCAATTTGTTTGAAAAATATAAGTATATAAAACGAATATACTACACTTAGGGTACTAGATCCAACACAACCCTCAACGATGGATTTTTGGGTCGTAGTGGAAAACCATTTCCAATAAGGGAGTTGCCCCATCTCACTTGTATTTTGTTTTGCGTTAGAAGATTGTGCGACACTTAAAATTTTGGTTATTGCGTTAGGGGTTTTGGACTTAGTCAAGGAAGTTATTATTCCCATATAAGCTTGTGTAGATTGATAACAAAATCGGTATTCATTTTATATCCTTTTTATATCATTTTGTTTCTCTTAGTTTTTTGTGTGTTCAAAATAATAGTTATATAGACAAAAAAATATAGATATAAAATATTCTACTGGTTATCCAAAATATTTGAAGCTTATGGATTTTTATTTGTGCTTTCAGATTCACATTTCCAAACTTTCATATTTTGTTATGGATTTTTAAAATATATTAATTTTATTTAATTATTTGAAACCAATATAAATTATTTAAATCTCAATTTTAAAAGTGTTTTTATATAAACTGAATTTTCCATTTATTTTTTAATTTTTATAATTATATATAATTCTATATTTTTAATATATTTCATATTTATATTTGAAGATACTAATTAAGATTTAAAATATGAAACTTTATACGAAATTATTTAAATGTTTTTAAATTGTATATAAAAAAATTAGTTTAAAATTATTTCTCAATTAATACATTAAATAATATGTTGGAAATGTTGTTTGTTGTTTTTTTTTTTTTTTTTTTTTTTTGAAAATGTTGTTGATACTATATATTTGTTAAGGGTAAAATTTTCTGAAACTAAAACTAGGACTGCACACGCACAAATTATATGAATTTTACTATTAACTTATCACCGGTTGAATAGGATTTCCTTGAGCTCACAACAGAACCTCTCCTACACCATACACGCTACCGCATTCGGAAGTTTTGTCACCCCCACACATCTCATTTCAGAAGTCCCCATCAACCCCCCACTCATGTTCTGCATAATAATTTTTTTATAGGGTAAACCACATCAATAATCTTAATATTTGTCTGAAATTACATTTCGGTCACTCTACTTTTAATAGTAACATAATATCCACTAACATTATCGAATTGTTAGTTTTTTGTCACTTGTCTGTTAACTACTACAAAAAAATGATGTGACACGTTAATTTAAATGATTAATTACTAATTTGATCCGTGAACTACTAAAAAGAATCTTAACAAACAAATAAATAAATTATAAAATAATTAAAATTTATAAAAATACTAAATATATTATAAACAATTTTCAAAATAAAAAATATCTTGTACCTTCTCTTCTTCTTTTTTAATTTATTTTTCTTTTACCATACCATAATTGAACCTAAATCTAAACAAATTAAGTGAAAAAGGAGGAAATTTGAAGCAAACCCATTATTATTCCTATATTTTCATTTGATTTATCCTAGGGCACAAATAATAAACAGTACCAAAAGCAATAATTTTTACATTTTTTTCAATATTTTTTACTTTTTAGAACTAGAAGCAAAATCAAACTCTAAAGAAGTCAAGAAGTTTTAGAGATAAAAAATTTATGCAAGCTCAAGTTAACCGGAAAAATGTTCTTCATTGCTTTTCAAAAGCACTTCTTGCTCCAAAAGCACTTTTGGAATAAAAACTGTGCAGAACAGGCTACTTTTGGCTGGAATTTTTAGTTTTTCAGAAGTGCTTTTGAAAAGCACTTCTAAAAATGAGAAGCCAAAACTTTTTACTTTTCCTCTCCCAAAAGCACTTTTAGTGCTTAATTACTTTTTCATCCTTCTAATAATATAGTACTTTCTCTTTTTTTTGTGGTGCTTAATTACAAATGTGTTAAAATCATTAATTAAAAATAAAAAAATATTTTTTAAAATATTAATTACAAATATTTTAATGGTTATATTTAAATGTTTAAAATGTAGTTTATATATTCTAATTAAATTTTATAAGTAATTAATATTTATTACTTAAAAATATTTAAAATTCATATTTCATATATTAAAATATTAACAAGTTATAGTACTTTTTTTATATTCTTACTAAAATATAATAATATTAACTAATTTAAATTTTATTTAAATGTATATTTGTTACTTGATAATAACATGTCTAAAATGAACATTTTATTTTTCAAAAGCACTTTTTGACAGCAATGCTAAACACTCAAATTTTAAAGTAAACTTTTCAAAAGCACTTCTGATACGAACGCACCTATAACGGAACTAAACCAAGACACCCTCGAGCTGCCCAATGGACCAATTACGCGTAGCCGTGCTAAACGACTTAAGGATGCCACTTCAGTTTTAGTGGCACAAATCTGGAACGAAGAAAGAAAGGACTTCAAGAACACACCGAATATTTACAATTTATTTAAAGCCAATTATACTAGCTACCAAACAATCACATGAGCTCGTTATTAGCTCATTCTTAGCTCATTTTAATTATTTTATTGCTAGGTGCCTTTTCAAAAACCGAAAGGTTAAGGGACAAGGTTACTGGTGCCTTTTCAAAAACTTAAGGGTTAAAAGGTTGTTAGGTGCCTCTTCAAAAACTCAAAGGTTAAGGGTTAAAGGTTGCTGGTGTCCTTTCAAAAACTTAAGGGTTAAGAGGCAAGATTAGAAGACTATTTGGCTAGCCTTTGTTCAGCCTATAAAAAGGCTATGTAATTCTCATTTGACACAATTCAGACTTTAAGAAAATTTTATGAACTTTTGTTCATTTGAGTGAGTTCATCTCCTCTTCATTTTCGTACAAGTTTCGTTAGACTTATCAAGCTTGCTTGTGGCGTCTTCGACTTGTTTGAACTTATCACCAAATTCCCTTTGGTGTGGCGTTCATCAACATATTTTCATCTTTCCACCTTAAACATTATAGAATCCGGGGTGACACTCTTTAGTGTCGAATCGCTTGTTGTTTAAGTTCGTTTATCCACCCCCATCAAAATTATCCTTTATCTATTTTTTTTATTCTATTTATCCATTTTTCATTTCTTTTCATCAAACCGAACCATTTCCTATTTTTATTCACTTAAAACTTCCGCAAACGCATCCATATTTTCCAATTATTTTCCAAAGGCTTGATTCCTCCTCGTAGACGATTGGGCAACCCGCATACGATTTCGACTCATCCCGAGCCGGCTCGTATCATCTGGTATCATAGCTACAAAACGAGGAGTTCCGACAATCATCGTGAAGTCGGAATTAGGTTCGTAAGTTAAAAAAATTTAAAAAAAATCATTTTTTTTTAAGTTGTGATTGTCGTCACCATTTTTTGACAAAAACGGGAATCGACCTTGGGTTTTGAAAATAGGTAAAAACGGGAGTCGCCACCGATCCTTTTATTAAGTGTGATCGGATCACCTTTGTTTTGATAAAACATTTTGATTTACTAAAACAATGCTCTTGGTCTACGGAAATTTGAGAAAATAGGTTCGGGAGTCGGTTACGTGCGAGGAAGGGTTAGCACCCTCGTCACGCCCCAAAATGGGTACCAAATTGATTAATTGATGTCCTAATGTCGAAAGCTTGAAAATTTTAAAGGAATTTAAAAATCTGACCCCTTTTGGAAACATTCGTGCTTTCTTGAACAAAATCGAGATTTTCTCGTTTCGAAGAAGTAGAGTATCACATCCAATACTTTAGGACACGATAGTTTAAATCTTCGACCCTAAGATCATCTCATAATTTTCCGGAGTTGTAAATCAAGACTTTCTCGTTTCCAAGAGATTAAAGTATGACATCCAATACTTTAGGACACGATAATTTAAATTTTTGGATCAGAGATCATCCTATAGCCTTTTTTGAAATCCAGATCTTCTCGTTCCAAAAGACTAAAATATCACATCCAATACTTTAGGACGCGATGATTTAAACACTCGAATCTAAGATCATCTCGAAAATATCGATTTACGAAAAAATGACGCCAACGAAAATAATCGTGAAGATATCGGCGCAAAAACAAAGAAATGAAATAAAAATAAAAATGTTAAGAACAAAACACAAAAAACAATATCAGTAATGGTAATAGTGATAATAATGCCAAAATATATACAATAATAATAATAAGGGTAGTGAACATAATGATAATAATAATGACGAGAATGCAAAATATATATAAAATGATAATATAAGTATGATGATAACAATATGCAATATATACAATATGATAATAATGTAATGCAAAAATAATATAGCTTATGCAACCTAATAATATATAGTAATAATAATAATGATAACAGTGAGTATAAAATACGACTAATAATGTTACCAATAGTGACTATAATGATAATAATAAAGATGTAAACTATATACAATGCCGATATAAATATAATAGAAACAATGATATGATAATAATAATAATAATAATAATAATAATAATAATAATAATATACGAAATACATACGTATAATATACCAATATAAATATAGTAATAATAGCCATAATAATAGTAATGATATGATCTTTTAAAAGAAAATTACTCATTTAAACAAGTGTAGAACCGAATTGAAATCAGATTAAGACCGTGAGGACCAAAACCGTAATAAGCCAGAAAAGGCGGGCATGGACTAGATCGAAACACGACCGAAATACTAGGGTCAAATTTTAAAACCGGGAAAAGAGTACGAAGAGGGACACAATCGATGAACGCCGGAAATGGGGGGACTGATCGTGCAAATAGCCCCTTTAAACGACATGCGCACTAACCCTAAGCGTCGAACGACGCCGTTCCATCAAAGGTTCATATACCCTGTTTTACTCGTAAAAAATCAGATTTTTCCTAACCTAAAGTTTCCTAAACCGGCCCCCCTAAAACACTCTCTATCTCTTCCCTTCATTCCTCCCTCTCCAGCACATGGGTTCCCCGACCATTGGTCACGCCACCCTCACGATCGGCGGTCGACGACGCCTAGGGAGGGAGCTTCAAGCCCGCTCGAACACACACTCGAAAACCTCTACCTCGGTGCTCCAAAAATCGACACCGGGGACTCTCGACTCTCGACTCACCCCCCTTTTAACCTAGACTTGCGGCGACGGTGTGGGTCCTCCGATCCGGTGCCGATCGACTCAGGTAAGGCGTTTTCACTCTTTTTATTTTCGTTTTGTTGTTGATTCTTTTACATTAGGTTTTTGGGATTGGCATATGAGACGAACGTGAAAGAGCAAAAAACAGTATTAAGCCAAAGAAAGTAAAACGGAGAAAAAGAATTGAAAGACAACCTTGTGTTTTTTGATACTGATCTCTATATCTTTTTTTCGACCCTCATTACATCGATTTTTCACGGCTTTATAGCCGAAAGATTACAATCGTTTTCTTATTCTATTATTTGCTCCATATCTCGTCCTCTGTTTCTGCTTCTGGTGCTGCTTGCAGGTGATGGGCGAGGCATTGGTGGGAACTGTCAGCAGCATGCATGTCAGAGGTGCGGGGATCGGTATGCGTGGAAGTCGAAATGACACGTGGCACTTGAAAGGTCGCGCGTGAGATGCACGCGGTGGCTGAAGGGTCACGCGTGGGGAGTGGCTGAGAGGTGTGGAGGCGGCTGGTGGGAAAGAAACCCTAGGGTTCCTGTTCGTTTTGACTTTGGGCCGTTGGGCCCTTTTTAATTGTAATTGGGTTTGGCTTTTGGGCTTGGTGATTGGGCTTAGGGGTGTATCAGGCCCGTTTGTTTATTTGGGCTTGCTGGTGTAAATGGACATTAAACATTTTTATTAATATTTTGGGTTTTTAATTTGGTTTTATTTTGTCTACATGGGCCTGGGCAGAAATTGGGGATTACAGCTGCCCCTCTTTGCTCGTTGTCGTGGAACGAGAATAGAGCAAAGACAATAAAATGACCAATTTCGCCCGGGCCACGCCTTGACTTCTTGATCCGCGCCTTTTCAACCATCTTCAAATTTCACTGTAACTCTTTGCTTCGATTCATTCTGCTGGGGGTTTGGGATGATAAAAATTCAGAAAAGAGAGATCCACAACTTTGATCTTCTCGCTGAAACTTCTCGAAAACGAACAATGATAGGAATTCAGAAGAGACCTACAACTCGGGTCTTCTTGCTGAAAACTTCTTGAAAACGAACAGTGATAGGAATCCAGAAGAGACTCGTAACTTGGATTTTCTTGCTGAAACTTCTCGAAAACGAACAGTGATAGGAATCCAGAAGAGACTCGTAACTTGGATTTTCTTGCTGAAACTTCTCGAAAACGAACAGTGATAGGAATCCAGAAGAGACCCGTAACTTGGATTTTCTTGCTGAAACTTCTCGAAAACGAACGGTGATAGGAATTCAGAAGAGACCTACAACTCGAGTCTTTTTGCTGAAAACTTCTTGAAAATGAACAGTGATAGGAATCCAGAAGAGACCCGTAACTTGGATTTTCTTGCTGAAACTTCTCGAACGGGGATAAGTCTGAACTTTCAACTTGCTTCCCTGCAACCCTCAGGAAGACTTCAATCTTTGGACTGCTTCGCTGGAGCAAGATCCGAATTTCGACGTGGTGGTGCCCCTTTTTGAAGGACCTGTCGCGTAGAATATGCTTATGCGTATGCAAATAACGAGGATGCTATGATCGAGATGGCTCAAATGCTCCTAACTATGAATGCTGAATGTTATGTGGATGATTTTTTGTTGATCAAATGCTCCTCATTGGATGCATATGAATGCATGAGAAGGACCCCATTTATGGTTTAGGTCATCATTGCTCATATGCTCATAGCGAGATTCTATCAC
The DNA here is from genome assembly GCA_005393395.2 of Gossypium australe. Taxonomy (NCBI): domain Eukaryota; kingdom Viridiplantae; phylum Streptophyta; class Magnoliopsida; order Malvales; family Malvaceae; genus Gossypium; species Gossypium australe. Next base: position 45,747,490 of record CM016615.1, read on the forward strand.
TAGCGCATTACGTAGGGAAAAAGGAAAAACAAGCTTGCCCCGCTGTGATTTCATTGTCCCCTCCATTGTACTCTCTGCGACCTAAAGTTCATACCTTTCACTACCACCTCAGGGGAGTAGCATTTGCCTTCTCCCAACGTTTCTAAACCTTAGGTGAAATGAGTTTCGAACCAAAGTCATGCTTCAAGACCCTGTATTGTTTAGAGACTTTCAGAATAATATGTAGGATGCCTTTATGAAAGTATTATTAGTTCTGAAATCGTTATTTCATTATAAAATGCCTAGGAGGGATTGGGAGTACAACCCGAAATAAAACAGGTCAAATCAAACTGGCAGATGCAATCAAGGAAGTAGTTCATTGAAATAAAATAATTACAAATTATAAAGATGGGAAGAATAGAAATTAGGTGCCCCAGATATCGCAGCCTAGGCTTCTCCGCCTGAGCATTTGGAAGATCATTTTGAGTTTGATATGTGCTTTAGGAGATCTTGAGTATTTTGTTGATGCCTCGAGACGCGGCATACCCCCCTCCTTGTCCATTTCAGTGCAGCGAGATTTTTCTTCGATGCCGCCTTTTCAGGTTTTCGACTCAAATCCCCTTTGGTCTCAAAGCGCCCTTTGCGGGTTTTCGCCTTGGCCTCTCCCCCCTTCTTTTTTTTTTTTTTTTTTTGGAAATCAAGGTGTCCTTGTGGTTCCTTGTCCTTGCTTGTCTAAGCGAAGTATCTTTTGACTGAATCTGAGTTCGCGGGGTTGGGCAAGCTTTTCCCATCCATTTCCGTTAGGATCAGTGCGCCTCCGGAGAAAGCCTTTTTCACCACTATGGCCCTTCCCAATTCGGCATCCATTTCCCTCTGAAGTCCTTTTGTATGGGGAGGATCTTTTTCAGTACCAGGTCTCCCTCGTGAAACTCTCTTGGGCGAACCTTTTTGTTATAGGCTCGCATCATGCGCTTTTGATACATCTGACCGTGACGAATAGCTTTTAGCCTCTTTTCCTCGATTAGGTTCAATTGATCGTATCGAGCCTGAATCCGCTCAGCTTCATCCAGTTTTACTTCTGTTAAAACCCGGAGAGAAGGTATTTCCACCTCAATGGGTAGGACTGCCTCCATCCCGTAGACCAGTGAGAAGGGTGTCGCCCCAGTAGAGGTTCTGACGGATGTCCGATAAGCATAAAGAGCAAACGGTAGTTTCTCATGCCAATCCTTGTAAGTTTCTGTCATCTTTCCCACTATCTTTTTGATGTTCTTATTCGCTGCTTCCACTGCCCCATTCATTTTCGGGCGGTATGGGGATGAGTTATGATGTTTAATGTTGAATTGACAACAAACATCTGCTATTGTACTGTTGTTCAAATTCAAAGCATTATCTGATATGATCCTTTCGGGCATCCCATATCGACAGATGATCTCCTTTTTTAAGAATCGACTAACCGCCGATTTAGTGACGTTAGCGTATGAAGCCGCTTCTACCCATTTCGTGAAATAGTCGATGACTATGAAGATGAACCGGTGTCCGTTTGATGCTTTTGGTGAGATTGGTCCGATAACATCCATGCCCCACATGGAAAAGGGCCATGGGGAAGTCATAACGTGTAGGGGAGACAGAGGCACATGAATCTTATCTCTATAGATCTGGCATTTATGACATCTCTTGGCATAGTCGATACAGTCTCCTTCCATGGTGGACCAGTAATATCCAAATCTCATTATTTGCCTGGCCATTATGAATCCGTTAGCATATGTTCCACAAACACCCTCATGGACTTCCTCTAGTATCATCTTGGCTTCTAAAGCATCAACGCATCTCAACAATACTTGGTCTTTCCCTTTTCTGTACAAGATGTCTCCATCCAAAACATATTCGAGGGCCAATCTCCTGAGCGTCCTTTTCTCATTCTCAGTTGGATGATCTGGGTACTCGCGATTTTTCACATATCGCAATATATCTTGGTACCAGGGGTGATTGTCCCTTTCCTCTTCTTCTACGTTGCAGCAATAAGCTGGGGCCTCGTAAATACTCATCTGAATAGGCTTTACATCTTCTTGTTTACTCGCCTTAATCATGAAGGCTAAAGTAGCCAGAGCATCTGCCATTTGGTTTTCTTCTCGTGGGAGATAACTAAAGGTGATATCGTCAAACTCCTCGATTAATCCTATGACTATCCTTCGATAGTTGATCAATTTGGGGTCTCTTGTTTCCCATTCGCCCCTTAGTTGGTAGATCACTAATGCGGAGTCTCCATATACTTCCAGCATTCTAACTCTACGTTCTATAGCAGCGTGGAGTCCCATGATACAGGCTTCGTATTCTGCCATATTGTTTGTACAATCAAAATCCAGCCTGACTGTGAATGGGTAGTGTTCTCCTTTTGGAGATACTAAGACTGCCCCAACCCCATTTCCTATGGCGTTTGATGCTCCGTCGAAATACAATTTCCAAAGGCAATCTTTCGCAGTGTCCTCTTCCGCAGCTGCCACATACATTAGGTCTTCATTGGGGAAATCAAAGTTCAGCGGCTCGTAATCTTCTAAAGCTCTGCTAGCTAGGAAGTCGGCTACCGCGCTCCCTTTTATAGCTTTCTGGCTCACATATACGATATCAAATTCAGACAGTAGGATTTGCCATCTAGCCATCCTTCCATTTAAAGCGGTTGCCTCCATCATGTATTTTAGGGGGTCTAACTTCGAGATTAGCCAGGTCGTGTGGTACAGCATGTATTGCCTCAATCTTCGAGTTGTCCAAATCAACGCGCAACACAACTTTTCAATCGGTGAATATCTCATTTCACACTCAGTGAATTTCTTACTGAGATAGTATATCGCTTTCTCCTTTCTTCCTGTATCATCATGTTGACCGAGCACACATCCCATAGAGTGACCAAGCACTGTCAGATATAGGATTAATGGCTTATCAGGGCGTGGAGGTGACAGTACTGGAGGGCTTGACAGGTACTGTTTGACCCTGTTGAAAGCTTCCTGACATTCGTCATCCCATACGCCGGGGTTATGTTTCTTTAAAAGACGAAATATGGGATCGCATTTCTCAGTTAGTTGTGAGATAAACCGAGCGATGTAATTTAGTCTGCCGAGGAAACCTCGAACTTCTTTTTGAGTGCGCGGCGGAGGCAATTCTTGTATAGCCTGAACCTTATCTGAATTAATTTCAATCCCCTTCTCGCTGACTATGAAGCCCAACAACTTGCCGGATCTAGCTCCGAAGGTACATTTCGTAGGATTGAGTTTCAATTGGAACCTCCTTAATCTCCGAAATAGTTTCTGCAAAACTTGGATATGTTCTTTCTCCGTTCTAGACTTCGCAATCATGTCATCCACATAAACTTCAATCTCTTTATGCATCATATCGTGGAACAAGGTCACCATGGCCCTTTGATATGTAGCCCCTGCGTTTTTCAAACCAAAAGGCATTACTTTGTAACAGAATGTGCCCCACAATGTTATGAAGGTGGTCTTTCCCATATCTTCAGGGTGCATTTTTATCTGATTGTATCCGGAGAAGCCATCCATGAAGGAAAATAGTGAAAAGCCTGCTGTATTGTCTACTAGAGTATCAATATGAGGCAAAGGAAAGTTATCCTTTGGGCTAGCCTTGTTGAGGTCTCTATAATCCACACACATCCGTACCTTTCCGCCCTTTTTCGGGACGGGCACGATATTGGCCAGCCATTCTGAATATTTGATTTCTTGCAGGAATCCAGCGTCGAACTGCTTTTGGACCTCTTCCTTTATTTTCAGTACTATATCCGGTCTCATCCTTCGGAGTTTCTGCTGAACTGGCTTGCAATCACTCCTTATGGGTAAGCGATGTACTGCGATATCGGTGCTCAAACCGGGCATATCTTCATAAGACCATGCGAAGACATCCTTGAATTCTTGCAGCAGTTTATAAGATTCTGCCTCGTTTCCCTGGCTATACATGTCCCAATGTTTACCGCTTTCCCTTCTTCTAACATCACAGTCTCTACTGCCTCCTTATGGGGCCGAATCTGTCTCTCCTCCTGCTCTTCCATTCTTAACCAATCAGGAGACAGGTCATCGTCCGTGTCATCTTTGAAATCCTGTAGATCTCCTAGGCACATGTCTTGCTCAAAAGGATATTTCGAATCTGAGGCAGCGTTGCTCAAGTCATTGACATTCGGGGACCTGTTGCAGTTTAAGAAAATACGGGGGGAATGAATGAATTTGTGGATGAACAGTTGTATGTATGGTGATGCTGAAAAATGACCGGAAAACAAAGAAAGGAAATGTTTGCTTCGAAAAATGCATTTTATTGATATAACGATACGTAAACATGCGCCTATTTCACAAAAGAAATCTTGTTGCTCTTAGGCTCGGAGCAACAAGTGTGTCCTGAACATTACTCTGAAGGGGCCCTAAATACTACAGGGATTTCTTCCGCAGTCCAATTGTTCAAGATGTTTTCCGATTCATAAGGCTGGATATTTGGCAAGACTCCTCCGCCAACCGCCTCCTCCGATAGGGCACTAATATAGACGTTGCCTAACATTGCCGCGATGTCCTCTCCCTTCGGTGTCCCCTGCTCAGAGTGGATCACCCCTCCTGACACAAAGGTCTTGGATATGTGCGAGATTATCATGGGTTCCCACTTGGTTTCCTTCCCACTCAAACGGGTGAGTCTTCTTTCCCGTCTCTTTTCTAACTCCTCCTTCTTTTGCCTTGCATCTGGTCTGAATCCCAGGCCAAAATGATTCTGTTTCTCTCTCAGTATTGGAGCCGCTATTCTCCCCTGAAGGTATTTTCCAAGCCCTCTTCCCGGTAAAGCACCCTTTCCCACGGTCATTTTCAAACCCATCCTTGTGGCGCTCGAGATTTTTGGCTTCCAGATCTTGTTTCCTTCCATGACAAAGGTTGCGTTCATGAACTCGAGAGATCAGAACGAGCATTCCGTTGCCTCGTCGTTCGTCTCCAAGTAAGGCATGTCACTGGTCACGGTGGCAATGATGTCCTCCTCAGCTTTTATCGTTATCAGTCGGCCATCCACTATCAACTTTACTTTTTGATGTAGTGATGAAGGTACTGCCCCGGCTGAATGTATCCATGGTCTCCCCAATAGGCAGTTGTAGGAAGGTTCGATATCCATGACCAAAAAATCTATTTCATAAATAGTTGGGCCAATCAGTAAGGGTACCTCAATCCTCCCCATGACCCTTCTTTGAGTCCCGTCGAAGGCCCTTACCACACTTTGGCATTCCTTCATGTACGAACTATCCACCGGTAATCTGTTGAGGGTGGATAGGGGCAGCACATTTAACGCAGACCCATTGTCTATCAAGACCCCTGGCAATGTGTACCCCTTACATTTGGCGGTAACATGTAATACCTTGGTGGATCATCTACCACCTGGGGGTATTTCATCATCATTAAAATGAATGAAGTTGTCTGCGCTTATATGGCCGATCAATCGATCCAACTTATTAACCGAGATGTCACTAGTGACGTAGGTTTCGTTTAAAACCTTCATTAATGCGTTCCTGTGTACTTCTGAGCATTGGAGCAAGGTCAATATGGATATGCGTGCCGACTGTTTGTGTAGCTGTTCTACCACACAATACTCACTATGTTTTAGAAATTTCAGGAACTCTTTAGCCTCTTCCTCAGTCACAGGCTCCTTGATCCTCGGCTCGGGTTCAGCTGGCTTTCTCTTCTCTTGTTCCACCATTGGAGCTTTCCCCTTTACCAAGTCGTAGCGTCTCCCGCTTCGAGTATGGAAGCCTTCGTTTGAATCCTCCTTCGTCACATTAGTCGAGCTTTTTGCAACTTCTACATTACACTCATAGTTCCAAGGGACTTCCTTGCTATCTTTGTAAGCGAATGCAGCGGGCTTCCGTATTATCACCTTCGGCGTCACCCGTGTTCCTATCTCATTGCTAGCTGAACTCTCCTTTACGGAGGCTACTACCTCACACCCATGGCTATGAGAAGCCTCCCTATTATCTTCAACGGCAGCGGGCCTCCGTATAACCACTCTCGGTGCTACCCGCGCCCCTATTTTATCATTTTTGGGGCATGAAATAGTGATCATCGAAAGGTTAACTTTCGAACTTTTTGCTGTTGACTCTGATGCGCATATGCTCCTATCTTCTGTGCCTTCCTCATAAAATTCGACTTCTTTATTGTTCATTAAGTTTTGCACTAGCGCTCTGAATTCTCCGCAAGTCTGAATCTCATGTCCCGACTCTTGAAGGTGCTCACAATAGTTTGTCAGTTCTCCTTGACCTCCTTCTGTAATGACTAGTCCATGCTTGACCATTTCTTTCCAGACCCATCTCAGGGGAGTCTTGACCTCTGCAACGTTCGTTTTGATCCTTTTTGCCGAACTTTCGCTGATCGCGTTAATTCTGCCCTTGGCGTGATTAGGTAAAGGACTTGTCACGTTTGGCATGTCGTCCAATTCGAACACACCCATGTTGATAAATTTCTCTACCAATTTCTTGAAAGCCAGGCAGTTCTCTATTGAGTGTCCCGTGATTCCTGCATGGTATTCACACTGGGCGTTCGAGTCATACCACTTGGGGTAAGGAGGTTGCATTGGTTTGAGATGAAAAGGGGACACAATATGTGCATCGAACAGGGTTTGGTACATTTCCTTATACGTCATCGGAATCGGTGTGAATTGGGGCTTCTCATTATCTTGTCTTGAGGTGCCGGGTTCTTTCTTGGGTAGCCCTTGTTGCCCCGCGGTCGTTGCTTTTGGCTGATTTATGGTGATTGACCTCGGGTGTCCAATGCTTGCATTATTCACCTCACTTTCTTTCCTTCTTGGGGGCATTCTTTTGGCACTCTCCCCCGTCTCGATCCCTCCACTTTTCATAATATTTTCAATCATTTCTCCAGTAGTTACGATGTCTGAGAAACTCCGAGTTGCGCTTCCTATTATATGCATGAGGAATGGGGCTTTCAACGTGCGGATAAAGAGCATTGTGGTTTCTTTCTCCATAAGCGGTGGCTGGACCTGGATGGCAACCTCTCTCCATCTCTGTGCATATTGCTTAAAGCTTTCGTTCCCTTTCTTTTCCATGTTCTGCAGTGTGATCCTATCAGGGGTCATGTCCGTTACGTGACTATATTGTTCCAAGAATGCTTGAGCCAAATCATCCCATGACCCAATTTTGGCACGACTCAACTGGTTGTACCATCTGGTTGCTGCCTCTATCAGGCTGTCTTGGAAACAATGGATCAGCAATGGGTCATTATTAGTGTAGCCTGTCATTCTTCTACAGAACATAGTGATGTGGGCCTCTGGGCAACTTGTCCCATTGTACCTTTCGAACTCCGGCATCTTAAAATTGTAAGGGAGCACCAAGTCGGGGACTAAGCTTAAGTTATTGGCCTTTATTCCCCGTCGTCTACCGGTATTTTCCAGGGCTTTGAATCTCTCCTCCACCCATTTTGGCAGTTCTTGTTTTGCCTTTTCGGCCATCTCATCCAGATCGGGGACATCGGGACTGACCAGATTTTCTCCTGGGTTAGTGCCCAAACCCGTCGGGAGGTGTGTCGGTGTTGTGGTATCAGCGTGATATTGTGGCCTGATAGTGACAGATGCCCTTTGGGGATGCGTATCTTGTGGTGTTTGGGCATCTAGTAGGGAAAGGGCGAGATTATCACTGTCGTTCCCTGAGGTAGTGGCAATGCCTCGTTCTTTAGACAGCAATTGTATTATTTGGTCCACCATTTTGTCCTGGGATTTTTGCATTTGCTCCTTCATGTCCTTCTGGATTTTGGCCAATTGCTCTTGTAATTGCGCTTGTTCTTTTATTTGATCCTGGATTTTTTTTTGCATTTGTTCTAGTCTTTCCATCTTTTGATCCATTATTCTCGTTTTTCCTCTCGTACCGTAGTGATGTTCCAGGGTAACTGCCATAATTTTAGGGTTCTTTTGTGAGATTCGATGTGTATGATGCGATGTAATGCAGATGTACGAAATGTATGCAAAAAATGTTGATTCCAATTCAATTTCCATTAGGATAGCTTTTCCTAGAAAACAAGTTTCTTTACATGAAATGGATTACATAAAAGGCCGGGCCCTAGCGCTTAACGCCTTGACTTCCTCAAGAAGCCAAGCTAACTCTGATTTTGACTCGTACATCAGCCCTAATACATCAGCTCGAACTGCCATAGTTTGCAAGTGATCCGCCACCCCTCGTATTTGAGCTACGGCCTCTCCCATAATGTAACCCCGATTTCTGATTTGGCTTTGAGAGTGATGCAGTTGTTGCTTCCATCGCTCCTCATTGGCTTCCAAAAGTTCTTCCCGCAGTTCATAGCCATGTAGGGTAGATTCTAGCTCTCCAATTCTTACCCTCATTTCTTCAATTTTACTCAAACTAGCCTTTAGTTCGGCTATGGAATTACGGCCACGATACTGATACAATGTTCTTTCCAATTCTAACACCCGCATTTTTAATTTCTCCTTCTCATTTTGACTTTCCATCAAATTCCGTTTTAGGGCATCTTCTCGCTCATGGGTATCTCGGAGTTCCTTTTTCCACTGGCTCGCTCTGTTCTTTTCTTCTTTGACTTCTTGACGCCATTGCTCGGACGTTTTCCCAAGTCCCACAGTTCTCATCGACCTTCGTAGCTTCTTGTAGTCATTCTTTAAATCATCCAAATCTTCTTCGGCTTTAGTTTTCCCTTTCCTCCACTTCTCGGCTTCTAGTTTCTGAATATCGACGTCCAAACCTAGCTGCATCTTCTCTTCCTCCAGTTGTTCTATCTTTTTCCTTAATCCTCGGTTCCTTTCTTCGAAGTCTTGTTTGATGATTTCAAGCTCGGAAGGGATCACCCATATATGCTCTTCTAGTGATCGGGTGTCTTCTTGATCTAACGTGGGAAGGTTATCATTGATTCTTTGACTCCGCCATTGGTCATACTCAGGGGTTGTCATGGGATTGGTGTCGAACCTTTTCATTCTATGAAGTTGGCTCTAGGCATTCGATATCTCCCGAACTCTCCTCTTGTAGTTCTCCCCTTTATATTCGAACTCGCACTGAGCTAACCCTTGTGTTGGGGGTATAAATTGTCTCGACCTGTACTGCCTTAACACGAGGAGGGGAGTGTACCCGGCCGCTCCCCATATCCCGAGTACAGGGACATAATCGAGGTCTCCACACTTATATAAGATTTCGTCGGGAATCATCCAAGGAGCTCTTCATTCCACATCTTTCTCTGCAGGTTCCGTAAAATCATCATCCATCTTTCTTTCGTGATATCATCTCGTCTAGGCGTAGCTACCGCGTTTTTCAATGGAGAATAGTCCTCGGTGTAAATTAGACACGATACCTTTCCCGTTTTCCAAAAATGCCCGTTTTTCAACGGGAATCGACCTTGGGTTTTGAAAATAGGTAAAAACGGGAGTCGCCACCGATCCTTTTATTAAGTGTGATCGGATCACCTTTGTTTTGATAAAACATTTTGATTTACTAAAACAATGCTCTTGGTTTACGGAAATTTGAGAAAATAGGTTCGGGAGTCGGTTACGTGCGAGGAAGGGTTAGCACCCTCGTCACGCCCCAAAATGGGTACCGAATTGATTAATTGATGTCCTAATGTCGAAAGCTTGAAAATTTTGAAGGAATTTAAAAACCTGACCCCTTTTGGAAACATTCGTGCTTTCTTGAACAAAATCGAGATTTTCTCGTTTCGAAGAAGTAGAGTATCACATCCAATACTTTAGGACACGATAGTTTAAATCTTCGACCCTAAGATCATCTCATAATTTTTCGGAGTTGTAAATCAAGACTTTCTCGTTTTCAAGAGATTAAAGTATCACATCCAATACTTTAGGACACGATAATTTAAATTTTCGGATCAGAGATCATCCTATAGCCTTTTTTGAAATCCAGATCTTCTCGTTCCAAAAGACTAAAATATCACATCCAATACTTTAGGACGCGATGATTTAAACACTCGAATCTAAGATCATCTCGAAAATATCGATTTACGAAAAAATGACGCCAACGAAAATAATCGTGAAGATATCGGCGCAAAAACAAAGAAATGAAATAAAAATAAAAATGTTAAGAACAAAACACAAAAAACAATATCAGTAATGGTAATAGTGATAATAATGCCAAAATATATACAATATAATAATAATAAGGGTAGTGAACATAATGATAATAATAATGACGAGAATGCAAAATATATATAAAATGATAATATAAGTATGATGATAACAATATGCAATATATACAATATGATAATAATGTAATGAAAAAATAATATAGCTTATGCAACCTAATAATATATAGTAATAATAATAATGATAACAGTGAGTATAAAATACGACTAATAATGTTACCAATAGTGACTATAATGATAATAATAAAGATGTAAACTATATACAATGCCGATATAAATATAATAGAAACAATGATATGATAATGATAATAATAATAATAATAATAATAATAATATACGAAATACATACGTATAATATACCAATATAAATATAGTAATAATAGCCATAATAATAGTAATGATATGATCTTTTAAAAGAAAATTACTCATTTAAACAAGTGTAAAACCGAATTGAAATCAGATTAAGACCGTGAGGACCAAAACCGTAATAAGTCAAAGAAGGCGGGCATGGACTAGATCGAAACACGACCGAAATACTAGGGTCAAATTTTAAAACCGGGAAAAGAGTACGAAGAGGGACACAATCGATGAACGCCGGAAATGGGGGGACTGATCGTGCAAATAGCCCCTTTAAACGACATGCGCACTAACCCTAAGCGCCGAACGACGCCGTTCCATCAAGGGTTCATATACCCTGTTTTACTTCAAAAAAAATCAGATTTTTCCTAACCTAAAGTTTCCTAAACCGCCCCCCCCAAAACACTCTCTATCTCTTCCCTTCATTCCTCCCTCTCCAGCACATGGGTTCCCCGACCATTGGTCACGCCACCCTCACGATCGGCGGTCGACGACGCCTAGGGAGCGAGCTTCAAGCCCGCTCGAACACACACTCGAAAACCTCTACCTCGGTGCTCCAAAAATCGACACCGGGGACTCTCGACTCTCGACTCACCCCCCTTTTAACCTAGACTTGCGGCGACGGTGTGGGTCCTCCGATCCGGTGCCGATCGACTCAGGTAAGGCGTTTTCACTCTTTTTATTTTCGTTTTGTTGTTGATTCTTTTACATTAAATTTTTGGGATTGGCATATGAGACGAACGTGAAAGAGCAAAAAACAGTATTAAGCCAAAGAAAGTAAAACGGAGAAAAAGAATTGAAAGACAACCTTGTGTTTTTTGATACTGATCTCTATATCTTTTTTTTGACCCTCATTACATCGATTTTTCACGGCTTTATAGCCGAAAGATTACAATCGCTTTCTTATTCTATTATTTACTCCATATCTCGTCCTCTGTTTCTGCTTCTGGTGCTGCTTGCAGGTGATGGACGAGACGTTGGTGGGAACTGTCAGCAGCATGCGTGTCAGAGGTGCGGGGATCGGTATGCGTGGAAGTCGAAATGGCACGTGGCACTTGAAAGGTCGCGCGTGAGATGCACGCGGTGGCTGAAGGGTCACGCGTGGGGAGTGGCTGAGAGGTGTGGAGGCGGCTGGTGGGAAAGAAACTCTAGGGTTCCTGTTCGTTTTGACTTTGGGCCGTTGGGCCCTTTTTAATTGTAATTGGGTTCGGCTTTTGGGCTTGGTGATTGGGCTTAGGGGTGTATCAGGCCCGTTTGTTTATTTGGGCTTGCTGGTGTAAATGGACATTAAACATTTTTATTAATATTTTGGGTTTTTAATTTGGTTTTATTTTGTCTACATGGGCCTGGGCAGAAATTGGGTATTACAGTGATTTTTGTATTTCATTATAGCATATTTGAAGATAAAAAAAACGAGAGATATAAAAAAAATTGAGGTTAAAAAAAATTCAAATAAAAAAAAGAGAAGTTAAAAAAAAAAGGAGGTGTGAAGTTTGCAAGTTTTGCTTTACTTTCATATTTCTACCCCCGATCTTAAAAAAAAAAAAATTTTACTAGCATTCAAGTTCTCATCATTTCACCCTAACGCCACACATACCAATTTTTTTTTTTTTTGAGCCTCTCCTATACCTGTAAATCATTTAACCCTTGTAACCAACTTGAAGCTGACCCTTAAGCCGCAATAAGTCTTTTGAAACGAAATACGAATTTGTGAGACGAGATTGAGCGGTAAAAAGGCAAGAGAGATTTCATTAAAAGAAAAAAGCCGAAAATTGAGTAAAAAAAACGATCGTGAGTGTTCAATATTTATTTTCTTTGTGAGTGATCAAGTGAGGTTTGTGGTGAGGTTTCTTTAATCTTGTTCAATATGTCTAGGAGTCCCGAACGACGAGTAGTGAGCGACGAAGCGTCAGATGCTGCTGGTGGTGGGAGAGGATTGCAACCACAAAGGAATGTTCCCAGAGGTAGAGGTTCTAATTTAGAAATGCAAGTTGCATTACGAGAAGTCACACGCTTGCTCCATTCTATCACCGAACATTTAGACCAAAGAGATGAACAGGGACAACGAGCAAACACTCCTCCAATTCCGAGAAGGGAACAAGAACGACCTTGGCTACATGACAACGACTTATACGAACCAAGTGAAGTTGACAGCAATCAAACTTCCAGATAGAATGAACGAAGAAGAGGTCCACGAGCACGTGATCAAAGAGATCGGAGGCAGGAAGACGATGATCTCAAGAACATCAAGTTGACCATTCCTCCTTTTCAAGGCAAGTCAGATCTTGAAGCCTATTTGGAATGGGAAAAGAAGATCGAAAAAAAAAAGGTTAAATTAGCCGCCATAGAGTTTTCCGACTATGCTATGATATGGTAGGATCAGTTAACTACAAACCGGAGGCGAAATGGAGAACGTCCAATTTCCACTTGGACCGAGATGAAAGCAGCCATGAGACGACGATTCATTCCCTCTTACTACCATCGGGAGTTACATCAAAAACTCCAACACCTTACTCAAGGATCGAAGAGCGTCGAAGATTATTACAAAGAGATGGAGGTAGCAATGATCCGAGCCGATATACAAGAAGAACGAGAAGCTACCATGGCTCGATTTTTAGCCGGGCTTAACCGTGAGATAGCAAATGTTGTAGAATTACAACACTATGTTGAAATGGAAGATATGGTCCACATGGCCATTAAGGTAGAAAAGCAATTGAGGCAGAAAGGAGCATTCCGAAGTTACTCCAACGCTAAACCTTCTAAATGGGGCCAAAGCTCGAGCAAGGGACTCCCCGCGAACAAGTTGAAGGACTCTACTTTCACCCCCAAGACCAACAAACCTTTGGCCAAAACAGACAAAGGCAAGGCTTCAGAAAGTTCTAATGCAAGATCAAGGACATAAAATGCTTCAAATGCCTTGGTAGAGGACACATCGCAAGTCAATGCCCGAATAGACGAACTATGGTGATGCGAATTAACGGTGAGATAGAAATGGAAGACGAAGAAAAATATGAATCTGAATCCAATTCCGAGGCTGATGAGGACTTAGAACAACCTGTGGACGGCAAATTACTCGTCGTGAAGCGAAGCCTCAACCTTCAAGGTGTAGGAAAAGAGGAGCAACGAGAAAATATTTTTCATTCAAGATGCCAAGTGCAAGGTAAGGTTTGTAGCTTTATCATTGACGGAGGGAGTTGTACGAACGTAGCAAGTACTCTTATGGTGGAAAAGTTAGGCTTGACAACCACCAACCATCCGGCTCCGTATAAGCTCCAATGGCTTAATGATGGCGGAGAGCTTAAAGTTACAAAGCAAGTGTTAGTATGCTTTAGCATCGGGAAATACTCCGATGAAGTGTTGTGTGACGTAGTGCCGATGCACGCGAGCCACTTACTCTTGGGACGTCCATGGCAATACGACCTCCGAGTGATGCACAATGGCTACACCAATCGATATTCCTTCAAGCATCATGGAAGGAATGTAACACTTGCACCCCTTACTCCGAAGCAAGTGTTTGATTATCAACAGAAACTCAAGCTCTCTATTGACCAAGCAAAAGAAAAAGGAAAGGAGACAAAAGAAAAAGTCAAAAAAAAATGAGAGAGTGAAAATTAAAAACACTGATGAGAGAGAAGAAAAACAAGAGTTAAAAGAAAAAGAGAGTGGTAAGATGAGTGTTTTTGCGAGAGCAAGTGATATACGAAGAGCATTATGTCTTAGACAACCGATGTATGTCCTACTGTGCAAGGAATCATTCTTGAACACTAACGACTTACCCGAAAATCTTCCTTCTTCTATGTTGTCTCTGATTTAGGAATTTGAGGACATCTTTCCGGAGGAGATACCAAGTGGTTTACCGCCCATTCGAGGCATAGAACACCAAATTGACTTGGTTCCGGGAGCTGCTCTACCCAATCGACCTGCGTATCAGAGCAATCCCGAGGAAACAAAGGAGCTCCAAAAGCAAATCACCGAATTACTAGACAAGGGATATATCCGAGAAAGTCTTAGTCCCTGCGCGGTACCGGTATTACTAGTGCCAAAGAAAGATGGTTCATGGCGTATGTGTGTCGACTGTCGTGCCATCAACAAGATTACCGTCAAATATCGACACCCGATACCCCGACTCGACGACATGCTCGACGAGTTAAGCGGAGCACGAATCTTCACAAAGATTGATCTCAAAAGTGGCTATCACCAAATTAGAATGCGAGAAGGCGATGAATGGAAGACGGCCTTCAAGACAAAGTTAGGTTTGTACGAATGGTTGGCAATGCCATTCGGACTTACCAACGCCCCAAGTACTTTCATGCGTCTTATGAATCATGTCTTACGAGCTTTTATTTGAAAATCATGTGTTGTTTATTTTGATGATATTTTAGTGTACAGTAAATCCTTGGAGGAACATGTGCAACACTTGCGTGCGATCTTGGAAACGTTACGAAAAGAGGTATTGTACGCTAATCTTAAAAAGTGTTCTTTTTGCACTGACAAAGTTGTTTTTCTAGGTTATGTTGTGAGTGCAAATGGCCTGGAAGTAGATCAAGAGAAAATCCGCGCCATCCAAGAATGGCCACGTCCTACGACGATCAGCCAAGTCCGGAGTTTTCATGGATTGGCTAGTTTCTATTGACGATTCGTTCCCAATTTCAGCACAATAGCCGCTCCTTTAACGAATGTAATCAAGAAGACTTCAACCTTCCATTGGTCTGATGAACAAGAACGGTCCTTTAATACGATTAAAGAATGTCTTGTAAAAGCCCCATTATTAGCCCTTCCTGATTTTACTAGAACTTTTGAAATTGAGTGTGATGCTTCAGGTGTAGGGATTGGAGCCGTTCTAACACAAAATGGAAGACCGGTGGCATATTTTAGCGAGAAATTAAACGGAGCTGCCCTTAACTATCTAGTGTATGATAAAGAGATGTACGGCCTGATTAGATCGCTCGAAACCTGGCAACATTACTTAAGACCAAAAGAGTTTGTTATTCATTCTGATCATGAAGCACTCAAATACATTAAAGGTCAACATAAGCTCAACAAAAGACACGCGAAGTGGATCGAATACTTAGAGTCATTCCCGTACATAATTAAATACAAAAAGGGTAAAGAAAATGTAGTAGTTGATGCATTGTCACGAAGGTACACTTTATTGACTACCCTTGACTCTAAACTGCTTGGTTTTCATCACATCAAGGAATTGTATTCTAATGATGCTGATTTTGGAAATGTCTATAATGCTTGCGAGAGTGGTGCTTTTGATAAGTTTTACAGGCATGAAGGATTCCTTTTCAAGGAAAACAAATTATGCATATCGCAAGGCTCTATACGAGACATGCTTGTGTTAGAGGCACATAGTGGTGGCCTTATGGGTCACTTTGGAAGAGACAAAACATTGTCTACTCTTCAAGAACATTTTTTCTGGCCATGAATGCGAAAGGACATTGAACGGATCTGCAATCGTTGCATAACCTGCAAACAAGCTAAATCACAGGTTCAGCCTCATGGTTTATACACGCCCCTTCCTATTTCGGACACTCCTTGGACCGACATCTCCATTGGTTTTATCCTTGGCTTACCGAGATCTAAAATGGGGAAGGACTCGATTTTTGTTGTAGTTGATCATTTTTTCTAAAATGTCTCATTTTATTCCTTGCTCTAAAACTGACGATGCTGTGTATATTGCAAACTTATTTTTTAAGGAAATCGTTCGATTGCATGGAGTTCCGAGAACGATCGTATCCGATCGGGACGTAAAATTCTTAAGCCATTTTTGGCGAACTCTGTGGGGAAAGCTAGGGACGAAATTGCTATTTTCAACCACTTGTCATCCTCAAACGGATGGACAAACCGAGGTGGTGAACCGAGTCCTATCGACCTTGTTGCTAGCATTGGTGCAAAAAAATCTCAAGACGTGGGAAGATTGTCTGCCCCACATTGAATTCGCTTATAACCGAGCTGTTCATTCCGCAACTAAATTTTCTCCCTTCGAGATTGTTTACGGGTTTAACCCTTTCACTCCTCTGGATTTATTACCATTGCCTTCTGACAAATTTATCCATTCTGATGCCAAAAAAAGGCGGACTATGTAAAGGAATTACATAGAAAGGTGCGCGAGAATATCGAAGCAAGAACCGAGCAATACGTCCAACGAGCCAACAAAGGTCGTAGACACATTCTCTTTGAACCAGGAGACTGGGTTTGGGTTCATATGCGAAAAGAAAGGTTTCCCGCGCAAAGGCGATCCAAACTTCTCCCAAGGGGGGACGGTCCATTTCAAGTCCTTGAACGAATAAATGACAACTCGTACAAATTGGACTTACCAGGTGACTCTAACGTGAGCGCGAGTTTTAATGTCTCTGATCTGTCTCCTTTTGATGTAGGTGATGATTCGAGGACGAATCAACATAAAGAGGGAGGGAATGATACGAACGCACCTATAACGGAACTAAACCGAGACACCCTCGAGCTGCCCAATGGACCAATTACGCGTAGCCGTGCTAAACAACTTAAGGATGCCACTTCAATTTTAGTGGCACAAATCTGGAACGAAGAAAGAAAGGACTTCAAGAACACACCGAATATTTACAATTTATTTAAAGCCAATTATACTAGCTACCAAGCAATCACATGAGATCGTTATTAGCTCATTCTTAGCTCATTTTAATTATTTTATTGCTAGGTGCCTTTTCAAAAACCTAAAGGTTAAGGGACAAGGTTACTGGTGCCTTTTCAAAAACTTAAGGGTTAAAAGGTTGTTAGGTGCCTCTTCAAAAACTTAAGGGTTAAGGGTTAAAGGTTGCTGGTGCCCTTTCAAAAACTTAAGGGTTAAGAGGCAAGATTAGAAGACTATTTGGCTAGCCTTTGTTCAACCTATAAAAAGGCTATGTAATTCTCATTTGACACAATTCAGACTTTAAGAAAATTTTATGAACTTTTGTTCATTTGAGTGAGTTCATCTCCTCTTCATTTTCGTACAAGTTTCGTTAGACTTATCAAGCTTGCTTGTGGCGTCTTCGACTTGTTTGAACTTATCACCAAATTCCCTTTGGTGTGGCGTTCATCAACCTATTTTCATCTTTCCACATTAAACATTATAGAATCCGGGGTGACACTCTTTAGTGTCGAATCGCTTCTTGTTTAAGTTCGTTTATCCACCCCCATCAAAATTATCCTGTATCTATTTTTTTTATTCTATTTATCCATTTTTCATTTCTTTTCATCAAACCGAACCATTTCTTATTTTTATTCACTTAAAACTTCCGCAAACGCATCCATATTTTCCAATTATTTTCTAAAGGCTTGATTCCTCCTCGTAGACGATTGGGCAACCCGCATACGTTTTCGACTCATCCCGGGCCGGCCCGTATCATCTTCTCAAAAGCACTTTTCAAAAGCATTACCAAATTAGCCCTAAGAATCTTACCAAAACTCAAGGGTCAAATGCATTTTCAACAATATATTCCAGAAGATATGCAGGAATGAAGAGCTTGTTGAGAAGGCTGGGAGAATTACTCCAAAAGGTAATATTTTTTAACGCGAAAAACAACGAAGATTACAGTACCAGAGACTGTCATAGCTGCTGCTAAGACCACTCCTTGTAAACTCAAGCCATACTTTTAACCAAAATCTCAAAAAACCTCGAACGAAAAAGATTTTGCAGGCTGAAAAATCCAAAGGAATGGATTAAGGTTTAATCACAAAAGAAATATCAAAGACTGAGTTTAGTTCATTGAATATTTTATAATTTATTTACTTACTTGTTCAGATTTTTTTTAACTTTTTTAACATTATTGTTAAAAAATTTCAAATAAAAATCAAAATTGACATTTTTTTTATAACATATTTGATAATGATAATGACTGTTATGTAACTACATAACATAAAGTTGAGTGAACAAAATATAAGTTTAAACAAAATTAGAGACAATTGATGTAGTTTTACCTTATTTATAATCATCTCACCACTCATAATTGGCTGCCCTACAAGACAATGCATACCCAAAGAAGACAACAACAAATATATATATCTCAAAACTAATGGCTGTGATAGATTTTCACTTTCATTGTCGTAGAAGTAAAAGAACTCAGAAATTTATGACACTCGGTTCAAAAATAAACTAAATTACTCTATCAAAAAGAAAAAGAAAACAAAAACTAATCAAATACAAAACAACTGGATTCCTTAGGGTGACAATTCTGCCCGAGATTTTCAGCATGCCACACTCAATGGCAATTACCCATGCTATAGTTTCATCTCTTTGTCTCAATAAACAAACCGCTATTACCTCAGGAGAAATATACAACTCAATAAAATTTTACGGTCCTTGGCAGCTCCACTTCATTAAATAATACAAGTTGGTCGCCTCAAAAAGGGGAGGAAATCATCGATATCGAAGTGCTTGATGATAAGCAGAAGCCCTTGCGGACACTGACGTTAAGAGTAGACTGCAAAACTAGAATAGACTCTGACAAACCTTGACCTCAGATGCTTGTGCCTCCAACACAGCTTGCCCAGAAGGATTTGAGCTAACAATCCTCATTGCTGCATCAAATACAGCTTTTTGGTACAGGTCTTCCATCTTCTTAAGGATTTCCCTTACCACATTAAAATCTAATCCCCCAGCCAATGCAAGTTTCCCAATTATTTCTCCGAAATTATTTGGTGCTTTTGGTAAATCAATGCCAATATCATCCAACAAGGCACCATAGAGCAGACACCCCGTCCCTATGTCTCTAGCTGTAAGAACTTTCTTAATAAACAAGTATTCTATAAGCTTTGAAGCTGGCTCAACACAAGGTGGGATTTTCTCCAAGGCAATGGAGATCACTTCTTTAACAACCTCAGGATAGTACCCCGGAGAGTTTAGTTCCTCCACACACTGCAATGCTTCATCCAGCAGCCTAACACTGAAATATTCCTCCAACAGTGCCTTCGTTTTTCTACTAAGTTCATCTTGATTCAGTCTTGAAGCTGGTGTAACTAGTTTCTCCAAAACTGGAGACACAGCAGCCACCGGAACATGTTTGGCAGGAAGAGAAGGTTGTGCCACAGGAGGGGATGAGCTTCCCTGCAACAGGGCACTTGTCCTACCACTCATTAGGCCACCACTACCTTGAGGCAACAACCTTGGATTCACTGAAGTTGGTTTATTGATTGAAAGTGAAGGAACATGCCCTCCAGGTAGCATACCCAGTCCATCACCCCTTGGCATTGGTCGTGTTCTAGGAACCTCCCAGTTATCATTTTCCATTCCAGGCATTCTCCGAGTTCCCGGCATTCCAGGCATCAAACCCCCAGTACCAGGACGAGTTATGGGAAAACCCCCAGGACTCATCAGACCAACAGAAACAATACGACTATTTCTAATACTTGCAGTAGCACCGGGACGCAGCCCAAGATTTTTTTCGGCTTCAGAATGGATTTCAGTAATTGTTTTGGCTTTCACCTGCAAAAATCAGTTAAACACGAGTTTGATATCAAAACTCATTAAATTGACATGTCAACAACTTCTTTCTAATCTAATACAGGAGCTTAATGGCATTTAGGAGTGTTACCTCTTCACGCCTTGGAACCCAATTGCTAGCACGCAGATCAAGAACATCACGAACCATAAATCTCAGTCTCGAAGCAAGCTGAGGATTTGTGACCAATTCCTTCAGTCTGTTGAAATATGCATCATTTATGCGTCGTGATTTCGGGCTCTCATCAAGCTGCTTACCAATAGTATTGAAGAACTGAAAAATTGCTTCAACATTCTCCTCCACAGGGCAGGCTTTAGTATCATGGCCCAAAAGTTCCTGATTGACAGAACAGGAAAAAATGATTTGGCATAACCTACTAAAAATCCAAGTTCAACCAATGAGAAAGGAAGTATTGGCAATAACCTGCACTATGTGATGGACTATCTTCTCAGGTACCATTTTTTGCTTCAGAAGCTCACCAATTAAACGAATGTTACCTAGAGTACGAAGTTTGACCAACCTTTCTTTATCCCTACGCTCCATCTCTAGCTCAGGGGCAGTCATCTGCGCCACTTCTCCCCTAAGCTTGTCAGCTCCCTCAAATGCCTCCTGACAGTTATTCAAGAGGACTCGCTTAAATGTAATTTCTTTTCCACCAGGTTCATCAGATGGGAATGAAGGGAGCTTATCATTGAGATCAGAACATAAAAGAGCATACATAGGACAAAATGTGGGTTCCAAAACAGCCTTCTCAAATATTAGAGAAATAACCTCCTGTAAAGATGCAAGCAATACCATCAGTGATGTCATCTTACAAATGCAATAACTAGAAAAGAACACGATTAGATGAAATGTATAGAAGAGTGTTATTTATAGAAACACGTACATAGAAATACACACAAAAAAGCACAAAACAAAATAGAATAATAGAAATGTAGAAAGTGATAACCTTCAAGATGTCAGCTGATGTAATACCAGAATCAATAAGTTGGCCCTTCAGAAGATCATACTTCTCAGGAGTCAGCTTGTTCAATATCCTGGACAGAGAAAAATCATTCAGAATAACCAGTAATACATTCTCATGCCAACTCGATAAAAATGCACATAGGAAATTTCCTAAAAATGGAAGTCATCTCGTATTAAGTATCTTCCAGAACTAAAAGCTTCAATACCAACCATACTAAAGAAATTTGTTAACTCTGAATTTAAGAACCATAATATTCCAAGGTTGAAAGCTCACAGAAATGCCTAGTATAATTTGAAAACAAAAGAAAATATTCTTACTACACAGATTTACTACAAAGATTATTGGCATGCTATTATGCTTAATCTAAAGATCAGGTCCTAAACAAGATAATAAAAGCAACGTATTTTTATGGTTTTGTGATAGAAATAGAAGAGCATATGTGATGAAAGAAAACTGCTATTGTTTCTCAACAGGAATCAACGACACATATATGATTAAAAAAAACATATTTTCAGTATGTTTACCCTTTAACAGTCTTTAGAACACGATCCTTTTCAGATAAGTTGCCCCTTCTAGCAGACCATGGCACCTCAGCCTTCACCAAAACTGGAGTTTGTCCCCCCTAGTTCAGCCAAATGAAAACAGATGTTAATGCCAAAGCCAAATGACAGGCATAGCTTGCAGCAGGAATAGACTTGCCTCTCACAGGAATAAGTACAAAGCTAAAATGAAAACTATAAGTGGAAGAGCTCCTTGAATGCTATCCTTATAGAAAAACTTAATCATTGGAGCTGGTGCAGGCAGTGAGAGGCAAGCAACTGATATGCTTCGCAACTAATGCACAATAATACAACGAAGCAGAAGCAAATGAGTTAATAAATAAAAAGAAGATAAAATCCCAAATGTAGGGTTATTTATGTTGAATCATCTCATGACAAAACAAAACAAATTTAAAGAAAATTAAAAGCAATCATTACTATTGCAATTTCTTGAACAATTGCTACAAGAATGATATAAATACCTAGATTTTAAGTGGAGTGGAATTGTCAATGCAAGCACTAATGCCTAATATAAATTCAGCTATAACTGTTTTGAATACCTGCCCCACAACCCAAAAAGAACAATTCTGGCAACAGCGAACACAAATGATAAACAGCTTAAGCCACAGGAAATATTATATAGACAAAAAGAGATCATATTATGTTATGTCAATTACCAGTTGGTTAGAGGAGATTTGTGCTTGACGATTGAATTGACTAGCTTCTGGTTGCTTGGAGTCATAATGGTTCCCCAATTCTCTATCATGAAGTGATTCCCAGGACCTCTCCTCTCCGTCAGATGAAAACTGTGCTGAACGGTTACGCCAATCACGATTGTCAGGCTCAGAGTAACGGTTGTGACTTTGATTTGGTGGCTAGAAAAAGTCAAGGATGAAGAACATGCTTTAACAAAGAATGATTGCTTGGCAGCAATATTTGAAAATAAAGGAAATTCCTCAAGGCAGTTAATAGATAGCAAAATAAGCCAACCGAAAAGTTAAAAAGCAAAAGAACACTTAGAACTCACGTTACTTTCTCCACGAGTCCGGTTCTGATCTTCACCAAAGAGTTCCACTTCAATTTCTCGTTTGATTTTAAGAATCTCGTCGGAAACTTCTACAGCCTAAAGAGAAGGCAAGCAGTATAATCAGATATTATATCACACAATAGTCAAAGTGACATTGACTTCAATTTAATAAAACTGAAACAGATTACTAACAACACTAAAAAACTTACATGCTTGATCAACTGAATATAATTGAAACAGGCTACTGAATACATAGAACAACTTTCATGCATGCAAGCAAAAAGCAGAATTGTCCTTTTCTGGTTGATTTATTGAACTAAAATGCTATAAATAGTCCACCAATGCACAGATAAAGTATATTACTCAGCACAAGTAAATAGAATTACCTCACTAAGCTTTAGAAGCTGGTCCCTAGTGTATTGCACACGTTCACGACCCTCAAATCGTGAGTCTCCAGCCTACAACAGTAAAGCAATTGATAACTTCAGATTTTACAAACCAACAGTATGCATCATGTTAAAATTCAGATAAACTATCTACAGAATAAATAAAACAACGAAAGAAGAAAAATCTAAAAGATGGCTTAGAACATACGGGACTTTTTTAACATGGTTACTAAAAGATTAAACTTATTTATCCAATGAAAACAATGTATGCTACCAAAGTTCTCAAATAACAACCAAATAAAAGGACATCGCATAGTTGAAATCTCTAGATTATTGTATCATAAGGAGGCTGTCAAAAGACCCAATCTTTTGTACTTCATAACCTTTGATATGACTTAGGCAGTGGACCATACAATCCCAATAGAACAACACACAAGAAAACATAAAGTGGCAATTATAACTATAAATTATGCTCTCATACAAACCATTAATGGAGATTAAAAAAACTCCACAAGTAGGTTTACTTGATCACCATGTATCCAATTAAATTGCATATCAAAATATCATCGTACATTACCATCAAAATATATCAAAATATTATCGTACATAGCCATAAGAACACAGAAAAGAGGATTAACCCACAAATAGGAAAAGTTAATTGATCTTTGATCAATAGGACACCTAGATCTGTATAAACAATATGAAGTGGTCCTTTATGGGCAAACAAAGCTCAGACATAACCTAAAGCCATCACATTTTACTTTGTCCATGTTTACAGCAAGCAGAAACACTAAGTGCCCAATGAAGAATTAGGGCAAAGCTAATTCTAATAATAGGCATTTCTACATTCTTTCGTTGGTAAGTGCTAAAAGAAATTCGGAGAATACCAGGTTTGCTACTAAGAGCACAAAGGAATAAATTAGAGCCTTTCAAACAAAAAACAAAAGCAATATTTATCTCAAACATAAGTTATAGAACCAACAATATCAATGTAAACTCAAATCTACTTGCTAATATCGATCTTCCAAAGAGCACAGCCTAACTAACAGCTGGCAGACTAGCAAATTAAAAGGAACAACCATTTAAATCCAATACCAAAACATCTAAAAAGACCAACCCAGACAAAATCAATCAGAACCCATAAAATAAGAGATAAAAAAAAAGAGACTAGATCCAGAAAAACTGAGACATGGGTTCTGAATAGAGAAAGGATAAAAAGATAGAACCTTCATAGAAAAGGCAGGAGGAGCACCAGCATGGGGACGAAAGACGGGAAGATCAGAAGAAAGGGAACCAAAGGCTAACGAAGAGGAGGAGGATGAAGAAGAGGGAGCACCAAAGAGTCTGCTCCCTCGACCACCACCAGGTCTTAAGCTTAACACCGTCTGATCACCCTGCTTCATACCTCGGTCTTTTTGACAAGAAACTCAATCTCCGTCGTCGGATCAGAAACAGAAGCGATGTGTAAAACACTGAATCTGAATATAAAGAGATTGAAAAATAAAAAATAAGATTTGGGAATATAGAGAGCCAAGAAACAAAAAATAAGATATTCCCTCTCTTCTGCGGGAGAGCAAAGGGAAGAGAAGAGAAACGAAGTGAGGACGGCAGACACACACCAACAACAAACCCTTATTTTGGAGATTTTATTATTTTTCCTTCTTTATTTGGAAAATACCCTCCCCTTTATTTTTCCTTTTCCAGGTTTTTTTTTTACACTATTCGGGGTGAATTAAACATATATGCTGTTTTTGTTTTAAAATTAACTATACCGTTTCTTTTTAGGTTATTTGAAAGAAATGAAAACTCATCTCACAAGACAAGATTTTACGGCAATGTTTTTTTTTTCTTGTAACGGTTACAACTTGAAAGATTACACTCTATCCCTCATATTTTTTCTTATATAAATTCCTTTAAACTTCATTATTTTCAATATGAATTTATTCTCTCAAATACCATTTCTCAATTCTTTCAATATTTTTTCTAAATCATATTCTATTTGATTTGATTTCTTATAATTTGTAAACTGACAAATCAATTTATTTAGTTGGATGATAAGTACATCTTTGACATTCAATTATAAATGGTAAGAAAATATTATTAAATTATTTAATTTTAATTAGCTAATTATTATGTTGTTAACCTTATTATTTTTTTATGTTTATATAATCAAGTCTAAGATTGGATTTTTGTGACATACACAATTTAAGTGTGAGTGCCTCAGTTGCAATTCATGGACACTTGCGAGATAAGATACTCTCATACGTGGCTCGGATGCTCGGGTGGACTAAATTGGATCCCCCACTTATCAGTGTTTTGGTGGAAAGATGGAGACCCGAGACACACGTTCCATCTTCTCTACGGTGAGTGTACACTTGAGAACATTGGTTTAAAACTCGGTCTACCAGTCGATGGGGAATTGGTTACGGGGTTAGTGGCAAGTGTCAATTGGAGTGCAACATGCAAGCAACTAGTAAGGAAGGTGTCGAACAAGTTTAGAGGTAGTTGGATTGAGATGAGATGGTTGGAGGGCAACTTCAAACATTTAAAGGCCTCCGTGAGTGACGTTGAAAAAGAACAATTTGTGTGCACATTCATCTTGAGGTTGATCGGGGGTCTGCTTATGCTAGATAAATCTTGAAATCTAGTACATTTAAGGTGACTACTACTACTAGTCGACTTGGAAAAAGTGGGACGGCTCAATTGGGGATCAGCAGTGCTGGCAACATTAGACTGAGAGATGTGTCAAGCGACAAAACTAGAAAAAGTTAAAATCGACAGTTGTATGCTTCTTCTTCAACTATGGGCATGGTATTGATTACCATTTTTATGGCCCGAGTAGACCCCTTTATGAATTCCCACTTGTAATATGGTAAAATTCATTTGATAATATCATTATCGTAATATTTATTTCATTATTGTAAATTTGAAAAAAAAAACATATTATTTGAATAGGTGGAACAATCGCACGAGACACACAAGTATACAAATCGAGCTCGAGGAAATTTAGCTAGCGTTAGATCAACAACCCATACTACAACATTTGAAATTAAATAACAGGCATGTGTTAAATTTTATAAATTCGTACTACGGTTTGTATGTGTAACACCCCTTACCTGTATTCAACTCCAGAATAGGGTACAAGGCATTACCAAAACACATACACTTAACCATTCACATGCAAGCATACACATCCTTGAAATGCATCATCATAGACTGATAACATAACAAATATTGGCCACATTAAATGGCCTTATACATCAATAACCATCAAATAGCATAGGCCAACATTCTAGGCCAACTCATAATAACATATACACATAATCAAGTCCCTATATACGCCATAGACTTAAAAATACTTGAAGATCGTTGATACAATACCAATCAATAACTTGTTAGTGTGATAGAATATCCGACGACCTCCAACTCAAGCTAGCATCTTTGACACTATAGGAAAAAGTAAAGGAAGGGGGGTAAGCTTTATAGCTTAGTAAGTAGGTATGTAAATAATAAGTGATTTATTAACAAGCTTTTATAAATCTTCACAATATGTTCTCAAGATAATACAATCATAATTGCACATAGTTCCACTATTTATTCATGTTCATCTCAAGCTATCTACTCAAGTCACAGTCACTAAATTATTTATATCTTGAATTACAGAACTCCAAATTAAGATCCGTTAATTTTTCCTGAAACTAGACTCACATATCTTCTTACCATAAAATTTTCAGAATTTTTGGTTTAGCCAATAAGTACATTTTATTCATTAAAGTCACCCATGTTCCATTGTCTGGTAGTTCCGACCCCTCTTCACTAAAAATTAATTATCTCCTTGTACGGGATTCAGATGATATTCCTGTTTGTTTCTATTGAAAATAGACTCATTAAGGATTTTTAAGCATGTAAATTATAACCCATAATTAATTTTTAAAATATTTTTACTATTTTCCCAATTCAGAATAGGGGATTCCAAAATCATTCTGACCCTGCTTCACAAAAATTCGAATATCACAGAATATGAAATTCTTTTGTTTACACCGTTTCTTTTATGTGAAAATAGATTCATTCAACTTTAATTTCATATCTTATTCAACTTCTAATTCAATTTCTACCATTTTTGGTGATTTTTCAAAGACACATAACTGTTGCTGTCCCAAAACTGTTTTGTTGCTAAATTTACTCTTTCATAATTTCACTTACTCCATTTCATCTTACCGAAGGTTCGATCAAATATCGAGCACATCGTTCATAAATTTTCACACTTATACCTGCACTTATTCATCACATATTCATATTCAATTACACTTACTCGTTACATGATCACATGTATTTTCACTTAGTCAATTTCTCATTGAACCCATTGGAATAATAACAGATACACGGTGGCCTGCACATAGTACCACCCTTGTAGCCGAAGCTATCTGGTGTACATAGTAGCCTGAACTTAGTACTACACATGTGACCGAAACCATCAGTTACACATAGTGGCCTGCACTTAGTACCATACATGTGATCGAAGCTATTGGGTACGCATAGTAGCCTGCACTTAGTACTACACATGCGACCTATCCGTTTGGTACACGTAGTAGCCTACACTTAGTACTACACACGTGACCTAAAACCATCTCGTAGCTCTCTTGTACACATAGTGGCCTACACTTAGTACCACACATGTGACCTAGCTACCTCATTCGTATCTTTTCTATTACGAAGGTTCAACCGGGAATTCTCACTTTTCAACATTTTACCAATTATCCATAATCAATCACAATTCATAATTTACATCAAATAATTACTCCATATTCAACCATATCTCATATAATATAACAAAATCTTAAACATAAATAAAAAAAAGATGATGTATTATTTACTTACAAACTTACCTCGGTAGCACAATCGATGAAAGGGACTTATTCGTCATATTCTTTATTTTTCCCTCATTCTAAGTCCGAATCTCGTTTTCCTTGATCTATAACAACACATTTAACTCGTTTATTCATCCTGCTACACAAGTTAGCCTAAATTCACATTTTGGAAAAATTACATTTTTGCCCCTAAACTTTGTCATATTTACACTTTTTCCCTAGGCTCGTAAAATATTTTTATTCAATTTCCTTGTATTTTAAGCCTAGACGAACCATTTTCATAACTATAGCAGCCCATAATTTCCATTTATTCACACACTTACACACATTTTACAACTTTTTACAAACTAGTCCTTTTTGACAATTTCACCGAAAATCACTTAGTAAAAGTCATTTATTACACACCGAGCATTCATATTCCACCATTAAACATCAAAACACAAACATTTCTCATATGGGTAAATTTTTAAACACAAACCCTAGCTCAAAATAATGGTAGAAATAGGTAAATCTTGTCACGAGGATTTCAAAATCGTAAAAATCATTAAAAACGGGGCTAGAACGGACTTACAATCGAGCTTGGAAGCTTGAAAAACCCTATCCATGGTTCCCCCTTGTGAAATTCGACCATGGGGTTGAAGATGGACAAATATTGGCTTTTAATTTTGTTTTTAATTCATTTTAATTACTAAATGACTAAAATGCCCCTAACTTAAAAATATTCTATTTCACCTATTTCATGTCCATTTTTGTCCAACAAATTAACCAATGGTCTAATTATCAATTAAGGAACTCAAATTTAAAATTTCATAACAATTGGACAGCTCTAACATGTAGAACTCAACTTTTGCACTTTTTACAATTTAGTCCTTTTGACTAAATTGAGTGCCCAAACCTCGAAATTTTCGAACGAAATTTTCACAAAATAATTTTGTGAAATCTTAGACCATAAAAATGTAATAAAAATAATTTTTTCCTGGTCGGATTTGTGGTTTGAAAACCACTGTTTTGACTAGGCCCAAAATCGGGTTGTTACAGTATGGATACCATATGTTGATCCGAGAATTCAAGAATGCATCTCAACCGAAGTTTTGACCAATCATAACATTTGGCATGTCAAATTGCCATTGATCTTTTTTGCATCGGTTGAGATGCACAAATCCGATTGAGTGATGCGATAGTTTGGGTGTACGTGTAACACCCCTATGCTTGCTGGGACAATTGGCGAACTAGGGTGTTACCGGAAGGTTTATGGTTGCACAATAAGAAAAAAACAAGGTTTCACTTCTAATTTAAAAAGACAGTGAATTGTTATTAATTAACTCTCAGTGAGCTCTTAATTGTAATATAAACCAAAGCAATAAATACGAATACGTACTATCATATATAGAATAAAGGTTTGATATTTGGCGAAGTGATAGTGTCAAACCTCTTACATAAGATAACTGAACATGGGTGCGAACTAGGTAGAGAGAAAATACAATAAGAATAAAAACAGAAGTTGGTCAAGCCTACATGCTGCTCTGATATTTACATTTACAAAAATTACAAAAGGGATGGCTCACAAATGAGGCCATACTCTGGCTGAGTCTCTTCTAAATGTCTGCAACCTAAGGTACATGAAAGATGGAAAAAAAGAAAAATTAGATAAGTTCAAAATGAATTTACTGAGTTCCACTAATTTATAACCTTTTTGCATTAAAATGGGAACACATCAAAACATCATCCCGCAAGTATGCTAAGAGTTAAGTCAGGCAGTTCATCATAGGGGTGAACTAAAACATTCAACCAATATGGCGTCCTATCTTACCACAGCTCGTTGCTTCTAAGGTGAGCACAATAATTCCGCTCACGTATGTCATAGCTTGCACATTGACCACAACTCACACATGGGCACAACTCACACGTTAGCATAGTTCACATATTGACTACAGCTCGCATATGGGCACAACTCACACAATAGCATAGCTCACATATATTGACTACAACTCATATATAGGAACAAACGCACATTAGCATAGCTTGCACATTGACTACAACTCGCATATGGGCACATCAAGTGTTGGATTGCCAGTACACCCCGTGGCGCAACAAAAAAAATTCGACGATTATCAGCCATGGATCCATGTACGAGGAACGAATCGGTGTTGAAACAAGGGTTAAAAAATATACCTTTTGAAACTAAAAAGTGACGAATAAAATTGTTGATAGGATCCCTTTCAGAAATGTCAATTCCAAGCTGCAACAATAATGTCTTAGCCTCTACGTAATCCACCAGTCAAAGAACGAACAATAGCAACCTTTTGAACCTTTTCAAAGAGTATTTTAAAAACGGCTGCTAGACCTTTTGTTTTATTTTTCTCTTAGTAATCCAAACACATTAAGGGATTCTTCTCCTTTTATTTATTTTATATCATATATAAAAAAAAAGAAAACAAGATTATTCCCTTATTATTAGAAAAACAAATGAAAAGTCAAGAAAAAATTATCTTATTTCCAAAAGAATATCACTTTCCATGTTCTTTTATATTTTGACCGAAATTATTATAACTATTTGTATTAATAATTTCGGTAAACTATATACAATTAATACTTTATATAATCAAATTCATAAATTAATTTTAATTATGTTCTCTATTTATGTACAACAAGTTTGTACGTATAATGTGTTCAAAATTTAACCATCAAATTAAATTAACTCAATTAATTTAATTCATGTGATAGCTAAATTGTTAACTCAATTAATCAAACTGAAATTGCCAAGAGGGGGTGAATTGGCTTTTAAAAAATTTGCTGGAAGTAAGGGAATAATATGAAACAATGAACACAAAGATTTAAAGTGGTTCAGCCCCAATTGCCTACTCCACTACCTTAGCTTTCCACAACTAAGGACTTTTCCAAATTTACTAATTTGTTCAGCCTTTAAGGACAAGGTTTAACCTTACAACCCTCTTAAGATTTCTACCCCAAATCTTAAGATAAACCCTCTCTAGGAATTAAAAAGAAGAAAACTAAGAGATAATCCTCACACGATCAAAGCATTTGCAAATTAAGCACAAATAAATTATAATACACTTGAGCAAAAGAAAGGCAATGAGAGCTTACAAGTGTATACAAGAAAATTATGGAAGTAATGAGTACAAAAGGTTGTTTGAATGATGATTTTGCTTGAATATGTTTTTTTGTTGTTGTAGGAACTTTAGAAGTTGGTATTTGTACCCCTTAATTGATTGTTGTTGTGGTAGTTAATAGAGCCATTGGGGATGTGAAAACAAGAGCATTTAATACACCTGCAATAGCGAGTATCGATACTAGATAAAAAAGTATCAATATTTTTGTAATATGTAACACCCCCAACCCGGCCCATACGTTTCGACCAGATCTGGCGTGTCACGGGTTGTACATTGAAAACTTTTGCTTTGTTGGTTTTGGAAGTCATAAGTTAATTAGACTTTATCTGAATAAATAATTGACATTTTAAAAAAAATAGAACCTTTGTATTATTATTATTAAGTATAATAAAATCTTTGACACAAATTCATAAGTGCGGAACATCGAAAACTACTTAGTTGAATAAAAACTATGGGGCCTTATTACATAAATATTCCCAAAATAAGAATAAAATAAAACCTAATGAAAATCGAAATAATTTGCAGAATTAACAACTTGATGGCCCCTTGAGTCCGTCTCGGCTCCCATGTCCACGTTCTACTGCTCATTTGAAAGAGTAGAGAAAAAGGAAAGCGTGAGTCACCAAGACTCAGTGTATAAATCTCGAAACACACAACGACCTGAGCCCACAAACACATTATGGGCCCTGGCCCATACATGAAGGTATCAATCATAATCATATATCAAATAATAAATGATGAATAGCCCAACCCATCCTAGGTTTCCATCCTCTACACAGCAGCCCGTACCAACCATCACACCTTGGGGATTTCTACAATCAACCCTCCATCCGCTACACACCAAAACGATAGCCGTACTGCCTGTTCCTATTTTTTAGGAATTATTAAATGTGGCATAGCCACCGATCACTATGTGACCTAACATTTATATGTGTGGGATTTCTACCACCGATCACCGAGTGACCTTTCATGCACTTCCCCTACAATATCATATTCCCACCCCATGCATGCACATAAAGAAAACATCATACAGGCTTATATATACTTCGATACACATAAAGAATTCTATGATTTACGTACCTGGCATCTTTGCCTACCCCTTTTAGGGTTCCATTCGACTGTCTATACAGCCACTTTTCGACTTTTTAGCCCATAACATGTTATATATATACATACAGGGTTAATAGTGTGTTAGAGATCTACACACCTGATTACCGATAAAACGATGCTTTCTATGTCGACGCTATCCGTAGTCGACACAACTGCTATCCGCCTAAGGTGTTGTTCAGAAGTCGGTCCACAACCAAGTGGCCAATCTCGAACGGCAGATACTGCTCGTTTCTTAAACTTAGGGATTCTCTCCTTTGCCTGATCCATATTTAATTCCATCACAAGTCCTTATCAGAACTACTATCACAATATTTGATCGTTAATCCTCATCATAAAGTTAAGATCTTGTATACAATGAACAAATCTAGTAGAAATCTAGGGAAATCTTCTTACCTTAAAATCCCGAAATTGGAGACTAGTGATTTTCGGCTTTTAGATCTAGACGACCAAGTTTCCTTCAAATCCCGGAATGCCGCCTAATATAGAACCATTAAACTATTAGCTTTTCGGCTTTTGCCTTTCAAGAACTGAAATAGAACATGAGATCTAACAGAAGTCGACACTTACCTTAGTATAGGGAATTTGGCTAGCACTTGGAGAGAAGATTCGGTAATGTCAAAGAAAAGATTTAAATGCCGGAAGAATAGAACTAATTCTCAAATAGG
Organism: Gossypium australe; assembly: GCA_005393395.2. Lineage (NCBI taxonomy): Eukaryota > Viridiplantae > Streptophyta > Magnoliopsida > Malvales > Malvaceae > Gossypium > Gossypium australe. The sequence continues at coordinate 45,780,125 of CM016615.1, forward strand.
ATGAATAAAGAAAAACTATGGAGATTTCAGCTTTTTAGAGAAATCGGTTCAATGGGAAAAAGAATGGAAATGAGGTTTCGGCTTTTGAAAAAATTGAAGAAAAGAAATTGGAGAGGAAGAGACTAAGAATTTCGGCACAAGAATGAAGAGGAAATTAGGGTTTAAATGCCAGGATCAATGAGATATCCCTCCCCTATTTATAGAAATTTCGGCACCTATTGTTAAAAACCGAAAACACCCTTCCTGATAACTAAAAGTCAAGCTAATAAAAAGGGAAAATTTGGCACCCCTTATCCATGAAGTAGCTGAATTCTTTACTCCTCTAGGTGGTGGATTTTTGGCCATCACCTTGCCTTGCAAATAGCTCCTATCTTTTCTCCTTTTTATCTTCTATATTATCAATTATAAAATCCATATATATCCTCCTATTTTTGAGCCTTGTAGCCGTCCATTTCATCAAACCCTAATGCTGAAATTTAACTCACTTAAATTAAAAGATTTGGGCTTCCTGAAACTTAAATTTTGGGCCTTTAACTCCTTGTGTGTGGCATCACCCCTTGCTCCGTTTTAAATGCCGAAAATGGCCCAAAAACATGGGCTCCTTGCGGCCAAAACTTGGGCCCCTTTAATTGTTAATGACGCCACCTTCTAATTCCCTTGCAGTGCCACCTCTTGTTGGGCCACAAGCGCACGTTGGTATTTTAATCATAATTACCACCTTTTAACTCTATAATGCCCAATCTAATAATTTAACCAAGGCTTTTGCCTAATCCTGAGCCCAATTTGGACTCCTATTACTTAAATTAACATATTAAACATATCCCTACACTAAATGCATAGGCCCATAAATTTAGGATGTTACATAATAAATGCTAAATTCAGTGACCGTTGGAGTTTAACTATCGATGCCAAAAAAAATTATCGATACTTTATGAAAAAGTAGTAATACTGTATCGATACTTTGTAGGTTTTGTGAAAAACATAATGCCATTTTGGTTCCGATTTTCCAAGGGGTATCGATATTTTTAAAATATCGATACTTGGCCAAAAAGGTGTCGATAATTTTTTGCTTGGAGCAATTCTGATTTGTTTGAAAAACAATTTGAGTTGTTTAAATTATTTTAACTTGATTTTAAAGTTGTTTAAAAAAGTTTCTAAGAGTTCAACGTAAATATTCAAAATTTTATATCATAGACTTTAATTTGAAAAATCATTTTGTTAATTTTGTTCAATTTTATTTTTTATTCAAAAACACTTCAATTTGTTATATCAAAATATTTTATCAAATAAAGTTTGGTTTAACAATCTCCCCCTTTTTGATGTAACAAAACATTTGGTAATTTTGTTTTTGAATAATTGCTCCCCTTTAATAAAATTCAATTTGAATTTAAGACAAAAATAAAATTTGACATATAATTTGGCATTCATTTTTACTTTAAGGAAAATGGTCACATAATTTGCATTACTTTGCATATGGTTAGCATAAAAGAAAGTAATCAATCAATTTACCATAAATTTACCTTTTCTTCTCCCCTTTTTGTTATATCAAATGAGAAATAAAGCTTAAGGAGAAAAGTAGTTAGTTCAACATAATAGATAGATAAGAGTGAATGGGCAAGGATCTAAAACAGTAGTGTATCTCAAAATACCAATAAAACAATAATGTGCAAGAAAACATAGAAATAGGCATAAATAAATCTAGGTGCAAATGTTATGAGTATGAAATGAATGGCTTAAATCTACTCTAATCATCACGAGGAGAAAAGGGAGGTGTCGAAAGGAAGCGTGTAACACCCGTCACCCGTATTCAACACCGGGATAGGGTTACAGAGCGTTACCAAATATATCACACATTTAAACATACATTTCTCATACATTTTCAATTTCATGTAATCATTAATCAACAACATTCAGATTGTCCCTAATACAAGCCTACGAGGCTTAAAAACATGCATTCGGGGTGGTTCATGACTAAAACGACAACTTTAGAAACTTCTCGAACACTTAGAATTTTTTTTCCAAAAACAAGGGACACACGCCCGAGTGTCTCATAAGGCCAAAGACACGCTTGTGTCACAGGCCGTGAGGACATTCAAAATGGAAGCACATGGCCATGTCCCAGCCAATGTTCGACCCCGTGTAACTCTCTGACTTGGGTCACACGACCAACACACACGCCCGTGTGCCCTAAAAATGGCGATACACGACTTGTACCAGGCCGTGTGCTAGGCCGTGCCAAACCTGTAGGGTATACTGACTTATGCCACACAGCCAAGTCACACGCCAGTGTGTGAGGCTGTGTAGAACATATTGACTTGGTTTCTAATTCAACACTAGGGGACACACGACCGTGTAACCTGACCGTGCGTCGCACATGGCTGAGACACACGCCCGTGTGGTAAAAAATAGGCTATTTACCAAGCCAATTTGCCACCCAAACTTGTGCACATCTACACCAAACTCAATTGACACAAAACATAGCATATAATAGGCATTCAATCAACCTCACTCAAGCATATTTTATACCATTTCCAATACCAATCAACACAAAACATATATAACCAATATGCCATCCAAATTCTTACCAAACTTTACTTACTCAAACATAAAAAATGACCAAACTCAAATATGCATTATTTAGCCTAATCTCACAAGTAAACCAAAATCCACAACTCAACCATTTGATACTCATAATACCTATTACCATCAAGCATCACATAGCCATCACCTAAGCACATAATAAGAACCATATGCACAAATATATACACAACCAAACCAACCAAGTTAAGCCAACTTTCATGACTATATATAATACCAAACTTAAACATTTACAAGCGAAATTAAATGGCTAAATTCATTACCAACACATAACGAAAATGACCAAAGTCCCTATACATGCCATATGCTCAAAACATAAGCTTAATAGTACCAAAGTGATAGTAGGATAGTTTGACGTAGTCTCCGATGATCCCCGAATCTGAGCTAGCTTTGAAGTCACTATAAAACACAGTAAAATAAACAAAGTAAGCTATAAATCTTAGTAAGATCATATGAAATATACTCAATGAAATCATAAATACACAATTCAACAATTCGAATATATCAATATGTAGCTCATATTGTCTAACAAACCTTTCACATCTTTAATCATAAGTTTATATGCAAACTTCTCAATTTCTTCGATTTAAAGCTTATATGGTTCATGTACATGCCTGTATCATCTCGTATCATTCTCATACTCAGCCACATCTTTCATTTACCTATTGAACCATTTGGAACACTATCGGATACTCGAGAAACTCGCACCGAAGTGCCACATACATAGCCAATGCTATCTCGATCTCATATTGTAACAGCCCGATTTAGGGCCTAGTCAGAATAGTGGTTGCGAGACCATAAATTCGAAGTAGAAATATGTGTTTTATGATTTTTATGAGGCTTATGATGTGTTTGCATGATTGTGTGAAAATTTCATGAGGAAATTTTATTTATTAGTGACTAAATTGTCCATTAGGACTAAACTTCAAAGATTAGAAAATATGAGATTCTAGAAGATTTAAGTATGAAATAGAATTATAAAAATTACTAGAGGTCCTTATTTAGCAATTAGACCATTAAATGTGAAGATGGACAAAAATGGACATGGGAAGGAAAAATCTCAAGAAAGGGTCCTTAAGGGCATTTTTGTCATTTGGTTAATAAAAGAATTAAAAGGGAAAAAGAAGTCAAAAATTCATGTCCATCTTCTTCCTAAGTGCCAAAATTTTCAAGCTCTCTATAGCTAGGGTTTCATCATCTTTCAAGCTTGATTGTAAGTACCTCTTAGCCCCGTTTTTAATGTTTTTCGTATTTTTGAGATCCTCATAGCTCGATTTAGCTATTTCTAGCTATATTTTGAGCTAGGGTTTATGTTAAAAAATTTACCCATGTATGACATGCAAGTATTTTGATATTTTATGGAAGAATATGAAAGTTTGATGTATGATAAACATCTTTTTCTAAGTGATTTTCATGAAAAATGCATAAAAGGATCAAATTGTAAAAGTTATAAAAATGGTCATACATGAGTTAAATAGTGGAAATTAGGGGCTGTTGTAGTTAAGAAAATGATTCGGCTAGGCTTGAAATACAAGAAAGTTGAATAAAAACCATTTTATGAGCTTAGGGGTAAAAGTGTAATTATGAGAAAGTTTAGGGGCAAAATTATAATTTTGCCAAAGTATGATTCATGAGTCAATTTAGTCAACGTGAGTATTAAACAAGTGAAATTGTTATTATAGATCAAGAAACATGAAGCCCGAACTAAAACTGAGGCAAGGACAAAGTGTTGGACTAAATCGAACATTCACACACATTTTGAGTACCGAGGTAAGTTTGTGTCAAATTAAAGTTTCATAGTGTTTTCATATTTTAAATTATTTGATATTATGATAAAGAATATTATTCCCATGAAAATCGAAAAATGAAGCCTCGATGAGAATATGATGAGAATATGCTAAGTTGAAGTCCCGGTTGAAGATTCAGAATAGCGAGGATACTTATGTCACAGCATGAGATAAGGAAGGTCCCGTATAAGACCATGTCTGGGACATGGCATCGGCACCGAATGTAGGTCTTGTATGAGACCATGTTTGGGACATGGCATCGGAACCGAATGTAGGTCCAGCATGAGACCATGTTTGGGACATGGCATCGGCACCGAATGTAGGTCCCGTATAAGACCATGTTTGGGACATGGCATCGGCACTGAACGTAGATCTCGTATAAGACCATGTCTGGGACATGGCATTGGCATCGAATAAGGAAGGCCCCGTGTAAGACCATGTCTAGGACATGACTTCGGCACCAAAGGAAGATCCCGTGTAAGACCATGTCTAGGACATAGCATCAACATCTATGTACAATCTCGTGTAAGACCATGTCTAGGACATGGCATCGACATCAAGTTAAGAGATCCCGTGTAAGACCATATCTGGGATATGGCATCAGCATCAATAGGTGATCCCATGTAAGACCATATCTGGGATATGGCATTAGCACCGTGATACATGTATGATGAGATTGAGTATCCTCCGACATTCCGAGTAGTTCAACAGGAAAAAGAGCTAAGTATGTAAAGATGATAAGGAGCTAAGTATGTAAAGATGATAAGGAGCTAAGTTATATAAGGATGACAAAAAGTTCCATTTAAGTTAAGGATTATAATGATTTAAGTTTATGTTCAAGATAGCATAAGTGCTAAATTATGTGTTGAAGTGATATAGGTACCATGAGTAAAATTACGATTTATGAAAACCATAATGTGATATGTGATGGGTAAGAATAAGTATGAGTAAGTATGTTTAAGTTCTTGAGAACATGTGTTGTTATTACTCTATGAGATGAATGGATTTTTCCATGAGTACTTATGTTGCTATTTTAATTCATGCAAAGTTACTAAGCTATATTCTTACCCCTCTCTTTTCCCTCTTTCCTTGTAGTATCGCCAAGCTAGCTCGGGGATCATAGAACGTCGGAGCTCGGATCACACTATCAATCATTCTTTTGGTATAGTAAAGTTGTTTTATTTTGAGTATGGCATGTATAGGAACTTGGTCATTTTGTGTTATGTCATATTTGAAAGTCAAAGTATTGGCTACTAATGTTATACACTTATTTTGTAAAGGGCCATTGGAATTTGGCCAACATTTGTCAAGTTTCTTATTTTTAATGATGATGAGTTTCATGAAGTGAAAGTTCATACAAATGTTGGAGTAAAATGTGTAGTGTATGAATGAGGGTTAGTGGTTCTTCATAGTGTATTATGACCATGTTAGGTGTTGCTTGTGTGGGTAATTGTATGTTTATGTTTCAGGGTGGCAATTGGCTTGGAAAATAGCCTTCTAATTGCCCACAGGTAGACACACGGGCGTGTGTCTAGGCCGTGCCCGTGTGTGACACACGGTCAACCCCTATAGGTGTGTTGATAGGCCGTGTGTCCCCTGCATCAAATTACGAGAATTCGATTCGTCACACGAGCCAGCATATGGGCATGTGCCTAGGCTGTGTGCCCATAAGAGGTTGCTGACGTCATAAACAGAATACCCAGGTTTTCACACACAGGTGTGTCTAGCCCGTGTGAGGGTCACGGGCCATTGACACGGGCGTGTGTCTGGCCATGTGAAAACCCCTTTAGGTTCGAAATGAAAAATAAATTCCGCACGGGCTAGGAACATGGGTGTGTGTGACCACATGGCCTGCCCACACAGGCGTGTCCCATTTCACACGGGCGTGTGGCCCTGTTTAGGCAAAAATTTTCTAAGAGCGCAAAAGTTTCCAGATTAATTCTGAAACCTCTCGTATGTATGTTTAAGGCCTCGTATGCCCATTATAAGGATGTTATGCATATGAATGAGAAGTTTTAAGTTGAAATAAAATTTTATAGCCCATTAATGTATGTTTAAGCAAATTAAGTACGGTAACGCCTCGTATTCGATTTCAGCGTTGAACACGGGTAAGGGGTGTTACACATATCACATATATGCTCACTCTCAAGCTATCAACGGGCCTGGTCACACAAGTTGTGGGTCAAGATGTAGCTACACGATGCTGCTCACACAAGCTGTCAAGTAACCGCAACACATGCCGCTATACTTGTAACACCCCTTACCCGTATTCGACGCCGGAACCTAGTACGAGGCATTACCGGACTTAACTTACTTATTTGTACAAAATCGAGCAATAAACTTTCTTTTCAACTTAAACTTTTTCATTCAAACTCTTAACATCTTCATTATGGGTCTACAAGACTCAAAACATACACATGGAGTGATCCGGGACTGAACCGAAAACTTACGAACACCTAGAAAATTTTTACTCAAAACAGGGCCACATGCCCGTGTGGATAGGGACATGCCTGTGTGGGTAGGCCGTGTGGTCACACACGCCCATATCCCTAGTCTGTATGGATTTTATTTTTCATTTTGAACCTACAGGGGTTTTTACACGGGCTAACCAATATGACATAAAACAAAATGACCAAGTACCTATACATGCCATACTTAAAATAATCGTACTTTACTATACCAAAAGAATAGCTTGATAGTGTGAACCGAACTCCGACGTTCTACGATCTCTAAGCTAGCTTGGCTATACTACATGGAAAGGGAAAAAAGAAGGGGTAAGCATAAAGCTTAGTAAGTTTGCATGCAATAAATAGCAACATAAAATCTCATGATACATTCATACTTTACTTTAAGTAATAATAAAAGTTCTCAAGCACATTGACATGGCTTACTCATGCTTACTCTTACCAATCACGTGTCACACATCGGACTTATTTCTCATGAGTTACTCATGTATACCTATATCACTCATCACATAACTTGAGCACTTTTTCATCTTGAACATAACATAGCTCTTTACCATCTTTAACATAAAAATTTAGCTCTTTACCCATTGAACCACTTGGAATACCGAAGGATACTCGAAATTTGTCATACACGTATTAAGATGCCAATGGCATATCCCAGATATGGTCTTACATGGGATCAAATGTCGATGCCGATGCCATATCCCAGATATGGTCTTATACGGGATCTCATATCAATGTTGATGCCATATCCCAGATATGGTCTTATACGAGATCGTATATCGATGCCATGTCCCAGACATGGTCTTACACGAAATATCTCATTCGATGCCGATGCCATATCCCAGATATGGTCTTATACGGGATCTCAATTCGATGCCGAGGCCATGTCCCAGACATGGTCTTATACAGGACCTTATAAACCTCATGTCTTGACGATGGTATCCTTTCTACTCCTAACGTCAACCGGGACTTCAACATCATAAATCTTCATTGTATTCTCATAGAAACATCATTGATCAATTTCTTAAAAATAACATACATCTTCATGAAATGTCAAACATTTTAAGACATAATAACATGATGTTGAATTATACACACAAACTTAACTCGTCGTTAAATATGTATAGTTGTTTGATTTAGTCCACCACCTTATTCTTTCCTCGGTTTCGGCCTGGACTTCGTGTTTCTTGATAATCAAGCTTGAAAGATGACAAAACCTTAGCTATGGAGAGCTTGAAATTTTCAGCAATGGGGAGGAAGATGGACGTCAATTTTGACTTCTTTTTCCCTTTTAATTAACTTATTAACCAAATGACCAAATTGCCCTTAAGGCCCCTTTCTTTAGATTTTTCCTTCCCATGCCCATTTTTGTCCATCGTAAGATATAATGGTCTAATTGCTAAATAAGGACCTCTAATAAATTTTCTATTGCTATCTCATACTTTAATATTCTAGAATCTCATATTTTTCAATCTTTGCAATTTAGTCCTCATGAATAAATTGATCACTAATTTATAAAATTTCTTGATGAAATTTTCACACAATCATGCAAACATGTCATAGACTTCATAAAAACCATAAAACACATATTTCTACCTCAGATTTATGGTCTCGCAACCACTATTTTGACTAGGCCCTAAATCTAGCTGTTACAATACTCAGCCACCGGTAGGATGTACAAGACCAGCACTCGGATCACTTAATCACAATAACCCTTAATGACATGTCATTTGTATCCTAATCTATTTCTAAGGTTCAACAGAGATTTTCAATGCCGAATTATCGTCAAATCATTGTCGAACATGTCCGTGGTTTCGTATCCACAGTTTATGCATTATCAAAGTATTTAAAATACATTTATAACAAAACTTATTACATACAAACTTACCTCGGATGTAAAAATAACGAAACAGATTGATTAGTCGAATATTTTGTTTTTCCCCCGATCTAGTTCTGAACTTCGCTTTTCTTGATCTATATGTAATAAAATTTAACTTATTTAATTACCTCACTATTCAATTTAATCCAAAACACTTATTAAAGTACATTTACACTTTTGCCCCAAGTATTTCACTACTTTTACAATTTAGTCCTTATTTCATAAAATTACAAATTCATGCAATTCCACCCAAACCCATGCTAGTTGAATTTCAATTAGGTCCCTAGCAGCCCATATTTTCATTTATTTCACATTTTAACCATAAAGTTTCCACATTTCACAATTTAATCCCTAATTTGCATTATCACTAAAAATCACTTAACAAAACTTATATAACTATTATCAAACATTCATAATCTATCATTAAACATCAAAATACTCATGTATTCATCAATGGAAACATCTAAAATCTTTAACAATTTTTCATAATAGTCCTTGGGTTAGCTAGACCTAGTTGCAACGATCCCAAAAACATAGAAATTATTAAAAATCGAGTCAAAAATCACTTACATGCTCAAGGTATTAATGGCCGAATGAAAGAACCCTAACCATGGCTATTCTTCCTTCTAAAATTGGTTTGGAGAAGATGACAATGAGTGGGAATTTTGTTTTATTTAATTTATTAACCTTATTTACTAAATTACCAATTTAACCTTATTACTAACTTAAAATTTCAATAATGCCAAGACATTAACATCCACTATCTAATTAATGGTCTATTTACCACATAAGGACCTCCACTTTAAATTTCTATAGCTATTAAACACATTTAGTTAATAGAACATAAGTTTTACACTTTACGCGATTTAGTCCTTTTTACCGAATTGAGCATTCAAACGATAAAATTTCTTAACGAAAATTCACACCATCATATTATCATGCTGTAGATATTAAAATAATAATAAAAATAATTATTTCAACTTTAGATTTGTGGTCCCAAAACTACTGTTCTGATTTGACTAAAACGGGCTGTTACAAAGTGAGCTAGGAGAGACGTCATTTGTGTCTCCAATGTCTATAGTCGAGTGTTAACTTCATCTTTAAGTCCTCGTACATCATTGCTCAAAGAATGGATAGCGTCAAGAATAACACCATTAATCTCAGAAGAGGGTTGAGCAGCGTGGGATGAAGAAGCCGATGAGCAACATTTTCATGTGAAGGGACATCTTCAACAGCACATTCATCATTGTCATCTTTATTGGCAGTCGGATGACCAGCCATAACCCATTCACCAGATTTGGCATCATAGTGATAGCCGACATGGTTAAGTGCCCCATAACTAAGAGGTTGGTGAGAATTAATGGGGGTGTCTCCATTAGTACTAATCCCTAACCTCCTAAAATTATATGACAAGTAAGTGCTATGGGGAAGGGTAATGTCAATATTCATCCCTCTCCTGATAGCCTTAGCAATATCATTAAATAAGATAAGGGCAAGGTCGGGATGCCTATCAGTATGAAAGGAATCGAGCCAGCAATAATTGGTGTTTTGAAGCTTGAAATGTTTCTTGATAGGGTGAAAGTTCCAAGAGATAAACAAATGGAGGACACGATCATGGGGGTTTAGTTTGATAGCTGACCCGGATTGAATAAAAGGAGCGGGATTAAAATGGCCTTTTTCATTGGGGTCACCTCTGGGAAGTAAATAAAGTAAACCACCAAACTCTTTTAAAGAGAGATGAATAGGGGTATTCATTAGAAAGGAGGTGATGGCTATAACAATTTCACCAAACTCATCATGTTCAAGTTTGACATTTGAAAAGAAAGCTCGAACAATATTATAATAAGTTGGCGGGAAAATTTTAACAAAATCCATCCAACTCCACTTTTGCAAAACAGATAGATAGGAAAATTAATCCCTTCTAACATGGCTATATCGACTACCTTCGACTCCCAAACTCACTTAGATGCAAAATTTTGAACAAAACGTGTATGTAAAGCATTATTACAAAAACATATGTTAAATGAGGATCTAAGCCCACTAGGTTGTTAGGAAGAGGATACACCGGTTCTGGGCCTTTTCTTAGGAGCCATTGTATCTATTTAGACACTTACAAACACTAAGACTTAAAAAAAAAATTCTTTGGGGAATTTTAACAAACACTCGGTGGGCAAGGGTTTTGGGTAAAAATTTTAAGAAAACTTTAGATACCAGTAACCTCCTGCAACAAAGCACAATATATATTGTTCAAAACAACCCAATTGTAACAGTTTGTTTTTGAGTCAAATTGGAACAGTGGTTTCGGGACCACAAATATGAGGTTAAAATATTTATTTTATTATTTTATTATTGTTTACAGCATAGAATTATTATGTGAAAGTTTCGTAAAGAAATTTTACTGTTTAAATGCTTAATTCGGTAAAAAGGACTAAATCGCGTAATGTGTAAAAGTTACATTCTATTTGTTAAAAGTATTTAATTGCTATGAATTATTAAATGAGAAATCCTTATGTTGTAATTAGACCATAATTAAATTGAATGGACATCAATGGGCATAATATCATGATTTTAAATGGTTTTATATTAAGGTTAATATGGTAAAATGTTAAATAAGTAAAGATTTAATAAAACAAAAGCCATATTATCATCATTTTCTTCTTCATAACCGATTAAAAAAAGAAAAAGAAGCCAAAGAAGAGATATTGGGGTTCGACACACATTTGGCTTGATTAAGGTACGATTTTTACTCAGTTTTTAATGATTTCTACGTTTTTGAGATCGTTGCTTTGTATTCTAGCTAGCTCGTGCCTTAATTTTTGAATTTGTTCATGATTTTGTGAAGTGACATTGATGATTATTTGAGTTTTTAGATGTTTTATGATGAAATATGAAAATTTGATGATAGATTTTAATGTTTTGTAAAGTGATTTTTTGACAAAAATGTTAAAAAGGGATTAAATTGTGAGATTGTAAAATGTGGTGGTGAAAAGTGTGAAATAATGAAAGTTATGGGCTGCTAGTGATAGGTTAAATTCGACTAGGTATGGGTTGGTATTAAATTGCATGAATTTGCAATTTTATGTGATAAGGACTAAATGGTAAAAATTGAAAGGTTTAGGGGCAAATGTGTAAATTTGCTAGAATATGAATTATGGATTAAATTGAATATATTATATGCTAAATGTACTGAATTTGATAATATATAGATCAAGATAAGCCAAGATCAAGTTTAGATCGGGGAAAAGGAAAGATCGACGAATAGTCGATAGTTTTTATCCAAGCAATACGAGGTAAGTTCGTATAATTAGAATCAAACTTTTATATATTGTAAATATTTCAAATGAATGTATAATTGAGTAATTGGTATATTTGAAATATGAATGCTTTATTGATATAATCTATTTGTTACCGAGCCCTGTCTGAACCGTATGAATTCATAGGATACAAGTGACATGTCACTAAGGTTACTGTTTTGGTCGAGCTCTTGCATTTATTGCAGACTCACCACAGCTCATATAAGCTTACCGATATGTACCAGCTCGTAAGAACTTACTGTTTTCAGCTCATTGGAGCTTACCCTTTCAGCTCGTATGAGCTTACTGTTCAGCTCGATAGAGCTTACCGTTTCAGCTCAATAGAGCTTACTGTTCATTAGCTCAGGAGGAGCTTACTGATCATGGCTCGAAAGAGCATAAATGATAATGAATTGATGGATTACTATTATATTGTAGCAGCCTGAATTAGGGCCTAAATGGAATAGTGGTTTTGAAACCTTGAATCCGAGGTCAAAATATTTATTCTAATTGAGTTTTAGTGTTTATTGAGTGATTGAATGTTTGTGTGAAATTTTGGTTGAGAAATTTTATTGGTTGGATGTCCAATTTGATAAGTTGGACTAAATTGCAATGGGTGAAAAGTGTCTATTATAATCCATAAAGGTACTTGATGGAGATGGGTTTTTAACTTGAGAATCCTTAGTTGGTAATTAGACCATTATACCAACCATTATATTATAACTTGGACACAAAATGCCCATAGAGGGATAAAATATCTAAAGGATTAATGAAGGGCAATTTGGTAATGAAGGGCAATTTGGCAATGAAGGGCAATTTGGTCATTTGGCTAATAAAAGAAATAAAAGGGAAAATAAGGCTAAAATGTTGTCCATCTTATCCTCCATAGCCAAAAATTGCAAGGAGCCATAGCTAGGGTTTTGTTTCACTTTCAAGCTTGATTGTAAGTACCTCATAGCACTGTTTTTGATATTCTTCGTATTTTTGAAATCCTCGTAGCTCGATCTAGCTATTTCTACCACTATTTTGAGCTAGAGTTTGTGTTTAAAATTTTACCCATGGATGACATACATGTATTTTGATGTCTAGTGGTAGAATATGAAAGTTGGAAGTGTGATATACAATTTTTGCTAGATGATTTTTGGTGAAATTATTAAAAAGGACTTATTTGCAAAAGATGAAATAATATGTATATAAAATGTAAAATAGTTAAAATTGTGGGCTGCTATAAGAGAGAATATGAGTCGGCTAGGCTTGGGTGTGTGAAAAATGAACACATTTCATTTTACGAGCCTAGGGACTAAAGTGTCAAAATTGAGAAAGTTAGGGGCTAAATTGTAAATTTTACCACAAGAAGATTTTGGACTGATTTGAATAATGTGTATATTAAGTAAGCTAAATATGTCATTATAGATCAAGAAGAACATGGAATCGACCTTAACGAGGAAAAGGCAAGGTTTCAGACTAAATTACAAATTGACATATTTTGTATCGAGGTAAGTTTATATGTAAATGATACATCCTTTTTATTTATGATTTTACATATTAATGTATTATGTGAAATGTGATTAAATATTATTAATATTTATTAAAATGATGAAAAGTGAGGAAATTCTCGAATGAACCTTTGGAATAGAAAAAGGATACGGATGAACACTGTATATGTGATTATTGGTGGACTGTGTGTGATACCACCGTATTTATTATTATTGGTGGGCTGTGTGTGATACCACCGTATTTATTATTATTGGTGGACTGTGTGCGATACCACCGTGTATCCGATATTATTCTGAAGTGTTCATCAGGAAAACTTTGACTAAGTGAAATTACGTGTGACAATGTGGTGACAAGTGCAGGGTTATAAGTGCATGTAATTGTGAGCAATGTCTATGATATGTATTTGGAATGTGGTAAGGTTTGAAATGAGTGAGTGCAACTACAAGGATCTGAATTGTTTTTTATTAGCATGTAATGTTCTTGATTGATAAGTATGTGGTATGATATTCATTGTTTACATATAGACTTACTAAGCTTAAAGCTTACTCCCTTCTCTTTTCCCTTGTTTTATAGTGTCGCCAAGCCAGCTCAGGATACGGAGATTGTCGGAGGATCACCCACACTATCCACACATTTTGGTATATTGAGATTTACATTGAATAATGGCATGTATAGGAATTTGGTTATTTTGTAAGTGTCATAATTGTTTGGCCAAGAATGTGGTCTATATCATTTTGTATAAGGCCATGTGATGTGGTTAATATTGGTTGTGTTATAAGTCTATGATGAGGCCTCTCATGAATGAGATTGCTTGCCTAAGTGGGAATGAATGATAGCATGAAATTGAAGTGTGGGAAGTGTGACATGTGAATGGTTGTGTAGGTGCATGTGTGATGGCTATGTATAAGTGTGGTTATGCATGACGAGTATGGTTATTAAATGGTTTATGAATGCTCTTAATGTGGACAAATAGATATCTAATAATAGCATGTTAAGTTTGGTTGGAAATGGTGTAAGTGTGGATGCTTTTCAGGGTGGCAAAAGGCTTGGTAAATACCCTTATAATTGTCCACACGGGTAGACACACGGGTATGTGTCTAGGCCGTGTGTGACACACGGTTTGCCTCATGGGCGTGTAGCCTGGCCGTGTGTCACCTGCATCTAATTGCGAAAAATTAAGTTCATCACACGGGCTAACACACGGGCATATGCCTTGGCCGTGTGACCTAAAATGTGTGCTGACGTCATAAACAAAATACCCAGGTTTTTACACACGGGTAGAGACACGGGCGTGTGTCTTGGCCGTGTGAAGGACACGACCTAGGACACAGGCATGTGCTCAGCCATGTGAAAACCCCTGTAGCTTCGAAATGAAAAATAAATCCACACGGGCTAGGGACTTGGGCGTGTGCGACCACACGGCCTGCCCACATGGGCGTGTCCTTGTGCCACACGGGCGTGTGCCCAGTTTTAATGTAAATTCTCTAAATTTTTCTAAAGTTCCCGGTTTGGTCCCAGACCGTTCCCAAAGTATGTTTTGGGCCTCGTAGGCCCATTTTAGGGACTTTATGATTGAATATGAAAAATTTTAAATTGAAGGAAATTTTATGGCTCTGTTTTGCATGGATGTTTGTGTTATTGTCCGGTAATGCCTCGTACCTTGTTCCGGCACCGAGCACGGGTAAAGGGTGTTACATATATATCACCCGAGTATCCTTTGGAGTTCTAATAGGTTCAACGGGCATAAATTCTGTTTATACGAATGAGTAATGTTATTGAATGGATTATTGGTTATATAATTGAGAATGAAATGTTGAATGCTAGTTATATTGATTATTGAATTGTAATAATGGATGAATTCATGTATTAACATGTCTAAGCTATGTATGAATGCTTGTGTTAGGTATTTGAAAATTGTATGGAGTGTACTTTAGTTATTTGCTTTGATTATGTATAAATGGTAAGTTTAATTCTAAATTATACGGGCTTACTAAGCTATAAAGCTTACTCTGTTTCTTTTTCTTTTTTTTATAGATATTCGTTAGCTCGCTTGTTTCGGACAAGTCAGAGTTGCACATCACACTATCCAATTTCCGATTAGTACTTTTGAACTTGTGGATAATTGTAAATATGGCATGTATAGGCTAGTTTAAAAGATGTTAGTTATGTTACTTGATATCATGGTTTTGGTATGTTTTTGCGTATAAGTTAAGCCATGTGATTTGGCTTATTTTGGTACTATGTTTTGGTTGAGTTTAAGTGTTCAAATATGGTATGATTTAGTAAGGAATGGATGGAATGAAAATGTGTAAGTGAAGTCTTGATATGTAGTTGATACATGAATGGATTATGCATGGTATTAATTAGGTAATTGAATATCAAGTTGAATTGGTATATTATGTGTATGAAATGTTATGGAATGATTGCAAATTGGGTTATGAAATGTGGTCATTTATGCTTGTATAAGCTTGTGGAAATAGGGTGGGAAAATGGCTTTGCAAATAGCCTATTTTTGTCCACACGGGCATGTGTCTCAGCCGTGTGAGACACACGGTTAAGTACACGACCGTGTGTCCCCTGATATTGAAATGAAATTGAAGTCAGTATGCTCCACACGGCCTCACACACGAGCGTGTGACCGGCCGTGTGGTACAAGTCAGTATACCGCCTAAATGGCACACGGCCTAGCATACAGGCATGTGGCTTAGCCGTGTTGATAAGTCAGTATACCCTATAGTTTTGACACGGCCTGCTACACGGGCGTGTGTGGATATTTCGAAGGGCACACGGGCTAGACACACGGGTGTGTGGTTGGCCGTGTAACCCAAGTCAATATACTCTTCAGTTTTCACACAGCCTGGCACACGGGCGTCTCCTCGTCCGTGTGACACAAGTCAGTATGTATGCCTTATTTTCACACGGTCTAAGACACAGGTGTGTCTACTAGCCGTGTGAGGAGCATTAGTTAATCCGAAAGGCATAATAAGGAATTCATAATGTCCGTACCTCATTCTAAACGTGGTTTCTGGCACATCCAACTCTTTAACTCGCAACTGATAATAACTCAATCTTAAATCAATCTTTGAAAATATTGTAGCCCCTTTCAACTGATCAAATAAATCATCAATTCGCGGTAGAGGGTATTTGTTCTTTATAGTCACTTTATTTAGCTCTCTATAATTGACACACATTCTCATCATGCCGTCTTTCTTCTTTACAAGCAATACCGGTGCACCCTAGGGCGAATAAATTGGTCGTGCAAAACCTCTGTCTGTCAATTCTTGCAACTGAGCTTTCAACTCTGTAACGCCCCAAAAATATAGGGTCTTTAATTTTTTATGTTCTGACAAAATTGCTTGTCTACTTCAATGGCTAAGTATTTGAGTGTCTTTAGGGGGTTTTTAGGAAGCCTGGGTTCGAGTCTGGGCCTTGGCAAAATTTTTAGTTTTTGCTCTTAAGTGAAATTGGCTGTTAGCAGTTTGGACTTATGTTTAAATGTGTGTGATTTTATGTCACAAGAGATATTGTGTTGTGGTGGCAAGTGGCGTGTTGGGCATGCAAGAGGGAAGGGGTTCGAATCCCATGGCAAGCAAGGAGCATTTATTTTGCTAACAGGGGATGACAAGAGTTTGTAGTGGTTTCGAACTTTATTGTGTGAAAGTTTGAACTGGTCTTGTGAGTGGTCGTGGAGTACATCAAGGAGTAAATCAAGAAGGGATAAGGGGAGTGATTTGTGGAGATTTTCAAGGAGTTTGAGTGAGGGGAGAAGAGTGCCAAATTGGGTAACTTGAGTATGTGAATTCGGCTAGGGGTCTTTTGTTGTGCATTTTCGGCAAATTCTAAGTGTTTAGGAGCCAATTTTCCTCTCTAACATTTCGGGTTTTGTTCTTTTGACGGTTCTAGCTTCTTTTCTCTTTAGTGCCATTTTCACAAGTGACCATTTGGGCTCTTTTACTTTTGTCGATTTTGTCTTCAGGTTACATTCTTGTTACCTTGCCGAATCCCCCATTCTTAACTTCCTTCTTTCCATTCTTTTTGTGGCAAATCACACTATTCTTCTTCTTCTTTACTGAATCGTCTCCTCTCTTTAGCCGAATCCATTTCCTTTTCCTTTGTTCTTCAATCAGTTCTTGTTCGTTTCTCCTCCTCTCTTTTGATCTTTCGGTTTTACCCTCATAGCCAAACCTGTTATTCCCTCTTCTTAACATTCTTCTCTTGTTCTTTAAGTTTGACTAACTCGAAATAAACCTCTCCTTTCCCTTTACTGTTTCTTTTCTTTTCAAGTTAACCGAATACTTTCCCCTTCTCACTACTTTGGATTTGTGTAGGTTTGGGCGACTAGGCTCAGTCAAGTGGCCGATTGTTACTTTATTCTACCGTTTCTATCAACTAATTTTGGGTAAGTATTCCTTGTTTTTATTCGGTTCTTGGTTCCATTTTGATGGTTCTCTTCTCTAGAAAAGTTGAATGATTTGGTTTAAGGTTGCTAACTCTTGGACCCTTCTCTTGTGTTGGATTCTCTTGGTTAATGCAACATTTCAGCAGGAAAGGGGTATAGATATCTTTCGGTTAGCATCATAAGTGGATTGGATAGCATTCTTGGGTGAAGGTGAGTATCAATACCATTCTCTTTGGGATTTAATGTTAGTATTAGGTATTGATACTAACCGAAAAATGTCGGTGGATATAGGTTTGATGTTCGTGGGTTGCTTGTATGAGCTGCGAAAAAGGTGTGTAATTGTACACCCAGTATTGTTATTGTAAAACGTTGGACAATGGTGTGTACTCACACCCTTGTGTTACCGTGCATCGGCAAAATGCCGGAAAGCCAGAAATATGGCGCATGATGCCACACGAGTGTGCGATCGTGCGTATGGTGAACCGAGCCTATGAACATGGGTGCTAGTCTATAAAGGCCACCCTAAGCGTTCTCGTGGGCTTTGGTCGTAATGGGCCTCGTTGGGCCGAGATGAGCCATGTGGGCCCAATGGGATCATGGGCCCCACATGGGTAAAATCCACGGTAAGTGAAAAATAATGGGTTAGGCTATGGTGATCACATAATCGTGTCTGAATTTGGGCTAAATGGGCCACACGAGCGTGTGGGCCCACTTGGGCCGAGTAATGGGCCTTGGGCCCATTTACACTGTTTTGGCCATATAGGTTATTTGAGTCATTCGAGACGACTGTAGACCTTCTGCAGGGTCGTTATTTGTACCGAGACCCTAAAATTAGTTAAATGATCAAAATACCCCTGAGGGGCAAGGGTACTGTTTTACCCCTAATTGACGAAATGACCATTATACCCCTAGTGGTAGTTTAGTTGATGTGTGTATGATATCTATATGACTGGTTGTGAATATGACATACTGCATACACGTAATATTTATGACACGACATTCTGCATTGGGGTTGGGATTCTGATTTGAAGGAAGTACTGTACTAGTGGCTCTGCCACGTTTTTACTGTTATAGTGGCTTTGCCACGTATTCTGATTTTACTGGCTTGGCCGTGTTTACTGTTATTAGTAGCTTCGCTGTGTTACCATTAACAGCTATGCTACGATATTGGTGTGCTTGCTGGGTGGGTCGACTTAGTCCCCACATGGTGTGTTGGTTGGTACGGGTGGTGTGTTGGCTGGATTGGGTTGGGTTGCATTTTTGCTCTGTACTGACATTATTTGGGCTTAGGCCTACACTGTTACTGTATAGGGCTAAGGCCCAGACTGTACTACTACTGAATAGGGCTCAGGCCCAGTCTACACTGCATACTGTTTACTGTTTGTCTGTTAGGGGATTACACACTGAGTTTTTCCAAACTCACCCCTTTCCTTTAACTGTACAGGCATTCCCCAGTCTTAGCTAATTTGGAGCCGCGAGGGACTCGGAGGTGACCACATGACTGCTGTTATTCGGTTTTGACTTTATTTAGATCAAAATTCAGATTTGGTTTTTGTTTGTGTAATAAGGCTACTTAAGGGTTTTTTTTTTGTTTTTATTTTTAATTGGGCTTTTGTTTAATTATTCAATCTGCTAGGATAGGAGAACGAGTGTTCAAAATAATAACTGTTTCTAAAGAAAATCACACATTTCAAATCTTAAAGTTTACAATTAGAAAAAGTTTCCGTGGTTTTTAATTCAGATTAATAAACTTTAACAAACAATTGGCCTACATGTTTTTACAACTCCAACATTTTCAATAACAATTTTTTTAAAAGGGACTTAAGATTTAGTCAAGAACTTTCATCGACAAGACCGGTTTTCAAATCAACACTTCGATGTGACACGTCAGATCCGGTCGTAACATTTAGGCCGAGTTTGGGGTGTTACAAACTCTTTTAATTTTGTATGGAGCTATCGATACCGGTGTTGTTCCCAGTACTAATTCAATACCAAATTCAACCTCTCTGATCAGTGGTAAACCCAATAATTCTTTTGGAAATACATCCGAAAACTTACAAACAACAGGTGCAGATTCAATCTTTGATTCAGACACCTTTGTATCCAGTACATATACAAGATATGCATCATAGCCCTTTTTCATACATTTCTTAGCTAAAATAGACGATATCACAGTAGGTAATTCACTCGAATCATCTGACTCAATTCGAAGAATTTCACCATTTTGACATTTCAATTCGATAATCTTTCCTCTACAACTCACAACTACATCATGCATAGTCAGCCAGTCCATACCCAGAACCACATCAAACTCATCAAATGGTAGAAGCATCAAGTCAGCTGGAAAACAGTAACCTCGAGTCATCAAAGGAAAATTCTTACAAATCTTATCAACTACAACAGACTTGTAACACGCTTCATCCGTATTCAACGCCAGAATAAGGTTTCGAGGTATTACCTATCCATTCACAACATATATAGCATACATTTATGCAACAATAAGTATTCATTCTCATAAACCATTCCACACAATCACATTGTCCCTTATAAGGCCCTACGAGGCGTTAGACATGCTTTAGAAGTGGTTCGGGACTAAACCGATATCACACGAAAATTCTGGACATTTAGAAATTTTTTATGTAAACAAGGGTCACACGTCCGTGTGAACTGGCTGTGTGCCTCACATGGCTAGTAGACACGCCCGTGTCTCAGGCATTGTGAAAATAAGGCATACATACAGGCTTGGGTCACACGGCCGACCACATGCCCGTGTGTCTAGCCCGTGAACCTTTCGAAGTGGCCACACACGCCCGTGTGCCAGACAGTGTGTTAGGCCGTGCCAAAACTGTAGGGTATACTAACTTGTGCAACACGGCCAAGTCACACGCTCGTGTACTAGGCCATGTGCCATTTAAGGGCTATACTGACTTGTACCACACAGCCAGTCACATGCCCGTGTGTGAGACTATGTGGAGCACACTGACTTCAATTTAATTTCAACACTAGGGGACACACGGCTGTGTAATTTAACCGTATGTCACACACGGCTGAGACACTAGCCCGTGTCTCTACTCGTGTGGACAAAAATAGGCTATTTACCAAGCCATTTTATCACCCAATTTGTACATACCTACACAAGCACAAATGGTACCAATTCAAGGCACTAATATGCATCCAAAAACATCAACCAATATTCAAATCATAACATTTCTTTACCATCAATATAATTTACAAATATGCTGCAATTTTCCATCTAATTTCATACATAATTCACATATTCAATTCAATCAACTAAACCATTCCATACATATATTATCAAGCATCAATTCTCAAGCACATAGCTTCCCAAATTACTGAATATCATTTAGCATTATAGATTCAACTGCAATCACACAATATGGCTCATCATTTACACATTTATAAACATCATCAAATTCATTATCATAAGCCAACTCAAATGGCTCAAAATACATGTTCATCAAACATAACAAAATGACTCAAGCCTATACATGCCATATACCATATATACACAATTCAAAAGTACCAAGTAGATGGTTGGATAGTGTGATGTAGACTCTGACGATCCTCGAATCTGAGCTAGCTTTGAATTCACTATAAAACATGGGAAAAACAAACAAAGTAAACTACAAAGCTTAGTAAGTTCGTACTAAATATACTCAACAATTCATAAAATACAAATCATCAAATTGAACAAGTTAATATATAATTCATGATAATATCAAACCTTCCATAAGCTTATTGATATACTTATATGCAAAGTCATAACCTTTTCTATTTGAACTTCATACTTACACGTACATACCTGTACAAATTCATAACGAACTCATACCTTCCCGTAACACTGTCGAATACTCGACGTTTTGCACACTAAGTGCCATCGCATAGCCGAAGCTATTATAATTCTGCACACTAAGTGGCTTACTCGATGTTTCGCACACTAAGTGCCATCGCATAGCTGAAACTATTATAATCTCGCACAGTAAGTGCCTTAATCGATGTTTCGCACACTAAGTGCCATCGCATAGCCGAAGCTATTATAATTTCGCACACTAAGTGCTAAACATAGCCGATTTGTCATCGAACATGACCGTAGTCTCGTACATAGAATTTAGGCAATAACAAGGCATTTAAAAGCATAATTGTAACAATGTTTATCTCGTACAAACTTACCTCGTATTCGAAATTGATAGATCAGATTGACAACTCGATAACCTTACTTTTCCCTCGTTCTAAATCCGAATTCTTTCTTTCTTGATCTATATGTATTCAAAATTAACTCATTTAATCATCTACTCATTCAATTTAATCCGAAATTACACATCTGGGCATTTTTACACATTTTCTGTAACACCCCGAACCCTGCCTAAACGTTATGACCGGATCTAACGTGTCACATCAAAGTGTTGTTTGAAAACTATGCTTCCATTGGAAACCCTACTTACAATTTAAAACCTGAGACATTGTTTCTTATTTTCAAACGAGATTTACTCAAAGACATTCTCTTGCAAAATATTATTACTATTTTCTAAAACCTTGTTTGTTGCAGAGGTTTAAATCAAAACGGTTACGGATATGTGATATTTTGAAAATAGTAGTTATTGTTTTAAAAACCCATGTTTAATTGCCTAGCATGTTGAAATTAAAAGAAACACCATATAAAAGTTAAAAATCCCAAATGGCCTTATTACAAAATTATTAACCCAATAAATTAATATAAAATCAAATAAAGTCGCTAAGTTTAACTGTAAAGCATGTCGGACGTGTGGCCACCTCCGAGTCCCTCGCAGCTCCAAATCCTCTAAGGCTGGGGATTACCTGCACAGTTAAAGAAAAGGATGAGTTACGAGAACTCAGTGTGTAATCCTCTATTATGGTCACAGTCTTGGCCCGAGCCCATACGATATCAGTCTGGGCCTAAGCCCTATTCGGTAACAGTCTGGGCCTAAGCCCTAAGTCATATCCATGCAAACGGACATGTAACCCAACCCTATCCAGCCAACACACCACTCGTACCAACCAGCTCACCATGTGGGGACCAAGTCGACCCACCCACCCAGCTCACCAATAACGCAGCCTAGCTGCTAAAAACAATGCAGCAAAGCTGCTAATAACAATATATGTGACTGAGCCACTAGAATCAGAATACGTGGTGGTGCCACTATAACAGTACTTCCTCCAAATCAGAAAACCCAACCCAATGCAGTATGTCATGTCGTAACTAACCCATGTATGCAGTGCATCATAATCATAATCAATCATATAATTATTACACATACATTGCTGGTACTACCACTAAGGGTATAATGGTCATTTGGTCGGTTGGGGTAAATCCGTAAAACACCCCTTGGGGGTATTCCAATTATTTTACCCATCCAAGATATTCTAGTATTTTCACCTTTTGTGGGTATTTCAATAATTTAGATCGGTATCGGCCTTTCCAAAGGCCTATAGTCGTCTCGAGCGATGCAGGCACCCTTTTTAGTCGAAACGGTGCAATTGAGCCCAAAGCCCAATTTTCGGCCCAAGTGGGCCCACACTGCCCAATATCGGTTGTGGCTAAGCGAATTTCGCATCCCGATTCATTGTTATCATCCTACTAGGGATTTTACCCCTGTGGGGCCCATTGGGCCCATGGCCCATCAAGGCCCATTACGACCTAAACCCACCGAAATGTTCATGGCGGCCTCAACGATCTAACGCCAAGGATTGTGGCTTGATTTATCCCTACGAGAGTTAGCACACTCGAGGGCTTTTAGATGCTGGGAATACGTCTTTTTGGCTTTTATCGATATATAATAGCACAGAAGTGAAAAACAACAATATCCGGTGTTTGAACAGTATGGTAATAGGTGTACGATTACACACCTTGATTGCGAAATGTACCACGAATCTCTTAGCACCGATCACACCTACGTTAAAAAGACCATCAGTTAATCATCCGTTGAAAGGCCTACCTTCCTTTTCCACAACCAAAACCAAAACCATACTTACACCTACCTTGATTGATCGAGTTTTGTTAAGCCTTTCCAAAAATCAGCGAAGACTAAGAACCCTTGGATGGATCTGCATTACAATACACCCTTCTCAGGAGAGATTGAAAAAATATGTGAATAAAATCCACCCTCGACCAATACAACCCTCAGATAAGATCTGTAACACCCCAAACTCGGTCAACACACCACGACCGAATCTAACATGTCACAGAGTGAAAACGTTTCGACGAAAACAAGTTGTCGGTTTAATTTCAGCGAAAAACTCTTTGTTTGCATTGTGTTTGCAGAAATCCGATGCATGTATAGTTGAAATCGTTAAGTTGCTTTGAAATCCCGAAAATCCGAATGAGTTAAACTTAGTTACTTTAAAACCGTTTGTATTGCAGCTTTGGAAAAACTTAGATTTGAAAATCATTTAAGTTAGCTTAATTATCATCTTATGTGTTTTGTTACCCGATGGTAACGTTTAGAAAACCCATTGTGTAGTATGATTTTCGAAAACTTGATTATCAGGTTATTTAAAACATGCTAAACAGTTTACTTAGCAACATTTAAAAATTTAAAGCAGATGAAATAAAACCCAAAATAAAAATACTAATGGCCTTATTACAAACCCAAGTAAATCCGAAATATAAAGTTAAAGTACCCAAGTCGAAAATCCATGTAAAACCAAAAACAAGTATTGCATGGCCACCTCGAGTCCACTCGGCTCCTCATCCGCGATCTACGAATCACCTGAAAGGATAAGGGAGAAGGTGAGTCACCAAGACTCAGTGCATAATCCCCCTCCCGAATATAGCAACATCCTTACACAAGTCATAACCAAGTAAACATATCATGCACCCAAACCTAGCCATCCACGACTCCTTTGTCTACCCCGTGTGGTACCAAACCACTGGTGGTGCCAAACCACTGGTGACCCAAAGTCACTGATATCAATATAATTGTGGTGCCAAACCACTGGTGACCCAAAGCCACGATTAATCCATATGTGGGGCCAACCAACGTTGTGATGCCAAATCACTGGCGACAATCCCGTTTTATCAAATGTGGGGCCAACCCATTGTGGTAAGAAGCCACTGGGACGAGTCGCTATGAGGTGCCAAACCTCTGGTGGCCCAAAGTCACGAATATTAACTGTGGTACCAAACCACTGGTGGTGCCAAACCACTGGTGACCCAAAGTCACAGATTTCAATCTTCCCCTTCCTCTCATATCACCCACAATAATGCAATGCATGTACATATCATGCCAACATGCTTTAATATTAAACATATATCGAACATAACGCAAATCATAGCATCAGGAATCATGTATCATATTCTCATCAAAAATGGACTTACCCGAAATCCTTGCTCATACCCATAAGGGTACCATATCGAAATCTACACAGTTTTCGTCTTTTAACAAAATTTAGGTTATTAGCACATTTACATAGATTATGAAGTGTGTAAGATACACACCTGGTTACTAACACGACTATCGAATCCCGAAGATCAAGATCTACGCACTAGATCCCCTCCTTTCCTACATTCGGCCAACACCAAGATCATTAGCAAAGAGGCCATTCGGCTATACTAGCAAATCCCGAAGGATTAACGCACAACCCTAATCCTTACCTTACTGCCTTTCGCACTTTAATCAAATCCCGGAACACTCGATAACACGTCTTCCCTACAATCGGCCAAGATCTTAAACATCATAATGTAATAGCCTTCGGCTTTTCACATGGATAATAAAAGACTAAGTCGACAGATGCCCTTACCACAATCTCTAACAAACCGATTGGTAGAGAGTAGGTGTCCACGATCCACTGCTTCAAAGTCCCGAAGATCCTAGGTGAAACCGATTTCATAGTTGAATGAGAACCAAGATAAATGCCGAAATTCGGCTTTTGTTCTTTGTAAGTCAACAGAGAAAAGAAGAAGAAAATAATAGAGATTCGGCCTAGAACACTTACCCACTCCAAAATTGATTAGAGTAGAAGACCAAAGAGATCTACATTTGATTGATATTCGGCCAAAAAGTTAGAACAAGAAGAGGAGAGTAAAGAGATTTCGGCAATAGGGTAGAGTGATCAAGGTGATTCGGCTATGGCTTAAGGAAAGAAATCAAAAGATTCGGCCAAGGTTCTTTGATGAAAAATGAAAGAGGATCAATCGAGGTTGTCGGCTTTTGAAGGTGGAAGAGATGGAAAAGAGAAATGGAAATAAATGGATTCGGCAATGAGAGGAAGAGAAAGGTTTCGGCACAAGGTGATTGAGAGAAGAGAAAGATGAAGTAGAGAGGATTGGTTCGGCTTTTGAGCAAAATGGAAGAAGATAAGTAAAAACAAGTTTCGGCTCAAAGAAAATGGCAAGGGTTGGTTCGGCCAATTACAAAGGTTGCCGAAAGAGAAAAGAGAGACAATGCCAAAGGGGTTTCAGTTTTTGACACTACACACAAAAAGATGAAGACCCTCCAAGCTAGCCGAAAATGTCTACCTAGCTTGACTTAGCAATTTCGGCACTACCCACCAGTCTTCCAACCGAATACTCCTCCTTACACAAGAGTTCAAATTTCGGCAAACTCCTCAAACTTCTCCTGGCCAACCATTCAAATGAGTTTGAATTATTCAAACTCCTAAATTCTCTCTTCTCCACCCGTTTAAATCAGTTTGACTTGTTCAACAGTTATCCGACAGAGTTTGAGCTGAGCACAACTCTTCCTCAGCTTGGCATCAAAATAATAAGCAGAAAATGGGATCTCCGCTGCTCGAACCTGAGCCTCCTTCCCCTGCTTGTGGCGTCACTGCTCAAGGCCCTAAGTGGCACCTCCTTGCCACTTTACCAAGGTAATTCTTGTGCTAAAGTTTACCACAAAATATTCTTAACCCCTAGCTCCTTCAGCTCCCCTGAACCAATGCTTGAAAATAAAATTTTTCCTATAACTCGGGCCTACCCTTGGCTTATACCTAGACTCTAGAGCACCTCAATTAATAACACAATCAAGCCATACACATGCAAACAGTTCAAACATAATAGCCCCTATTTAAGGATGTTACAAGATCGGCTCTCAATCTAAACCCAATGCGAGAAGACCTACTCGATTAAAGTTAGGAACAACGTATCACTTACTTTCGTTGCTAGGCCCTTTCCACACTTCGAGAGACCCTAACAACCAACCCACATCAAACTTAAGAAGAAAGGGAAGATTCGGCAGTAGAGGGAAAAGAATAGTACCATCACAAAATAACTAGAAAACAGTCAGTACTACTCACCCTCAAATTCGGAAAAGACAAGTTCCTTTAGGTAAAGAGGAATTAAACACACACGGCCCTTAGAGATGAACGTATGCTAGAGAAAAGTGGAGGTTAACTTCGGCTCACTCAAAAGGACAAAAGATGTGGCGTTGAAAAGAATGGGGAAGGATGGATTCGGCTAACTTGAAGAGAATAAAGAAAGAAAGATGGGAGGAAAAGAGGATGTTGAATTCGGCCAAGGAACCTAAAAGAAGAACAGAAATGTAGGCAGGGAGTTAGTAGCAGTTGGGGAAATAATGCACAAAATGAAAAGCTCGAATGGTAACAAAGTTGCTTGAGAAAGAAATCCCAAAATGAACAAAAAGAGAAGTAGAAAAGCACAAAGGAAATTTCGGTTTCTACTAACACTCAAGGTTGCCGAAAATGCTCCCAATGACCCCCTCTAGCCCAATTTCTCACTTAGCCACACTCCCAAATTCGGCCAACACTCCCACACACATCACTTCCATGATTTTTTCCACCGAAATCTCCTAGAATTGCTCTCTACCTTCCATTTGAAATATTTGACCAAGTCCTCAACCTCCCTTGTAGAGTTTGATCCAAACTCTACTTCTTCCACTCCCAAGGCATAAAATAAATGCCTTCATTTGCTTGCCAGGGGATTCGAACTCCACTCCCCCTTGTTATCCCAGTGACGCCACAAGCACCAGGTCCCATGCTCAACTTGTGTCACTTAAACTCTTACAAAAATAGTTAAGTCCTACTGCAAACAACCCTCTCCTCTTAATGTCCAAAAACTAAAATTTTTCCAAAGCTCAAACTCGAACCCAGGCCTTCTTAAAACCCCCCAAAACATTCAAATAGCTAGCCAACCAACCACAACATGAAATTAAGAAAAAAATTCCAACCCCTAAATTTTGGGGCGTTACAACTCTACCTCCCTTAAATAAATTTCGGCGTTGAAATTTACCTGATCAGAAGAGGTGAGGGTATTGCTGTCGCATTGCCTTCTCAGGCTCCCACGTGGCTTCCTTTGAACCGTGATGTGAATTTAGGGTCCCTGTTCAAAATGGTAGACACTGTTACCCCATGTAACCTCACAATTTCTGCCACGTATAACTTGGCCAACTTCTGCAATGAGTAATCAGTGCGAACCGGTATAAAATGGGCAGACTTAGTCAGCCGGTCAATAATAACCCATACCGAATCTTTCTTAGTAGGCGTTAGGGGTAGCCCATTAACAAAATCCATGGTTACCCTCTCCCACTTCCAGAGTGGAATTTTAACAGGTTGTAGTAATCCAGAAGCAGCTGATGCTCAGCCTTCACTTGTAGTATGTCATACACTTACCTACGAAATCAGTAACCTCACGCTTAAGTCCTGGCCACTAGTAAAGCTCACGTAGATACCAGTATAACTTGTTTCCACCAGGATGCATAGCGTACGGACTACTATGTGCCTCTCGTAGTATAGACTGCCTTAACTCAGAATCCTTTAGTACCTAGACTCTCCCACGGAAGCATAATACTCCCTCACTATTTAGCCCAAAGTCCACAGTCTCTCACTTCTTCACCAGTTGGAAACGAGGAACCAACGATTCATCCAGCAACTGCTTCTCTTTAATTTGACCAATCCAAGTCGATTTTACTTGAAGTTCAGCTAACAGACTACCATCCTCAAACAGGCTAAGACGAGCAAACATTGCTCTTAAATCAAACACAACCTTATGGCTCAATGCATCTACTACTACATTGGTTTTTCCCGGATGGTACTCAATCAAGCAATCATAATCCTTAAGCAACTCTATCCATCTTCGTTGCCTAAGGTTCAACTCCTTCTGAGTAAGGAGGTACTTGAGACTTTTATGGTCGGTATAAACAATCGACTTCTCCCCGTACAAGTAATGTCTCCAAATCTTTAATGCGAACACCACTGCAGCTAATTCCAAGTCATGAGTGGGGTAATTCACCTCGTGCGACCTAAGCTGACGAGACGCATAAGCCACCACCTTACCCTCTTACATCAGTACACAACCCAAACCCGTGTATGACGCATCACAGTAGACAATGAATTCCTTTCCAGCCTCTTGCTGTATTAATACCGGGGCTTCAGTCAGAATCTTCTTCAGTTTCTCAAAACTCTCCTACTGTTTATCAGTCCAATTAAACGATACCCTTTTTCGCAATAACTTAGTTAGGGGTGCAGCAATCAGTGAAAACCCCTTATGGAACCGTATGTAATACCTGACCAGACCCAAAAAACTTCGAATCTCAGATACGGTCTTCGGTGGCTTCTAGTCTAATACGGCCTCGATTTTCCGAGGATCAACCCTAATCCCCTCGACAGACACTATATGACCCAAAAATGTCACCTCTCGCAGCCAAAATTTGCACTTGCTGAATTTGGCATAAAATTGCTTTTCTCTCAATATTTGCAGAATAATTTGGAGATGTGAATCATGTTCCTCCCAGAATATCATCTATAAACACCACCATGAATCGATCCAAATAGGGTTGGAAAACCCGGTTCATCATATCCATGAAAGCAGCTGGTGTATTCGTTAACCCAAACGGCATGACCAGAAACTCGTAGTGTCCATAACGAGTCCTGAATGCAGTCTTGTACACATTTGCCTCTTGAACCCTTAGCTGATGATACCCCGATCTCAGATCTATCTTGGAAAAAATCAAAGCTCCTCGCAGCTGGTCAAACAGATTGTCTATCCTTGGTAAATGGTACTTGTTCTTAATCGTCAGTTTTTTTAGTTGATGATAATCAATACACATGCGCATGGACCCATCCTTCTTCTTCACGAATAGAACTGGTGCTCCCCATGGAGACACACTCGGCCGAATGAATCCTCGATCCAGTAGCTCTTGGATCTGAGCCTTTAATTCTACCAGCTCTTTCGACGCCATCCTATAAGATGCGATGGACACCGGAGCCGCTCCCGGTAGGAGCTCAATGCCGAATTTGACCTCACGATTTGAGGCAACCCCGGAAGCTTTTTAGAAAATACATCCGGAAACTCCTTTACCGTTCTGACATCCCCAACAGACAAACCCTTAAAATCAGATATACTGACAAAAGCCAAGAACGCCTCGCAACCTTTGCGAACCAGTTTCTCGGCCCTTAGTGTTGAGATTACATTAGATAAATAATGCCTTCGCTCCCCTATCATGACCACCTCCTCAACCCTTGAAGACTTCAATAACATACACTTAGCAGCGCAATCCAAATTCGCACGGTGTTTCACTAACCAATCCATGCCCAAAATGAGATCGAATTCGCCAAACAGCAGTTCCATCAAATCCGCCGGAAAGACAACCCTTTGGACCTCTAGGGCACATCTCTAAACAGTTTTTTCACTCTAACCGACTGTCCCAATGGACTAATCACCGACATTTCCCTATCAGCAATTTCAAACTGTATGCCCAATGTTCCAGACACAGTACATGCAACATACAAGTGCGTAGACCCAATATCAATTACAGGGATATATGGAACATTATGAATGAGGAACGTACCAGTTATGACGTTAGGAGCGTCGTCATCCTCTCAGCATCGGGAAGCATACACCAATGCTGGCTGTCTTGCCTCAGTGTTGCCAGCACCTCTGCCCGATGCTCCACGACCTCTTCCCAACCCATTTCCCCCTCTGAGTGGACCACGGCCTCTCGGTGGCTGCTGACCACCTCTCCCTGGTGGCACATAGCCCTGACCTGCAGCTTGCATCTGAACGGACCCCCGAGTACAGTATCTAACCTGATGATCTCTGGACCCACGTCTGAAGCACTCCCCAGTTCATTTCCAGCACTCTCCCAAATGAGATCTCTCACACTCAACGCAAGGCTGCGGTCAAACAGCAACAACAAGAACCCCAGCTGGGGCTGGCCCATCAAACCTTGGCCTCTTCCTAGGCCCACTAGAAGAACTTGATGGCCCAAAATTCCTCTTATTTTTGCCCCTATCTTGCTTAAGTTTTGTCGCTCTAAGCGTTTCATATCCTCGGCAATCTTTGCCTTCTCAACCAGGGCAGCAAAGTCTCTTTTCCTCTGCGGGGCTATTAATACCCGCAACTTATCCCGGAGACCATCCTCAAAACGCACGCAGTGCTCATACTTAGTCGCGATTATGCCCCGAGCATACCGGCTCAACCGTAGAAAATCTGCCTCATACTCTGCTACAGACTTATTTCCCTGGATCAGACACAAGAATTCCTTCCTCCAGGCATCCACATAACTCGCCCCAACATATTTTCCTTGGAAGGCCGTCTTAAAGAAGTCCCATGTCAAACGGTCAGCTTGCGTGCCTTCTCTCATGGTAAGCCACCATTGATATGCCTCATCTCGTAGTAAAGACACTGCTCATTTTAGTTTTTGCTCTACCGTACAATCGAGGTTATCCATTATTCACTCGACAACCTCCAACCAATATTCTGCCACATTCGGAGCTACACTAGAAATGCCCCTAAAAATTTTTGCCCTATTTGACCGAAGTCGTTCAGAGATTGACCCTCGGTCCACTGACCCAGTACTTGTTCCAACAATCCTTTCAAGAACCCGTAACATCGCTTGGGACAGGGCATCATCCCCACCGACTCGGTCATGAGACCCCGTCTTAGTCACTGGTGAGGCTGGTGCTTCCATATCAGGAATGTGTCCTGATGCTGACGATCCAGCCCTAGCACCATGGCCTCTACCACGGCAACGTGTACCCCTTCCTCGACCTCTTGTGCTCATATCGATGTAGCGTATTTATCTTGATTTAAGAGTTTTATGAATCAGCTTACAGTTCTCATAATTATTAACAAATGTTTTATGAAAAACAGTAATTAGGGTTGTTTTCGAAGATCGAATTCTTACCACAATTTTTAGTCTCCTATAGTCTCAGTTTCTCTAACTAAGGAGTTTCAGTGTACTAATACTATCCCTAGTAGTTTCTCAGTATAATCATTTCAGTATATAATAGAGTACAATGTCAGAGAACTTACAGATTTGGTGCCGGAGACTCGGTTTACCACACTTTTAGTAACAACATTAACTCAGAAAATTTTCAAAACCCATTCCACAGCCGAGTTTTGCAACCAGGCTCTGATACCACTAAATGTAACACCCCAAACCCGGCCTAAACGTTATGACCGAATCTAACATGTCACATTAAAGTGTTGTTTGAAAACTATGCTTCCATTGGAAACCCTACTTACAATTTAAAACCTTCTACCATTTAAAACCTCAAACTTCGTTTCTTATTTTCAAAACAAGATTTACTCAAAGACATTATCTTGCAAAATATTATTACTATTTTCTAAAACCTTGTTTGTTGCGGAGGTTTAAATCAAAACCGTTGCAGATACGTGATATTTTGAAAATAGTAGTTATTGTTTTAAAAACCCATGTTCAATAGCTAGCAGGTTGAAATTAAAAGAAACACCATATAAAAGTTAAAAATCCCAGATGGCCTTATTACAAAATTATTAACCCAATAAATTAAAATAAAATGAAATAAAGTCGCTAAGTTTAACTTTAAAGCATGTCGGACGTGTGGCCACCTCCGAGTCCCTCGCAGCTCCAAATCCTCTAAGACTAGGGATTACCTGCACAGTTAAAGAAAGGGTGAGTTACGAGAACTCGATGTATAATCCCTTATTACAGTCACAATCTAGGCCCGAGCCCATACGGTATCAGTCTGGGCCTAAGCCCTAAATCATATCCACACAAACAGACATGTAACCCAACCCTGTCCAGCTAACATACAACCCGTACCAACCATCTCACCATGTGGGGACCAAGTCGACCCACCCAACCAGCTCACCAATAACATAGCCTAGCTGCTAACAACAATGCAGCAAAGCTGCTAATAACAATATACGTGGCTGAGCCACTAGAATCAGAATACGTGGCGATGCCACTATAATAGTACTTCCTCCAAATCAGAAAAACCCAACCCAATGCAATATGTCATGTCGTAACTAACCCATGTATGCAGTGCATCATAATCAATATCAATCATACAATTATTACACATACATCGCTGGTACTACCACTAAGGGTATAACGGTCATTTGGTCGATTGGGGTAAATCGGTAAAACACCCCTCGGGGGTATTCCATTAATTTTACCCATCGAGGATATTCTAGTATTTTCACCCTTTGAGGGTATTTCAGTAATTTAGTTCTGTATCGGCCTTTCCAAACGCCTGTAGTCGTCTCGAGCGACGCATGCACCCTTTTTAGTCGAAACGGTGCAATTGAGCCCAAAGCCCAATTTTCAGCCCAAGTGGGCCCACATGCTCGTGTGGCTCGCACCGCCCAATATTGGTTGCGGCTAAGCGAATTTTGCAGCCCGATTCATTGTTATCATCCAACTGGGGATTTTACCCCTGTGGGGCCCACTAGGCCCTCGTGGCCCATCGAGGCCTATTACGACCTAAACCCACTGAAATTTTCATGGCGGCCTCAATGATCTAACGCCAACGATTGTGGCTCAATTTATCCCTATGAGTGTTGGCACGCTCAAGGGCTTTCAGATGCTGGGAATATGACTTTTCGGCTTTTATCGATATACAATAGCACAGAAGTGAAAAACAACAATATCCATTGTTTGAACAGTATGGTAATAGGTGTACGATTACACACCTTATTGCGAAACGTGTCGCGAATCTCTTAGCACCGATCACACCTACGTTAAAAAGACCATCAGTTAATTATCCGTTGAAAGGCCTACCTTCCTTTTCCACAACCAAAACCGAAACCATACTTACACTTACCTTGATTGACCGAGTTTTGTTAAGCCTCTTCAAAAATCAGCGAAGACTAAGAACCCTTGGATGGATTTGCATTACAATACACCCTTATTAGGAGAGGTTGAAAAAATATGTGAATAAAATCCACCCTCGAACAATACAACCCTCAGATAAGATCAGCTCTCAACCTAAACCCAATGCGAGAACACCTACTTGATTAAAGTTAGAAACAACGTATCGCTTGCTTTCGTTGCTAGGCCCTTTCCACACTTCGAGGGACCCTAACAACCAACCCGCATCAAACTTAAGAAGAAAGGGAAGATTCAGTAGTAGAGGGAAAAGAATAGTACCATCACGAAATAACTGGAAAACAGTCAGTACTACTTACCCTCAAATTCGGCAAAGATAGGTTCCTTTAAGTAAAGAGGAATTAAACACGTACGACCCCCAGATGAAACACCCCAAACCCGGCCCACGAGCTTTGACCAGATTTGGTATGTTCCTTAAGTAAACCAGTTTCAAATTCTTTAGTTCCTTTGGAAAAACTTAAGCGATTTTAAGAAATATATTATTCTGGGTTGGGCTTGAGTTGGAAACCAATTTATCTTATATTGAAATCCACTTAATTAAGGTGACAAAACAATTAGGGTTTATTTTTCAAAAAAAATAAATTTACTCAAACTTTAATTGATAATAATTCGCAAACATAAAAAAAAGAATTGAAGATAGAAATAGAGAAATAAAACTATGGCCTTATTACATCAAGTAAAAACCCAAAATAAAATTCTTAAGTACTTAAATAAAATAAAATGTCCATATTGAATAAAACTTCAAGTTGAGCATGGCCACCACAAGTTCTGCCGTCCCGGTCCATCACTGTTCATCACCTGAAAAATGTTCCCACAACGGGGTGAGTCAACAGACTCAATGTGTAAACCAACACTAAAATTTAATAGATTTAGGCATACCATACATATCATGCTCACAAAATAATTCAAGATAATGATGCAATCCCAAACCCAAACCTAGATGCCATCCGCTACACATCCCCGTACCAACCTGCAACCGTGGGGACTACTAAGTCAACCCTCTTTCCGCTACACACCATCGAAGGCAGTCGCTGCAGTCGACGTGCTCATCGCCCATATAAATTCGTGGCATAGCCACCAGATTAAATAATTGTGTCATGAGACACCACATTCAGATAATATAACCGAAGTTACCACATTCAAATAATGTGATCGAAGTCACCACATTCAGATAGTGAGACCGAAGTCGTCACATTCACTTCCCCTTTTTCATATAACCCGAATGCCCCATATATTTCATATCATGCATATCATACTTAAATTCACATTCATGTCACTTTTCACATGTTAAAATATAACATATTTCGTAATCCTAGCAGGAGTAGGAAACGTACCTGAGTACTTTGTACCATATTAGGGTATTTTAGCCACATTCACATTCTTATACATTCATATATTAAATATTTCCCATATAACATATTAAAATATTTGCCATATAACATATTAAAAGTTAGTGTGGGGTACACACCTGATTTGCTTAACGAATTCCTTGAAATCCTGAAAAAACCGATCTATTGCTTTAGATCTCAATTCCTACATTTGGTAACCTTAACATGTTAGCATAAAGCCTATAAAACCAAATCCTAGTAGGATTTGTATTCTTAAAACCTACCTTGTTGTCGAATTGACTATAGTCAAATCCCGAAAACTTGTATTCTTCTCCTTTGAAATCGGCTACTCACTAGATCCCTTGAATCTGTTAGTTTTCGGCTTAAAACACATAATAATAGATCTAACTACTAAAATAGGCCTTGGCCGAATGCTATAGACACTTACCTTGTGGATTTTAAATCCCGAAACTCACCGAATAACTAGGGAACACGCGGCTTATGGTGTACCTTCGGGAAAAGAACTTCTCCTTCCTTGTAGTCGACACTTAGTAAATCCCGAAAGATCTCTTCAAGGTTTCGGCAACAAGATATTAATGGGGTTAGTCCTAGGTTTCGGCAAATCTTAAAAGAAAAAGGATGAAACCGAATGAGATCTTACCCTTACTTGAAGAAGTCGACACACCCTCCTGACACCTCTTCAGAGATTCGGCTTAGAGACTTGATGAACAATCAGCTACGAGCCCCCTATGCATTCGGTTTCAAAGATGAAAGAAGAGATGAATACTAGGCTTAGAAGGAAATCGACTAGGGTTAAGAGAACCTGCTTTCGGCTTTTGGAAAAATAGTAGAGAGGAGAGGAGAGCACTAAGAAATTCGGCAGAGAGAAGGGGAGGAAGAAAAATTGATGAGTAGCCCTATTTCTTTCCTTTTATAGCCAAAATTACTACTCAGAATCCCTTACTTGGCCACCACTCTTCTATTTGATAGCTTTATCCTGTTAATTATCACTTTATTAAAAGAATAATCCCTTATTATCTCCTTGAAAATAATTTAAGATAAATCATCATTTATCCTTCTATTTAGCCGAAATTTAAAGAGAATAAAACTCCTCTTTTAAGAGCCTTAATGCCGTCCACCTCTCTGCTTCTGGAAGCAAAAATAAAACTTCTTTTATTTGCTCCCCAAGTAACTCGAACTCAGGCCCACTTGCATAGCTGGTGGTGTCACCTACCTGGGCCTTAAGTGATATCTTCAGGCCACTTTTCCAAGCCTGTTTGTGTGTCAAATTCCTCCTATTAATTTTCTTAAGGCCACCTTGCCTTAATTTCCTCTTTTTAAACCTTAAAACTTGACATTTCTTTACATTTCCAAGTTTCCAAAAATTTTCGTTTGCCTCCTTTAAACTTAACATTTCCTTACATTTCCAAGTTTCCAGAAATGTTCACTTTCCTCTTTTGAATCATTTCCAAATCATTTCCTTACCTTTCTTAGTTTCCAAAAATGTTCACTTCCCTCTTTTAAACTTTTTCCATACATTTCCAGGTTTCCAAAAATGTTCAAAATATATTCATAACACATAAGACATGTCATTTCGTACAATTAAACTGAAAATGCATAGGCCCTTTTCAGGATGTTACACCAGATATGAAAGTATACTAGAGAAAAGTAGAGGTTAACTTCGGCTCACTCAAAAGAGCAAAAGATGCAGAGTTGAAAAGAATGGGGAATGATGGATTCGATTAACTTAAAGAGAACAAAGGAAGAAAGATAGGAGGAAAAGAGGATGTTGAATTCGACTAAGGAACCTAAAAGAAGAAAAGAAGTGTAGGCTGGGAGTGAGCAGCAGTTGGGGAAATAATGCACGGAATGAAAAATCGGAATGGTAACAAAGTTGTTTGAGACGTCACTTCAGAAAGAAAACCCGAAATGAACAAAAAGAGAAGTAGAAAAGCACAAAGGAAATTTCAGTTTCTACTAACACTCAAGGTTGCCGAAAATGCTCCCAATGACCCCCATCTAGTCGAATTTCTCACTTAGCCGCACTCCCAAATTCGGCCAACACTCCCACACACATCACTTCCTTGATTTTTTCCACCGAAATCTCCTAGAATTGCTCTCCACCTTCCGTTTGAAATATTTGACCAAGTCCCCAACCTCTCTTGTAGAGTTTGATCCAAACTCTACTTCTTCCACTCCCAAGGCATAAAATAAATGCCTTCATTTGCTTGCCAAGGGATTCGAACTCCACTCCCCCTTGTTATCCCAGTGACGCCACACCCACCAGGTCCCATGCTCAACTTGTGTCACTTAAACGCTCACAAATATACTTAAGTCCTACTGCAAACAACCCTCTCCTCTTAAAGGCCAAAAACTAAAATTTTCCAAAGCTCAAACTCGAACCCAGTCCTCATTAGAACCCCCAAAAACACTAAAATAGCTAGCCAACCAACCACAACATGGAATTAAGCAAAAATTCCAACCCCTAAATTTTAGGGCGTTACATTTTCCCCTAATGTTTCACAACTTTTACAATTTAGTTCCTATTTCTTAAAATCACAAATTCATGCAATTTAATCCAATTTCACCATAGCCGAATTTCACTAGTGTCCCTAGTAGCCCACATATTTCAGTTTTTTCACAAATTTACCACATAAATTTCACATATTTAAATTTAGTCCCTTTTTGACATTTTTGTCAAAAATCACTTAACAAAACATGTAAAACTATCATTAAGTTGTCAAATTTCAATGTTAAACATCAAATTCAACAATGGCAACTCTCAAAATCTTTAACCGTTTTGAAATTAAAGGTACGGGCTAGCTAGAACACGAAGCAACGATCTCAAAAAACATAAAAATCATTAAAAACGGAACAAAAATGAATTTACATGCACAAGGAGACTAGGCCGAATACTTCAAGCTATGTCAATGACTTTTTCACCTTAATTTTTGGTTTTAAAAATGGAGAAGGAAGATGATATCTTTCTTTTGTCTTATTTAATTCCTATTGTTTTATTCATTTACCAAATTAACCTTTATTATAAACCATTAAACACACTTAAAAGATGTCCATCTTCGTCCACTCATATTAACCATGGTATAATTACAACATAAGGACCTCAAATTTAATATTCCATAGCTATTTAATAGTTTTAGCTAATAGAACATCACTTTTGCATTTTACGCAATTTAGTCCTTTTTATCAAATTGACCAACTAAACGATAAAATTTCTTAACAAATTTTTTACACATACACTCAATCATGCTGTAAACATTAAAATAATAATAAAATAAATATTTTGACCTCATATTTGTAGTCCTGAAACCACTATTCCAATTTTGACTAAAAACAGGCTGTTACAAGACTTGCCTAAGGGGTTCGATACTTTAATTATAAACTCTGTAGACTCGACATGTAAACTCTTTTTAAACATTAAATTCATAAAAATATATGAATGGGTTGATCCAGGATCTATCAACGCAATTATATCAGTATCGAAAGGAGAGAAAGTACCAGCAATAACGTCTGGCGATGATGCCTCCTCCCGTGCAGGGATTGCATAAGCTCGAGTAGGTGCTCGTGCCTCAGATCTCACAGCCGAATCTCTCGTAACACCTCTATTACCACTCGTATTTCCAATGTTTTGGGGTGGTCTCCCTTTAGTAGCCGTATTACTTACTTTCGCCAGTTGATTTTTTTTAGTTATAGACTTTTCTGGACAGTCCCGGAGATAATGATTAAGAGATCCACATCTAAAACAAGCTCCGCTCAATATTCTACATTCACCGTAGTCTTACTTATTGCAGTATTTACATTCAGGTCCAACATTTCTAACACTACCCACACTGGTAACAGATGTCATTTGAGGTTTAGAGCTGAAATGTCTTGCATCTCTATCTCTAATTGAAATCCCCGGAGAAGCAGTAGAACGTGGATGATATTATCT
The DNA here is from genome assembly GCA_005393395.2 of Gossypium australe. NCBI lineage: Eukaryota > Viridiplantae > Streptophyta > Magnoliopsida > Malvales > Malvaceae > Gossypium > Gossypium australe. The sequence continues at coordinate 45,819,411 of CM016615.1, forward strand.
AGATTTCTTTGACGCTGACTGATCTGATTTGCCCGCAAATCTCTTTCTGAAGTCTCTAGCCTCAGAATTGACTTTTCTTTTCTCGTTGCTAAGCTCTTTGGCTTTTCAAGCTCTGCCAACTAGAATGACAAACTCTTTTAGCTCAAGAATCCCAACTAACAGTTTGATTTCTTCATTTAATCCATCTACGAACCTTTTACACATTATAGCCACGGAAGAAACACATTCACGAGAATATTTTCTGAGTTGTACAAACTCTCTTTCGTATTCTGTTACCGACATATGCCCCTGTTTCAGTTCAAGAAATTCCTTTCGTTTTTGATCGATGAACCATTGGCTGATGTATTTCTTTCTGAATTCAACTTGAAAGAATTCCCAAGTAACTCTTTCTCACGGAACTACGGATATAAAGGTACTCCACCACTGATATGCAATGTCTCTCAACATTGATACAACATATTTTAAACATTCTTCAGGTGTGCAGGATAGTTCATCAAATACCCGAATCGTGTTCTCAAGCCAAAACTCGGCTCTCTTAGGGTCATCGCTAACAGTGGCTCTGAATTCCTCAGCCTCGTATTTTTCTATCTTATCAATAGGTGGTTTTTTCAATCTCAAAGGATCCATACCTTGAGGAATTACAGGGATCGGTTGGGGAATAGGCGGGGTTGGAGGTTGTTGCGTAGCCGGATTAGCTCGAATGTACTTTGTGAACAATTCATTCATCATTTGTAAGAAGGCTTTTTTAGCCTCTCCTCCCTGACTATCCGTTACGGGTCTAGATTCAGGCGACACTGTCCCTTGCACGGGAGCAGGCACATTATTTTCAACCTCATCAACAGTCGCTCGATTGGGATCCATTTGCTACATAAAAACATATTTTAAATGTCAGGAGTCATCACATTATCACATTTTATATATGGCATGTATAGCTAGACTCTCACATACGCTATGTTAGTCCTAGAATCGACTAAATCGTAGCTCTGATACCAATAAATGTAACACCCCTCACCTGTATTCAATGCCGAAATAGGGTTACGGAGCATTACCGAACTTGCAAAACAATTAAACAACTATTTAACATACATTTGCTCAATTCAATCATTTATCATTCAATCTCAATCAATTTGTCCCTATTAATAGCCTACGAACTTACCTCGAGTTGCTTGGATGGAAATTATCGACTATTTGCCCACTTTTCCTTTTCCTAGATCTAAACCTGATCTCAGCTTATCTTGATCTATATATGATCAAATTTAGCACATTCAGCATTCGGTCTATTCAATTTAGTCCAAATTTTACATTAAGGCATTTTTATACATTTGCCCATAATATTTCACATCTTTTACAATTTAGACCTTATCACATAAAATTGTAAATTCATGCAATTTAGTACAAACCCATGCTTAGCTGAATTTAATACATGTTACTAGCAGCCCATATTTTCAATTTATTTAGACTTTTAACCACCACATTTTACATTTTCTCAATTTAATCCCTTTTTGACATTTTTGTCAAAAATCACTTTACAAAAGCTATTAATCTAATATTAAACCTTCCAAATCTATCATAATTCATCAAATTACTCAAGCATTCAATAATGGCAACATGATAAATCTTTAACAGTTTCAAAATCTAAGGTACATGCTAGCTAGAATACGAAGCAACGATCACAAAAACATAAAAATCATTAAAAACGAGATAAAATACATACCAAATTGAACAATGGAAGCTTGGCCGAATCTAGGTCACTGAAAAAGGCTTCTTCCCTTTGAATTTTCGGTGGAGGAATAAATAAAGATGATAATATTTTAATTTGTTTTAACTTATTTCATCATTAATAACCAAATTACAAAATTAACCTTAAAAACTATCACAAATTTCAAAATTACCAAGCCATTATCATCCACTAACCTATTAATGAACTATTGACCATATAAGGACCTCCACTTTAAAATTCCATAGCTATTAGACACCTTTAACTATTAGAACTCAAGTTTTATGCTTTACGAGATTTAGTCCTTTTTATCAAATTAACCAACCAAAAGATAAATTACTGAACGAAACTTTCACACAATCATTCAATCATGCTGTAAACCTTACATAATAATAAAATAAATATTTTGACCTCATATTTGTGGTCCCAAAACCACTGTTTCGATTTGACCAAAAACAGGTTGTTACATTCATAGCATATGATGGGGTCATTCTCCTTAGTAGATTCAATCTTGAGTCCTTTCTTCTTTTCAAATTTTCTTCCTTTTTTGGACCTCATAAACCTCTTGAATCATGTTGCAAACATGGTCATCTCTTCATCCTTATCCACATCTTAATTTGAATTAACTTATTCTATTGTGGACATGAGGGCAATATCTACCTTCTTCTTTTCAACTTTTTCTTCTCTTTTATTCACTCTATTGAGTCTCATTTCATCAGTGAGCAAGGAACCAATTACCTCATCTAATGAAAGAGTCTCCAAATTTTTAGCTTCCTCTATGGTTGTATCTTTGGCATCCCAAAACATAGGCAAGCTTCTAAGCATCTTTCGGACTACTTCTTCAATGGGATAGGTCCATAGGATTTGAGCTCATTGATGATGATGGTGAATCTACCATACATAGCTTTGATGTCCTCCTCGGGCTTCATCGTAAAAGTCTCATAATTGAGAGTGAAAATTCCTACCTTTGATTTCTTAATTTGATCAGTACACTATGAGTGACCTCCAATTTGTCCCAAATTTCATTAGCATTGGAACATGAAGAAACTCTACTATATTCATTCGGACCAAGTGCACAAAGGAGAGTGTGCATGGCCTTGGCGTTGATTTGTATATTTCTTTTATCTTTCTCATTCCAGTCCTTCTTGATCTTTGGAACTAACTTCCCTACTTCTTACTTTTGAGGAATGGATGGACCATCTATGATGACATCTCAAACGACAAGATCGTCGGCTTGTATAACTTCATTCTAGTCTTTCAGTATGAATAATTTGCACCATTGACTTAAGGAGGTTCATTAATGAATTGATACTCACCAACAATAATGGAGCTAGAAGAAGACGTCATATTGTGTGGTTTGAATAGAAGGAAGTTGAGCTACCTCGAGGATCTTCTCTTGGTTGTTCAATCGTATTTTAAAGACTAGCTCTGATACCAATTTTTGGCTCGATTAATTAAACCGAAATTGCCAAGTGGGGGTGAATTGACTTTTAAAAGATTTGGTGGAAGCATGGAAAGAATATGAAATAATGAACACAAATAAATAGAGTGGTTCGGCCCCAATTGCATGCTTCACTACCTTAGCTTTCCACAACTAAGAATTTTCCTAAATTTACTTGTAACACCCTGAATAATTGGGTCAGTGCATTTTATGTGTTTGACTGCTTAAAATATTAATCTGAGAATTTGAGGTACAATTGGGGCTTAACTTGGGCTGAGGCCTTGTATTAAATATTTTGTTTAGACACTCTAAGGGCTTAAATTAAAGTTTTATAGTTTAAGTGACATATTGGGCTTGTGGCCCAGCAACTAGGAGCAGTAGAGGGGAGATTTAGGTGGCGTCACTTGAGTATGAGGAAGGCCCCAAATTTGGCTGTTTGCAGCCCAAGTTTTAGGGCTAAATTTTGGCATTTAAAGGGGACAATAGGGGGACGGCACAAGGCTATTTTTTAGGGATTTTAATGTTTATTTTATGTGAATAATTAGGTAGATAATGAAGAGAGGAATTAGGGCTATTTTTGAGGAGATAATAGATCAAAGATTGAAGCCATCTTTAAGTGTTTAATGTTAGCCGAAATTATTAAGAATTTGAAAGGAAAAGGGCATTCGATTTTGGCTTAAGCCTAGCTAGTTCTCTCATCTTTCTCTTTGCTTTGCCGAAATTTCTATACTATTCTCCCTCTCTTTTATTTTCTTCTCTTTAGTTGGCCGAACCTTTGACAGATTCTTTTCTCATCCCATTCAAACACTTTAGCCGAAACCTCTAAGCTTCCCTTACTTTTTGCTTACTTTGTTTTAAGCCGAAACACCTCGCTTAGATTTTCTAAAAGCCGAAAACGTGAGATCTAGTCTTCTATATGTGTGCCGAAATCATTCTGGGGTACCCACCTGTGCCGAAATTTTGAAGAAATCAATAGGTATGTGTCGATTTTCAGTTTCTAATATTTCTCCGGCTTTTCAAAGTCTCTAGCCGAATGGCTATTTAAGTGACTAATCAAAGGTTTTTCTTATTTTTCAGTATTTTGGGATCTGAAGAGGAGTCCAACGCCTAGATCTTTAAGTCAAGGTTCAGTAACCTTTGAGTCGTGTTATTTTGGGATTTCAAGGTAAGGGATCTATTAGTTTTAAACGTGTGATTTGGGACTTATTTAACCTTGGCCGATTATTGAAGGGGCTAAATCTTTGTGTGTTTTTCCGGCTTTTGAGTAAGGCTGTAGATTGAGGATAATAGATCCGGATAACAAGGACATCGGCTAAGAATATTGGATTTCGCGATATCAGGCGTGTAATTCTCCACACCATCTAGATCTGTTTGATTAATATATGATTATAAGTCTTGCATGTTTTGATAAACGCCGAAATCCCGGCATAATGACAGAAACCCAGAGAGGGTATAACCAAATCACCATGTTAGTGATTGTTCTGGTTAAATGACATAAGTATATTGATTGTATGTAATTGCATGGGTTGGGTTTGATGAAAGGAGGAAGTTATATGTTGTAGCAGTTTATACCGTAATCTGTTGTAGCGGTTTCTTACCGTGATCTGTTGTAGTGGCTTTTGCCGTGATCTGTTATATTGGCTACGGCCATGATCTGATGATGAGCAGCACGACTGCCATCAAGGCGTGTAACGGTGTGGGTTGATTGTAGAAATCCCCAATGGTGTGAATGGCTGGTACGGGGGCGTGTAGTGGATGGACACCTAGGATATGGGTTGGGCTTTGCATATTATTTTTGTTATGTATATTTTGATTATTCTGTTTTATGGGGCTAAAGCCCAAATCTAATGGTGCATGAGGGTTGCACACTGAGTCTCGCGACTCACCCTTTTAATTTAACTATCTCAGGTGACACCTAGTGCATCGGACCAGGCTGGAGAGGAGAGCAAGGTGGCCATGCAAAAGAGCAATTGGATTTAGTTGAAAGACTTTAGTTTATTATTTTATATATTTATTTAATGGGTTTTAAATATGGTTGTAATAAGGCCACGGGCCACTAGACTATTATTCTTGTTTTGGGTTTTATGTTGGGCTTTTGTTACTGGGCTTTTAAGTTTTATGTTTCAATTAAGACAACACTCGTATGAAATTTCAGTTTTCATTTAAAGTCTACCAAGATAATTTATGACCTAATATTTTTTATTCTTTAATGAAATTTTTTAAGCTTTCGGAATAAAGGTGTAAACCTAGTAATTGTTTTCCAAAATGCGACATGTTTTGTAAAATCTCTTAAGTGACATACCAGACCCGGTTGTAGCGTTTGGGCCGGGTTTGGGGTGTTACATTACTAATTTGTTCAACATTTGAGGACAAGGTTTAACCTTACAACCCTCTTAAGATTTCTACGCCAAATCTTAAGATAAACCCTCTCAAAGAATTAAAAAGAAGAAAACTAAGAGATAATCCTCACACGATCAAAGCGTTTTCAAATTAAGCACAAATAAACTATAATACACTTGAGCAAAAGAAAGGCAATGTGAGCTCACAAGTGTATACAAGAAAACTATGGAAGTATTGAGTATAAAAGGTTATTTGATTGATGATTCTACTTGAATATGCTTTCTTCTTGTTGTAGGAACTTTAGAAGCTGGCATTTATACCCTTTAATTGATTTCCACCCATTGAGGTTGTTGTGGTAGTTAGTAGAGCGTTAGGGATGTGAAAACTAGAGCATTTCAACACCTGTAAAAACGAGTATTGATACTAGATAAAAATATATCGATATGTTTTGTAATAAACAAGAAATTTAGTGACCATTGGAGTTTAACTATTGATACCAAAACAATTTTATCGATACTTTATGAAAATGTATCGATACTGTATCGATAATTTGTAGATTTTGTGAAAAAGAAAATGCCATTTTGGTATCGATTTTCCAAGGGGCATCGATATTTAAAAAATATCGATACTTATTGATACATTTTGGCTTGGAGCAATTCTGTTTTGTTTGAAAAATAATTTTAGTTGTTAAAATAATTTTAAACTTGGTTAAAATCATTTTAACTTGATTTTAAAGTCGTTTAAAAAATTTTCTAAGATTTCAAAGTAAATATTCAAAATTTTATCTTTTAAACATCAATTTGAAAAATCATGTTTCCAATTTTGTTCAATTTTAAATTTTTTTTTTCAAAAACACTTCAATTTGTTATTGTAAACTTTAAATTATATAGGATTTTTTAGTAAATTTTACCACTTTTTTTACTTAATAATAATACTAATCCCGAGTATTTGTTAATTAATTAAGTAAATTTTGCTTATATTCTGACAATAGACATGAATTTATAAAATATGCAAATTTGTGCTTTATTGTATTAATTTTGTGCATAAATTAAATTATTTCATGTTATTTATTAATGTGTTATTTATTAATGTGTTATATTTAATTATGCAGTGGAACCAAGAAGTTGATTTAATAAAGAGCTTATCATAATTTTTGCATGGACATGAGCAATTCTACCCTACTTGGATGAAAAAACCATCCAAATTGGGTCATGAAGATGTTAGCTTGACCCAGTTAAAAATGGTGTTACATGGTGGACCAGTCAGACTATTTAATGGGTCACAAAACTATCCAAACAAGGGGAAAAGAAGCCTAATTCGGGCAAGGATATTTGGGCAGCCGAAAATAAACTTTTGGGATAGTTATTTGGAGGTCTTTACACTTGGAAATTAATTAATAATCAACATACCAATTTTGCCCAAGAAACCGTCCAACCTTGCTTGATTAAAGCATGATTTCATGCTTAAATCAAGCAAACAACATCCGCTCTCTTCCACAATATGTGGCCGGTAAAGCAAAGGAGTAAATGGGGGATTTTTCACACTTTTTTTAGTAAACTCATCCACCAACCTCCACTATAAATACGCACCTCCATTCGCCATTTCAAAGCATCCTTACATCCCTCATTCATCCTTCATTTAACATTTCTCTTCCATTCTCTCATTCCATCTCTTCATTCCCACACATAGCATCCCATATTTCCTCGCTTTCTTAGCCAACAAAACGTTGATAAGACCATCTCTTAGCCAGCCACCTTGAGGAGCCATTAGTAGAGGAGCAACACGAGGACTGGAGGAAACTTCTTTAATCGGAGTCAGCAAGGCTGCTGATACGAATAGAGTTTATTCTTCCTTTACTTGTTATTTTGATTTTAATCATGTTTGCAATTTTCTTTGTTATCTTTTCATCAACAATGGTAGCTTAAATCTGTTTAGCTAAGATGATTACATCAATCAATAAAGTTTGTTTAAATCATGTTTATAGTGTTTGTGCGTCAGTCATTCATATTTTCAATTAAACTCAAGTATGTATTTCATTCATACGTGATTGGATACGTTAGAATTAGCTAAGCGATCCTAACCAGACAATGATTAATAGGCACAATAGTTGAAAAGTGCATTCTTAATTTAGATCCTAACCCAACTAAATTAAAGGTTCATAATAACTTTCATGAGCTCTATTATCTTGCACACTTTTTAGGTTTATGTGATTAAATTGTTTCAAACCTAACCCGTCCCTGTTACTTCACATGAATTCTAAGAAACCCTTAGTTTAATATGATCAGTAAAATGCATGTTTTACTAAGTAAAAGGTTTTGAAAGGACTTAATTTGGTTTCAAACTCATGAAAGATTGAGTTGCCATGGAATAATTTTCAAACACTGTTAAACATGAGAAAAATGAATTAACTTGAATGATGCAATTGTTCTAGCCTATCATGTTATTGATTGTTGAATTTTGTGTTGTTGCTACTAAATTCATTCATACATTTTTATCATACTTAGATTAAATTGCATTAGGGATCATCTTGTATCTAGATAATCTAATTTAGTTTAATCATCCATCACTTGAAATATTGTGTTTTTATCACCAATTTGTAAAACTTGAAGTTTGCAATTAATTGAGTAACATACACAGTCCCTGTGGAGACGATAAATCTTTTACTTATTACTTGATAACGACTGTGTACACTTGCACAAACCTATGCGTTACAAGTTTTTGGCGCCGTTTCTAGGGACTGTTGCCTTAACCATTTTTGTGAAATTATTCTTTGCAATTTGGTTTTTATTTTATTTTTATTTAAATTTTAAATTTACTAATTAATTCTTTATTCTTTATTTTTTGTGATTTATTTTCAGGAGTTTATGAGCATAGATCGAATTATAGATTTATTACTGGTAGACCCTAAAATTGAGCGGACATTTAGACAAAGAAGATGTGAACGATTAGCCTAGAGACAAGCCGAAATGAACCTTGGAAATCAAAATGATGGACAAGGAAATGGAACCGATCATATGTGTAATCCCATCCTTATTACTAGTGATAGGGATCGTGCCATAAGACAATACGCTGTACCCCTTTTGAATAAGTTAGATCTAGGAATTAGGAGACCGAAGATCTCGACACCCTAATTTGAATTGAAGCCTATAATGTTTCAAATGCTTCAAACCATGGGCCAGTTTAGTGGAATGCCCACAGAAGACTCGCACCTTCACCTTTGACTATTCATGGAGGTTAACGATTCCTTGAAAATAACTGGTGTAACATCCCAAAATTGGGCCTAGGAGAATTGAGCCCAATGGGCCTTAGGCGTAGTAGCGTTTAAATTTTTGGAGAATAAGAGATCGGCTTAAATGCAAGTTAGACCTATTGGATAAGTGATTTTGGAAGGTTAGAGGGCTTCTATGAAGTCCCGGGATCAAATATTGGCTTTGGGGAAATTTTGGTTTTAGGTGAAAAAAACCCTGGAAGTTGGCAGGTAGGCCTTAAGAATAAAATATGGAGAAAATGACACAAGTGGAGTGTATGGTGTAGTGCCACATAAGAGACAAGGGGGTGACGCCACAAGGAAGGAAGGAGGTCCAAGGTTCAAGTCTTGGCTTTTGCATTTTGGTTTCTTTTTACTTGGATCTTAGAATTTGGGTCATAGTTTATATTTAGTTGCGCATGGTTTAAGACACAAGAGGAGCTTGTGGCCAAGTGGTTAGCGGCATGGATTATGTTGCAAGGGAGCCTGGGTTCGAATCTCATGAGAAGCAATGGAGTATTTATTTTGCGGATTGGACGGCAAGAGTTTCAGTTGAATTTAAACTCTACTGACGAAGGGATCCCACATCGAAAAGACATAAAGAATGAAGGGTGAAGAGCTAGCTATATAAGGAGCATCCTAGGAGGAGAGTAAACACATCTTGGACGGCGTTTGGGCACAAGAGTGATCGGAGCGCGGATTAGCCCCAGAGTCCTATCAGGTGTGTAACTCTCTCTACTCTAGTTGTAGAGCGGCAAAATTTCGAAATGCCGGTTACACGGCATTAGTAGCCACACGAGCGTGCGAGCGCACGTGTGGGGCTTCAACGCGATAGTTGAGGCCATCAGTAGTATTATCGTGGGTTGGGGCTGCTTGGGCCTCGATGGGCCGAAGTGGGCCCAATGGGCCCGTGGGCCCATATGAGTAAATTGTATGATTGGTTAGTATTAGACTAGGTGGAACTTATATACGTGGCTAGATTTGTGCTAGGTGGGCCACACGAGCATGTGGGCCCGGATGGGCCGAAATCGAGTTTTAGGCCCAATCGTCCGGTACGACCGGAAATGGTAGCTGAGTCGCTAGTGGCGACATTAGGCCTTCGGAAAGGCCATTACAGTTGTAAATTACGAAAATACCCTTGGTGGGTAAATTACGAAAATGCCCTTGGTAGGTAAAATTACGGTTATACCCTTAGAGGTTGATTAGAATGATTATGTTGTTTAGTTTTGGCCGATTGTAGGGAAGGCAGAACCTTTTTAGGAGGCGTATAGTCAGCATTTGTAGTAGTGATCTACCGAGATTTGGAGACTTGAGACTTTAGGAGCTACGTGTGATTTCGGGGTTTAGTCAACTGTGCTAATCAGGTGCGTAATTATCACACTGTTTCTCCTGTTATTTGTGTATTGATGTATATACTTGTGTATGATGTGTGGTAGCCGACAATAAAGGCTAAAGTGGTGGATACCCATGTTTGGGGTAATCGGTTAACAGGTTAGTAAATTGTGATATTAAATTATTTATGGTGCCTGTTTGATATGGTAATGAGCATATGATTATACTCACTCTATATGTTGATTTGACATGATACATTAACATATGTGCATGGGGATTGGTTTTGATCAAGGAAGGACGGGGTGTACATATTATGTACGTGGTCTAATGTTAGCCTCGTGCTACATTAGCGCTTGATGATTAGCTGTGTGCTTCATCAAGGGAGATGTTGGCTAGGTGCCCATCTCGGCGGTTGATAGCTGAGTGCATCACCGTGGACGGATTACTGTTGGGATCACTTACGTGATCGGTGGCTCTGCCACGGCTTTGAGCAGCAAGTCTGCCAAGGTAGGATTTGAGGATCACGATGTGATCGGTGGCTCAGCCACGGCCTTGTGCAGCAGGTCTGCCGAGGTAGGATATGTGGGATCACTCGGTTGTGATCGGTGGATTAGCCACAGCCTTAGGCAGGGAGTCTGCTAAGGTTGGTGTAACGGATGGACTTAGGATTGGGCTGGGATACATTTTGCATATCTATTGGTATGGACTGTGTGGGTATGGGTTAAGCCCATACGTGTAGAAACATGTGTAATGATTATGCACTGAGTCTGTGGACTCACCCAAATTTTCTCAACCATTTCAGGTCATTCATGAGCTTGGACCGGGTTGGAGTGGATACAAGGTGGCCATGCAAAAGAAGAGATTTTGATTATTTTATGCATTTTTGAAATTAAGTATTTTGTTTAAATATTGGGTTGTAATAAGGGCCTTGTTGTTATTTTTGGTATTATTTTATTATGGGCTTGATTTAATTAAATTACTATGTGAAGATGATTTTATTTTTAGCCACCTATTTACTCAAAGCATATACATTAAAGTTTTAATTTGGACATTTTATAATAACAAAGTTTAAGTATAATTTTAAATGGACATGGTTTTCAAAAGTTAACAAATTTACATGTTTTATTCTAAAGTCAAAAAGATTTTCAACCGTTCTTCCGCAGTAACATACCAGATCCGGTCAGGGCTTGTGGGCCGGGTTTGGGGGTGTTACAACTGGTGTAATTGAAGATGTATTAAGGTTGAAATTTTTTCCATACTTGTTGTGATATCGAGCATAAACATGGCAAAATTCATTGCCACCATATTCAATTTCAACTTTGAAAGAATTAGCTGAGCGGTTTTTGGTTAAGTATTTCCCACCTAGCAAAAACGTTAAGTTGCGAAATGAGATCACCACTTTTCAAAAATTGGTGGTAGATGCTTCTACGAATGATGCTCTCTTGTCAAAGTCTTATAACGAGGCTTACAAAATCATCGAGAGGATAACCAATAACAATTACCAATGGCCGACAAGTCGAGCAACTTCAAGAAGATGAGTAGTTGGAGTGGATGAAGTGGACACACTTACATCATTCTTAGCTCAGGTATCTTCTATATCTTCAATGTTGCAACAATTTACTACTAACAATGTTAATCTTGTTGCAGCCCAGCCACCAAGTCAATTCGATGTTTTTTCCTGCATATATTGTGGGGATGGTCATTCTTTTGAGAATTGTCCATCAAATCCTGAGTCGATTTATTATTTAGGGAATCAACACCAAAATAAAAGTGTACAAAGGCCACAATCCAACTTCTACAATTCTTCATGGTGTAATCATCCAAACATTTCTTGGAGTAACCAAGGAAATGGACTGAACAACTACATGAAGCATAGACCCAGTCAATCTTAAAGGTTTAATCAAAAAGTTCTAAAACCACCACAAGCTGAATCATTTAACAATTTGGAGAATTTGTTGAAGGTGTACATGGCAAAGAACGACGCCATAATCAAACGCCAAGCAGTAGCACTGAAAAATTTGGAGAACTAAATGGGCCAATTAGCTACAAAACTTCATAACTGACCGCAAGGAACCTTGTAAAGAACATTGCAAGGTAGTGGATTTACGAAGTGGTAAGACTATGGAGCCCAAAACTGTTGAGGTTGAACCTATTGAGAAGGAGGAAAGTCAACCATCAGTTGAAATTACTACACCAAAAGAGCCATAACCTACGACGGTTGATGAGGTAAAATCTAACCCAGTGAATTCTGATAAGCATGGTTCAAAAAAATCAGGTGCATGTTTCACATGTGGGTCTGTTGAACACCATGTTAAGGATTTTTCACGTCATTCTCTTAGTCAGATACAAGATTTGGCTTAGAAACGGTAACAGAGATTGGTTTATGCAGTTAGGTTTTGAGAAGATCGAGATGCATTTGGCGTTGATGTAGGTACTTTTACGATCCATTCTAATTGTACCTTGCATTGATTGAGAATTGGTTTTACCCAAATGTTTACTGTTAAAAGTGTTTCTGTTAAATTGAGAATTTGGGGTAGAGGAAATTGTTAGTAATATTTCTGTAGATAGTTCCTTAAGACAATCCGTGATAGTGAATAGGAAGCTCTGTAATATCTTGAATTAAGGGTTATTTTTGATTGTATTGTTTTGCATGAGTTCAGATTGTCGTGTTGTTAAGTGAGATGTTCTAGGGCTTAGGAATAAGCCAAGGGTAGGCTCGAGCTGTAGGAAAATTTTTATTTTTAAGCTTTAGTTAAAGGGAGTTGAAGGAGCTAGGGGTTAAGAGTAATTCGTGGGGAATTTTAGCATAAGAATTGGCTTGGTAAAGTGGCAAGGAGGCACCACTTAGAGCCTTGAAGGTGACGCCACAAGTAGTGTGAGGGGGCTTAGGTTCGAGTCCCATGGATGGCAATAAGGTGACTTTTATTTTTGCTTTTGTATGGCATGTGTTGGTCAAATTTTATTTATGGTAAGGATGGACTTTTTCACTTATAGATAGTAGACTAAGGAAAAAGGCAAGTGTTTATTTAAGTAATGAAATCCTAAGCTTTTGGTATGATAAGGGGACATAAGGCACGGATTAAGGGATGAGGTTTGGAAACTTTTTAATGGCATTTTGTCCATGAACATGGACGGTTTTGTGGACTAAGGGAGGAGTCGATTTTTGTGGTGAGTTTTAGGAAAAGTTGGTAGCTTGGGAGAAATTTCATTTTGGTCTTTTTGCTCACCCAAAAGCAATAGTGTTTCTCTCATCTTTTCCTCTTGGCCGATTATGCATAGTGAGGTTTGGGCATTCTTTTTGTGCTATTTTGTTGTCTAGAAAGCTTGTGTGTTTTTCTTTTGCAAACCGAAATAGGAGATCACTTGTGCACTATTTTCTTTCTTGACCTTAAGCCGAAACCATTTGTGCATCTTCTTCTCTTTTACCTTGCAAAGGACGAACCTACTACACTCCCACCTCTCTCCTTGTCTTTTCCATTTTCTTTTGCTCAAAGCCGAAAGTACCATCTCTTCCCTTTCATCTTTGCCGAAATCCTCTCCACCTTCCTTTGCCGATTTCCCTCTCTTCCATTTTACTTTCTTTTTCTTCCTCTTTTCCATTCTAGCCGAATTTTATTTGTTGTCTTTAATCAACCATAGCCGAAACTCCCTTCATCACTCAACCATTTTGCCAAAATTTCCTATTTCCTTTTTGATTTGTCTTGGCCGAATATCAACAAGGGTAAATCTCTTTTGGGTTCTTCTCTATTCGGTTTTGGAGAAGGGTAAGTGTTCTTGGCCGAAACTCCATTCTTACTTTCTCTTCTTCTCTGTCGACACACATAGGTGAAAACCTAATCCGACATTTGTTGATAGTGTTGTTAATCATTAATGGGAACCGATTTCTCCTAGGTTCTTCGGGATTGTGGAAGCAGTCGATTTAAGCCCATATTCTTTAGCGATCGAAGTTGGTAAGTCAAGTGGTAAGGATATCTATGTTGGTTCATCATTCTTTAAGTTGTTGAAAAGCCGAAGGCTATTAAGACTAAGATTTATTGGTATGGCCGAATGGCCTTGTTAATGGTTTTGTGGTTTGGCCGAATGTAGGACAAGGAGATCTAGTACGGTAGATCGGGTATTCAGGATTTAGTGATTTCGCTAGTAACAGGTGTGTAACTTACACACTTTATAACTAAGTAAATATGTTAATAATCTGAATGTGTTAAAAGCCGGAAACTGTGTAGATCTTGATATGTTACCTATTGGGTATGAGCCAGGATTCGGGTAAGTCCGTTTCGATATGATTTTGCTATATGTTGTTTAATACCATGATCTATGATATACTTACTATATGTTCATATTGGAGCATGATGGCATGATTTGCATAATATTTGCACGGTTATGGGTGATATGAGAGGAGGGGGAAGATTTGATATCCGTGTCTTTGGGACACCAGAGGTTTGGCACCTCATAGCGACTCATCCCAGTGGCTTAGTACCACAGTGGGTTGGCCCCACAGTTGACATATCGGGATCGTCGCCAGTGATTTGGTATCACACGTGGGTTGGCCCCACACTTGGATTATTGTTATTTCGTGACTTTGGGTCACCAGAGGTTTGGCACCTTATAGCGACTCGTCCCAGTGGCTTAGTACCACAGTGGGTTGGCCCCACATTTGTTATGACGGGATTGTCGCCAGTGATTTGGTATCACAACGTGGGTTGGCCCCACAGATGGATTATTCGTGACTTTGGGTCACCAGTGGTTTGGCACCACACTATTGTTGGATATCGTGACTTTGGGTCACCAGTGGTTTGGCACCACCAGTGGTTTGGTACCACAAGGGGTAGAAATGGAGTTACGGATGGCTAGGTTTGGGTGCATTACATATATTGCTTGGTTATAATTTGTGTAAGTATGTGGCATTAACCGGGAGGGGGATTATGCACTGAGTCTTGGTGACTCACCTTCTCCCTTATCTTTTCAGGTGATTCGTAGATCGCGGATGAGGAGCCGGGTGGACTCGAGGTGGCCATGCAATAGAAATTCGGTTTTACACGGACTTTGGTTTGGGTACTTTATTTTATTTAAATTCAGTTTTTTTTATATTTATTAGGATTTGTAATAAGGCCTTTTAAATTATGTTTTGGATTATTCATATGTTTTGGATTTGACTATGAATATGGTTAAGTAAATTACTTGATTAATTTAATAATATGAGCGCAAAGGTTTTCAAAACTTTACCATCGGGTAATACAAATCACTTGATAATAAATGACAACTTAATCGTTTTCGACAACTCAAATAGAAACAGTTTTCAAATTAATCATTTGGGTTTCTTTTAAAATTACATAAGGGTTTTCTAACCTATGGATCGACAACTAAGTTTTAAAGTTTTAGTTCCGGGATTTCAAAGTAAACTATCATTTTTTAACTAATCATGCACCTGATTTCTACAAACATAGAGCAACAAAGAGATTTCCACAAAAATTTATTTGGTAACTCGATTTTCTTCAAAATGTTTTCCTCTGTGACATGCCAGATTCGGTCATGATGTGTTGACCGGGTTTGGGGTGTTACAAATTTGGTATCAGAGCCAGGTTCAAGGCTCGGCTGTGGGCCCGAGGCCCAAAATGTTTTAAAATATGGTCTTAAAACATTTTGTTTGAAATTATATGATTTGAAAAGCATGACACCGAGTCTCCGGCACCGATCCGCCCAGGTAAGTATCTCAAACTGTTGCTTTTAATGATATGATTGTGATGATGATGGCATGACTGAATAGTAGTAGAAACTACTCTAGAGACCAAAAAAAACTATAGGTTGGATGTACTCGCGAAACAACCTCTTATTAAAACTTTTCATAAAACTGTGCTTTAAAGATATTGGAATAATGACTAAAGCATAAAACTTTTAAATCAGATAAGTTGAGACTTTAGACATGAGCACTCGAGGTCGGGGTCATAATACGTATGGACGCGGTCGGGGTAGGATGGCAGTGTCTGAGCCAGTGAGGTCTGGTCAGGGGTCGGAAAATGAGATACCAGCACCACCACCAGCTGTAGGTGGTGAGTTCAGGATCAAATGGGGGATGACGCAGTGTCTCAAGCGATGCTGCGAGTTCTTGAGAGGGTAGCTGGAGTAGGTGGAGGCGCGGGAGCTCGGAAATCCGTACCTGAGCGACTCCGAGCCAATGGAGCTAAGGTTTTTCGAGGTGTTTCTGGTGTGGCTCCCAGTACGGCTGAGTATTAGTTAGAGGCGACAGAGCGAATCATGAATGACTTGGATCTGAATGCTGAGGAAAAGCTGAAAGGGATAGTGTCGCTTCTTCGGGATGAGTCATACCAGTGGTGGCTCACGGTGCGGGATAGTGCTGCAGCGGAGGATCTCACTTGGGACTATTTTAAGGCAGCGTATCAGAAGAAATATGTTGGCTCTAGCTACATTGATGCGCAGTGGAAGGCATTTCTGAGAGTGGTTCAGGGGAGTAGGTCCGTATCAGAGTATGAGGCAGAATTTTTAAGATTGAGCCGGTATGCTGGAGGTATCGTGGCTACGGAGCACGAGCGATGTGTCAGGTTCGAGGACGGATTGAGGGATGAGCTGAGATTGCTGATTGCTCCACAGCAGGAACGAGAGTTTGCTGTGCTAGTAGAAAAGGCTAAGATAGCCGAAGCGATAAAGGAATCTGTGAGGCAGAATCATGACAGGAATAAACATAAGAGAAGTTTTGGATCATTCGGGTCGGCCGGAGATTCTCAGAAGAGGGCTAGGCATGGTGGGTCGAATCAGGCGGAGAGGCCTGTGGCTGCTAATCAGGGACCAGCACAGTGTAATCAGTGTCGGAAATCTCATTGGGGAGAATGTTGGACCGTTGGCAAAGGATGCTTTGAATGTGGTTCGCTGGATCATTGTGAGAGGGACTGTCCACGTAAGCTAGCCAGGAATCAGTCTGAGGGTCAGGGTCGTGCTCAGATCAGAAATGAGGGACCGCCACCGCAGAGGGGTCGTGGTAACGGTAGAGGAGGTAATGGTTCTGGCCGAGGTCGTGGAGCATCAGGCAGAGGTGCTGAGGGTGTAGATGCGAGACAGCGAGGGTTAGTTTATGCAGTCAGGCGTCGTGAGGAGGAAGATGTGCCAGATGTGATAACGGGTACGTTCCTTATTTCCGGAATACCCTTTATTGCCTTGTTAAATATAGGGTCAACTCATTCCTGTATTGCTAGTGAAGTATCTAGAACTTTGAATGTGAACTTTGAGACTGTTCATAGAAAGTATGTTAGTTTTATTAAGATCAGAGTGCGCAGCAAGAGCGTAGTATGGTGAGTGAGGATGCATGAATGTTAGTTAGTTGGAAATTTCGAGGACGAAATTTCTTTAAGGAGGGTAGAATTGTAATATCCTGAATTAGGGGTTATTTGTGATTGTATTGTTTTGCATGAGTTCGGATTGTCGTGTTGTTAAGTGAGATGTTCTAGGGCTTAGGAATAAGCCAAGGGTAGGCTCGAGTGTAGGAAAATTTTTATTTTTAAGCTTTAGTTAAAGGGAGTTGAAGGAGCTAGGGGTTAAGAGTAATTCGTGGGGAATTTTAGCATAAGAATTGGCTTGGTAAAGTGGCAAGGAGGCACCAGTTAGAGCCTTGAAGGTGACGCCACAAGTAGTGTGAGGGGGCTTAGGTTCGAGTCCCATGGATGGCAATAAGGTGACATTTATTTTTGCTTTTGTATGGCATGTGTTGGTCAAATTTTATTTATGGTAAGGATAGACTTTTTCACTTATGGATAGTAGACTAAGGAAAAAGGCAAGTGTTTATTTAAGTAATGAAATCCTAAGCTTTTGGTATGATAAGGGGACATAAGGCATGGATTAAGGAATGAGGTTTGGAAACTTTTTAATGGCATTTTGTCCATGAACATGGACGGTTTTGTGGACTAAGGGAGGAGTCGATTTTTGTGGTGAGTTTTGGGAAAAGTTGGTAGCTTGGGAGAAATTTCATTTTGGTCTTTTTGCTCACCCAAAAGCAATAGTGTTTCTCTCATCTTTTCCTCTTGGCCGATTATGCATAGTGAGGTTTGGGCATTCTTTTTGTGCTATTTTGTTGTCTAGAAAGCTTGTGTGTTTTTCTTTTGGAAACTGAAATAGGAGATCACTTGTGCACTATTTTCTTTCTTGACCTTAAGCCGAAACCATTTGTGCATCTTCTTCTTTTTACCTTGCTAAGGCCGAACCTACTACACTCCCACCTCTCTCCTTGTCTTTTCCATTTTCTTTTGCTCAAACCGAAAGTACCATCTCTTCCCTTTCATCTTTTTCTTTCTTCTCTCAAACTCTTGTGCCGAAATCCTCTCCACCTTCCTTTGCCGAATTCCCTCTCTTCCATTTTACTTTCTTTTTCTTCCTCTTTTCCATTCTAGCCGAATTTTATTTGTTGTCTTTAATCAACCATAGCCGAAACTCCCTTCATCACTCAACCATTTTGCCAAAATTTCCTATTTCCTTTTTTATTTGTCTTGGCCGAATATCAACAAGGGTAAATCTCTTTTGGGTTCTTCTCTATTCGGTTTTGGAGAAGGGTAAGTGTTCTTGGCCGAAACTCCATTCTTACTTTCTCTTCTTCTCTGTCGACACGCATAGGTGAAAGCCTAATCCGGCATTTGTTGTTAGTGTTGTTAATCATTAATGGGAACCAATTTCTCCTAGGTTCTTCGAGATTGTGGAAGCAGTCGATTTAAGCCCTTATTCTTTAGCGATCGAAGTTGGTAAGTCAAGTGGTAAGGATATCTATGTTGGTTCATCATTGTTTAAGTTGTTGAAAAGCCGAACGCTATTGAGACTAAGATTTATTGGTATGGCCGAATGGCCTTGTTAATGGTTTTGTGGTTTGGCCGAATGTAGGATAGGGAGATCTAGTGCGGTAGATCGGGTATTCGGGATTTAGTGATTTCGCTAGTAACAGGTGTGTAACTTACACACTTTATAACTAAGTAAATATGTTAATAATCTGAATGTGTTAAAAGCCGGAAACTGTGTAGATCTTGATATGTTACCTATTGGATATGAGCTAGGATTCGAGTAAGTCCATTTCGATATGATTTTGCTATATGTTGTTTAATACCATGATCTATGATATACTTACTGTATGTTCATATTGGAGCATGATGGCATGATTTGCATAATATTTGCACGGTTATGGGTGATATGAGAGGAGGGGGAAGACTTGATATCCGTGTCTTTGGGACACCAGAGGTTTGGCACTTGCAGTGGTTTGGTACCACAGATTATTTCGTGTCTTTGGGACACCAGCGGTTTGTCACCTCATAGCGACTCGTCCCAGTGGCTTAGTACCACAGTAGGTTGGCCCCACAGTTGACATATCAGGATCGTCGCCAGTGATTTGGTATCACACGTGGGTTGGCCCCACACTTGGATTATTGTTATTTCGTGACTTTGGGTCACCAGAGGTTTGGCACCTCATAGCGACTCGTCCCAGTGGCTTAGTACCACAGTGGGTTGGCCCCACATTTGTTATGACGGGATTGTCGCCAGTGATTTGGTATCACAACGTGGGTTGGCCCCACAGATGGATTATTCGTGACTTTGGGTCACCAGTGGTTTGGGACCACACTATTGTTGGATATCGTGACTTTGGGTCACCAGTGGTTTGGCACCACCAGTGGTTTGGTACCACAAGGGGTAGAAAAGGAGTTACGGATGGCTAGGTTTGGGTGCATTACATATATTGCTTGGTTATAATTTGTGTAAGTATGTGGCATTAACCGGGAGGGGGATTATGCACTGAGTCTTGGTGACTCACCTTCTCCCTTATCTTTTCAGGTGATTCGTAGATCGCGGATGAGGAGCCGGGTGGACTCGAGGTGGCCATACAATAGAAATTCGGTTTTACACGGACTTTGGTTTGGGTACTTTATTTTATTTAAATTCAGTTTTTTTTATATTTATTAGGATTTGTAATAAGGCCTTTTAAATTATGTTTTGGATTATTCATATGTTTTGGATTTGACTATGAATATGGTTAAGTAAATTACTTGATTAATTTAATAATATGAGAGCAAAGGTTTTCAAAACTTTACCATCGGGTAATACAAATCACTTGATAATAAATGACAACTTAATCGTTTTCGACAACTCAAATAGAAACGGTTTTCAAATTAATCATTTGGGTTTCTTTTAAAATTACATAAAGGTTTTCTAACCTATGGATCGACAACTAAGTTTTAAAGTTTTATTTCTGGGATTTCAAAGTAAACTATCAGTTTTTAACTAATCATGCACCTGATTTCTACAAACATAGAGCAACAAAGAGATTTCCACAAAAATTTATTTGGTAACTCGATTTTCTTCAAAATGTTTTCCTCTGTGACATGCCAGATTCGGTCATGATGTGTTGACCGGGTTTGGGGTGTTACAAGCTCGTTGGTAGTTTAAGCCGAAGTATTGTCTGGAACTACATTGGAATTAGAGTTGCGCAACGGAAGCATGATTGTCAATTTAGAAAGAGGAGTTACATATTTTGTGTTAAGTGTATCGCATGACAACAGGAATTTTGAGGACGAATTTTTTTTAATGAGGGGGAAAATTGGGGTTAGTGAACCAAGTCTAGTCACGCCATGATTTTTATAAGTTATCTTTGCGCATTAGATAATAATAAGTATTTAGTCTAGTGGATAAGTAGTAGTGGAGTTGTCATTGATGATCTTAATTCTAGTCCTTTGCCTCACATCATTTTCTATTTTGAGCAATTTTACTTCAAAATCTTAGTTTATGTTATGCCTTGTTTAAAAAAATAAATGTCATTAGCATTTAATAGAGCATTTGAAGTGGTCTAATGGTTAAGCACCTTATGTAAGTCTTAAATGACCCAAGTTCAAGTCTCCATGCTATTAATTATTTTTTTAATTTTAATGCCCAAAGTTGGTCAGCTTTTTCCATCAAAATCATCCACTCTAATGCATTTAACTCTTATTTTCAAATTGCCAAGTAAGTCCTTATTTTTAGGATTTGAAAGGGTAACTCATTTTCCTTGAGTGCCTTGTTTGATGAGTTTGACCTTATGACCATCCATCTCTCTCTCCCCTCATTTTTCATTTGTTTTTATTTTGTTTCATATTTCCTCTCTTTTCTCCTCCCTTTCCACCACCTTGTGGTGGCCCTTATTGATTTCTTCTCATTGATTTTCTTTTATTTTTTCTCCATTTTATTGCAACAGACTGAAACACCACCATACAGCCACAATATCACCACCACACCACCACCATAGCACCACCTTATCGCCACCCTTGCACCACCATTAAAACTAATTTCTTTGCTAGTTCTTCTTTTTTATTCCTTCTTCTTTTGATCATCACTTAGACACTTTATTTTATTTTCATGAATATTTTATTCAATCTATTCATTCTTTTTCTCCAATCTAGATCCTCACACTAACTCTGATCACCAACATTAGAAGCGTTCTTCTTTGATCATCTTAGAATTAAGGAGTATGTATTATAAGTTGAAGAGTAAGTGGATGTTTTTCTTTTGGAAAATTGTTTTATTAGAGAGAAGAGAATTCTAACCACATATATGATTTCGTTAGTGCAAATCAAGTCCCTATTCTTTTGGATCGAAAGTGAACAAGCTTTAATAGGATTTACTATTTAGATCACTAAAGGTGTACGTTTTATACAAGTTTAACACGTGAAGATTTGATTATGACTTACCGATTTTATTTACAAATAAAAACATAAGTTTTGTTATAACACGTGAGAGACCATGTGGATATAAGGTAAGTCATTGTTACTTGAGTCTTAATGTTATGATATAATATGTGTTGTTATGAATTGGTATTTTTCTTTCTAATCTCATGTTATGTAATATCATGGCTATATATTCATTTTGAAAGCACAGATTACCTTGATTATTAAAATTTTTATGTACACGAAAGCATGATTATCATGCCTATTGATTTGCAATGAGATTTGTATGTCATGATGCATTACATGGGGTTTGGACATTTGTAAGGAGAAACATGTGGTAATTTAATAATCTACAAATTTTGTGGTTTATCCACAACTATATTAATTGGCAGCTTGTCTCTAATTTTAGTGACTTTGTCCAGACATGTGTTAGTTTTTTTGTATGGATGAGTTTTGGGGAACTCATTTTGGTGTGGAGGTGATGGGTAGGATGTTTTAAAAGAAATTTTATAATTGTTTTACTGAAATTGCATTGCCATTATCATGTGCATAAAAGTTTGTAAATTTTTATATTACGTATGTGATTATTGATATTTAGCTTCTTGTAAAATTCAGATTGAGCTTATTAGTTCACCCCTTAGTTTTCAAAAACTTTTCAAATAATACACGTGCGTAGGACTTGGATGCAACATATGGAGGAGTCTCTCGGATACAATTTTTTAATAAAATACATTATAAACAGTTTGGGTTTGTTTTTATGGACATTGGACTATTTTGGGGTTATTTATGCTTTTGATATAATAACTGCTTTGCATGCATAATCGATTAACTTATAAATATTTTAATTATTGTTTTAGAACTTAAATGGTTTTATCTAATCTTAAATAAATTTTATACTTAAAATTTTCTAAGTATTTTTAAAAGTCTGCTGCAAATGATTTACATCTAGGCCATTTATAAGTAACGTTCACAATTGATGTTGCAAATTTCCTATTTAAATGCTTTACGATGATAATTCGATTTAATTAGTGAATTTTTCCAAAATAAACATGTTTTACTAAATATTTTACAAAAATATTAAATTATTTAGAAATCAATTCAAGGTTTTCATAAAAACCATTTAAAACATAATTATTTTCAATAAGAAAAACTTTTTCAAGGAAATTACTGTGGCTTCTTGATCTGCCGTAATTTGGTGTAGCAAATTAATCTGGTTTTCACACTTTAGGAGCTTGAACATGAGCATTTGAGTTAAGTTTTAATTACATTTTTGTAAGTATTAGTTAAGTTAATAAAATGTGCAATTTGAGTCCTTTATTGACTTTAGGGGCAATTTGAACATGTGCAACTTGAGCAGGAAAAGGATTACTAAAAGGGGAGAATAGGGGACAATATGATGTGTCAAACTATTTTAGTGCTTGAAACTATTTGATGCTTAGTATTCTTGAAATAAATACTTGTCCTAAGCCTTAGAATGTTACAAGCCGAAAAGCCTTATACGATCTAGGTAAACTTATTTACAATTCGAAACCATACCGAAACCATACTAAATAATTGCATTATTGACTGTTTGTATTCTGCTAGGATAATCAAATTACTTGTATAATTTATTGGTGGAGTCATACATTTGAGACACTTAATACTTGTATGCTTTGTAATATGCTGAAGTTAGATGTTTGACATTAAAAGTGGTAAGTCAGTTATATCTCGTACCAAGATTATGTGTTAGTATGGAATGCCTATTCATGTGCTCTAAGCTAACACTTGTACCATACTTGTTCAAGGGTTATATTTTCATTTATTGTTTTTGTTTGTGTTACTTGAGGACAAGCAATGACTTAAGTGTGGGGGAGTTTGATTTGCCGTAATTTGGTGAAGCAAATTAAACTAGTTTTCGCACTTTAGGAGCTTGAACATGAGCATTTTAGTTAAGTTTTAATTACATTTTCGTGAGTACTAGTTAAGTTAATAAAATGTGCAATTTGAGTCCTTTTTTGACCTTAGGGGTCAAATGAGGCCGAAGGGTGAGCTAATATACTTTGTGAGTGTGCAGGAAACATCAGAAGGTGTATTAACTCAAGATTGGTCGCTTGCTTGCAACACGGAACATGAAATGTCATAACATAGAGAGTAGAATAGAAGAATTCAAAACTGCCTTAATGTCGTGACATAGCCTGAGGATATCGCGACATACCCCTGAAGACGCCTTGAAGCTGAGCATACTGCCCTCGATGTCCCAACACAAGACCTAGTGTGCCGCAACATTGCCTCTATACGGGAAATATGCACGAGCCAGGGGCATTTTGGTCTGCACAATCAAACACTAAGCATAAGGATGAAAACTGACCTAGGGAGGATGACCACCCTAAAGTTTATAAATAGGCTCATTTAGCACATGTTATACGCACCTTTCATATTGTATAATTTTCCCTTTAGACTTAGTCTTTAGATTTTCTCTTTTCTTAGGTTTTAGATTTATGATCTTGTCATTTACTTTTGTGGAGAAATTAGATTTTGGAATTACTATCAACCTCTGTAAGGATTCTACGCTTAAATGCAAATATAAATCAGGCTTCTTCTAAACTCTATTCTTGAATTATTTTATTCTTTCATTCAAGTTTATATCATTTATTAGATCCATGAGGAACTAATTCTCTTGTGGGGGATTAGCAAGTGGAGGTATGAATAATAAACTGTTCTATTGGATGTTTTAACGAATCAACTGTTCAGGAAAGGAAGAATCTAAACCCTAGGCCTGACAACCCTAAGAAGTCATCAAGTTGGGAATTATCCCAAATTTGGTATGGATTTTCCATGAACACCTTAACCCTGAACCGGTCTGGACTGTGAGGTCGAAAGATAAGTAGTTCTTGTCGACTCAGTATTTTAGTGGATGTATCAAAAGATCCTTGTAACACCCCAAACCCGGCCTAGAAGTTAGGCCCGAATCCGGCGTGTCACATCAAAGGCATAATTCAAACGATTTGCTAATTAAAAATTTTAGGCCCAAAAGCCCAAAATCCTTGAGTCTTGTTAAGTAATAAAGAAAAACCCATTTTATAATTTTAAGTATTTTGGAAACCAAGTTTAAACGTAGGAAATTTACTTAGGTTTAATAATTAAGTAAACAGTTAAAACAACAAAACCCTAAATCTAAAGTCAAATCGGAGTACAAGGCCTTATTACATCCAACAAAAATAAGTAATTAAAACTATGTCTTTCGAAACAAATAAATAAAATTTTAATCATCTTGTAGTGTGGCCATCTCTGAGTCCTCTCCTACGTCAAGCCATTCACTTAGGATCACCTGAAACATTAAATAAAGGGTGTGAGTTTCGAAACTCAGTGTGTACAACCCCTGGCATTCAATTCGATATATAATTATCACATTGGCCTGAGCCCTATCAAAATCGATGGTCTTAGGCCTTAGCCCACAATGACCTCATATCATATCATATCATATCATATCATATCATATCATATCATATGCAAAACAAGGTAATGCAAAACCCTCCCCAAAAACCCATCCGTTACATACCATTTCCCTTCCAACCCTACACACCTGTGGGGATTTCTAAATCAACCCAGCCATCCTCTACACACCAAAGGTAGCACTCACATCAACACTACTCAACGTTGCAGCAAAGCTATTAATCATATAATGGGCTTAAAGCCACCGGTGGATCCATGGTCGTCAAGCGACTATGCGATCCTCAAATCTTCCTCCGCACCATAATTCCCACCCATATTCATCCTAATCAGAATAGCATATGAATGCAACATGCACATGAGTAACATCTACAAAACTCATACTCTTCACATAGGGGTATTTTCGTCGTTTCACAACCCAAGGGTATTTTCGTAAATCTACTCTACAGGGGTATTTAGGTAATTTTGCAAAATAGAGGCACTTTGGAAATTTTGTAAATCAGGGATGTTTTGGGTAATTCTGCAAACCAAGGGTATTATGGTAATTTCACAATTTGGGTTATTTTAGTGATTTTGCAAATCTAAGGATGTTTTGGTAATTTTCAAACTAAGGATATTTTGGTTATTTTCAAATCATGGGTATTTTTAGTAATTTTACAAATCTAGGGGTATTTGGTCCCTCTCGAGTTTTAGTTATGAACTTTGGCCCATTAACAAGTCCTTGCGGCTAAAGTGAATAGACACTATGCACCAGGTAGGATTCTAGAGAAGAGGAGGAGGGTCGCTAGGGCCGCTTAAGTACCAAGCTCTCGCTAGATCCAATCCTAGACATGCACATGCCCGTTACCACACTCTAACCTAGCGACTTGTCCACAAACATGTTTAATTATTAGAAAGTCTTATGCGGTTTAAGAGTTGTTCAGTACTAAGACTAAAGTCCATAAAACCCTAGCATACTAGTCTACGTCCCCATAAAGCCCATGAACCCATTTCACGTTCATATAACCCATAATGGCAACATCACATTCTTATGGCCCACTAGGCCCAAATCTCAGTTATATGACCCATTAGGCCCAAAACAAACCCAGATCATGTAACGTGCATGCCTGACCCAACTCATATAATCAAATTAATCCATTTCATCAAACTTAGCCTCAGGGTCCACCGGGCCCATTTAGCCACTTTCGGCTTTTCGACATTGCTGATTTCGTGTGTGCATAGTGTTTGTACACACCTGGTTACAACGCGTGCTGTAAACCCCTTAATCACGAACCTACAATAGTCACCACTTAACGATTAATCTTGGCTTAATACACACATTATCAAAAACTGAAACCTCACTGTAACCTTACCGTGTGCCACACATTCTAGTAGCCCTTCCTTAGCTACTATTCCCGAATATCCCTAGATCTGCACTCAAACATATATCATGAAAATTGAGTGACTTATTTTTCACATAAGTCACCCCTATAAGCCATACCTACATTCGACCATCCATTAATCCATAACTGAGACGAGTACACTGTAACAGACCAATTTTGACCCTAATCGGAACGGTGGTTTCGGGACCACGAATCCGAGCCCGAGTAATGTTCTAATAATTTATTCTGTGTCTATTATATGTGAATTAAAATGTGTGAAAGTTTCGTAGAAAAATTTTATCGTTTAAGTGCTTAATTTGATAAAAAGGATTTAATCGCGAAAAGCGTAAAAGTTGCATGCTAAGGTGTAATGTACTAGATTGCTTGTGGCTTTTTAAGTGGGTGTCCCAAAAGGGCAATTAGCCCATTGACCATATTAATGGACGGCAATGGGCCAAATTAGCTACCTATATATGTTAGTTTAATTTATCAATTTTTTTATAAGGTTATGTTATATATTATAATAATGTTAATGCATTTATGTAAAACAAACATAAAAATAAAGCCATCATCTCTTTCATTCTCTCCTAGCCGAATGTTAGGATAGAAAACACCATTGTTAAAGCTTCAAGTTTCGGCAAGTTAGAAAGCTTGATTAAGGTATGGTCGGTTTTTAGTTTTTGATAATTTTTACGTTTTTGAGATCGTTGCTTCGTATATTACCCGACCTATGTCTAAATTTTTGAAAATACTATGTATATAGGATTCGGCCATTAACATGCTTGGATAGTTTTGATGTTTGATGAATTTAGATTAAATATATGTTAAAGATTTATAAGTTTTGTGTTGAAGTTTTTTGGAGATTTTGAGTAAATAGGGCTAAATTGAAAAGAATAAATTTGTGAAGGATTAAAATGTCAAATAAATGAAATGCATGGACACATATGGCTATGGGGAAGATTCGGCCTAGCTATGGTGTTAGGAAATTTTGCATATTTTGTGTTTTTTGTAAATAGGACCAATTTGTAAAAATGGAAAACATTAGGGGCAAAATGGTAAATTGTTTATTCAAGTGTTTTTGGATTAAATTGAGATGAAATATGCTTGAATGAGCTAAATTTTAATGTGTTTAGATCAAGAACAAAGAAAAATGGAATTGGACTGGGGAAAGACAAAGGTTCTCGAATAGCCGATTTACACGGTCTATCGACAATCGAGGTAAGTCCTTTAGTTAAAATATGTTAACGATTTAATTATGATTATATACAATAGTATGAATTGCTGAATTTTTGTACCTATTTATATTATGGCCGAATGTATAGAGGCATAGTAGGTTGATGATTAAAGTTGGTTATGTGAAATAAATTGTTGAATTGCATAATGATATAGTGATTTTATTGGTTTAATGTGAATGAGCCCAATTGAATTAGACATGTGTATATAATAGTTATGAAGAGTGTGTGGAGAATGTTTGATTACATTGATTTGCTTCGGGCTTTTACGCCTAGCAGGCTTTGTGCCGGTGTTACTTATCAGGCTTTTACGCCTAGCAGGCTTTGTGCCGGTGTTACTTATCGGGCTTTTACGCCTAGCAGGCTTTGTGCCGGTGTTACTTATCGGGCTTTTACGCCTAGCAGGCCTTGTGCCGGTGCTACTTATCGGGCCTTTGCGCCTAGCAGGCTTGAAGCCGGTGATGTGTTTTGCAAAAGAGAAACCGAATATTTGTTCAAGGCAAATTAAAAGCTAATTTATTTAGTCAATGGCTCAGGTAAGTATGTAAGGTATGTTATATTGACATTTCTTGGGTCAAGCTAATTCTATGAGAACTACGTTATGTATGTTGAGGTTAAAATGCATGTGTGTGAGTATCACATGATTGAAATTGAGAGTAAATGTGCTATTATGGAAATTTGGTTTTCAAGTATAAATGTTAAGAATAAAGGAAATTTCCATGTGATATACTTATAGGAAATTTAAAGAAATGTAGGTCGAAGGAAATGATTTCTGATTCACTTGGGTTAATGAATTATTAGTATTCGGCCTTGTATAAGTAATATACTTAAGTGCTTATGTGAAATGCTATAAGTTGAATGTTTTAATTTCGCTAATATTTGAATGTTTTATTATCATGAGTTTAGGACTTACTAAGCTAGTAAGCTTATTTGTGTGAAATGTTCTCCTTTGTTTTATAGATTTTAGTTACGTTACGGACTCCAGAAGGATCTTCAAGAAAGTCAACCACACTATCGTCTTCTTTTGGTATTTTTAAATTTTGGCTGTGACTAAAAAGGCATGTATAGGCTAGATGAAGTTTTTAAAACATACAACGTTTGATCTTGTACATAAATATAGCCATGCGAAAATGGCTATTTCCTTTGGTTATGTATCGTTTCTATGTTTGAATTTTATAACTTGCTTGTATGTAAATGGATGTTTTAAATTTGATCATGGCCTAAATTATATATGGGATTTGTTTTTGGTATACATATATATATGTATGGTTAAGGTATAGAGTTGAAATAAATTGAGTAAGGAAGTTATAAACTAGTTAATCATATTTTTGTTATGAAACAGTTTTTAGTTACAGCAGTGATGTGATTTTGAAAAATCACCGAAAATAGGAGAAATTGAATTAGAAAGTGAATAAGATATAGAATTAAAGTTTATTGTGTCTATTTTGATATGAAAGAAACAAGTTAGGCAAAGAAATTATATATTATGAGATATTTAAGTTTTAGTGAGACTTGTCCTGAATGAATTCGTGAGTTCCTGTTCTGTCTTGGAAAAATTGTTAAAAATTGTACAAAATTAATTATGGAGCATAGTTATATTTTTAGAATACTTAATGAGTCTATTTTTGATTGGAATAAACAAGAACATTATTGAAATTTTGTGCAATGAGATAACTGAGTTTTTGTAAAGATAGGTCAGAATTATCAAATAGTGAAATAGGGGTAACTTTGATGAATAAAATGTACTAATTGGCCACATGAAAAATTTTGGAAAACTTATGGTAAAAAGTTATATGAGTCTAGTTTCAAGGAAAATTTAAGGATCTAAATTTCGAGTTTTGTAACTCGAGTTATGGTCATTTTAGTCAGCCTGACGCAGTTGGACAGCTTTAAATTTTTATGCCCCAAACTAGTAGTCAAGTCTAGTAATGCCACATACTCGACTCCGGCAAAGGTTTCGGGTAAGGGGTGTTACATTTGATTGGTATCAGAGCTTACGGTTTAGTCGATTCTAGGACTACCGTAGCGCGTGTGAGTCTAGCTATACATTTCTTTTTCTTTATATATTGATAGTGTGGTGACTTCTGACAGCCTGAACTTTGTTTTATATAGTAAATGGACACTGATCCTGGAAGAGCCGTAGCGGATGATGTAGAGAGTGTAGCGCCTGACCGTGCACACGGATCAGCGCCGGTAGACTCTCGACCTGTTTCGGGTAGCCACGAAGGAGAGACTAAACAAGCCTTTTATCAGATGATGAATGAGTGGTTTGCCCAATTTATTCAAACTAACCCGGCTGTACACCAACCTCCACCCCCGAATAATCCAACTCCGATTCCTTCAGCACCCCCGATGATAGATCCGGTGAGATCTAGTAGGCCCCCAGTTGATAAAATCCGAAAATTTGGGGCCGAAGAATTTAAAGCCAATGATAATGATGACGCATAGCGAGCCGAAATGTGGCCTGATAACACTATTCGAGTACTTGATGAGCTATCTTGTACTCCAGATGAATGCCTGAAATGTGCTATATCCTTACTGCGGGACACTACATATCACTGGTGGAATACACTAGTATCAGTAGTTCCGAAAGAAAAAGTGACATGGGATTTCTTCCAGAATGAATTCCGCAAGAAATATATCAGCCAAAGATTCGTTGATCAAAAACGAAAGGAATTCCTTGAGCTGAAACAAGGACGAATGACTGTGACGGAATATGAACGGAAATTTGTCAGGCTCAGCAGATACGCTAGAGAGTGTGTTTCTACAGAAGCTATTATGTGCAAAAGATTCGAAGATGGCTTGAATGAAGACATAAAGATGTTTGTTGGTATTCTTGAAATTCAAGAATTTGTGACACTAGTAGATCGAGCTTGCAAAGCTGAAGAGCTCGGGAAAGAGAAAAGAAAGGCTGAGACAGAAGCTAGAGACATTCGTAAAAGATCTTCAGGTAAGGTCTTCAATTCCACATCCAAGAAGTTTAGAGATGACCACAGTCGACATAAAGCTACTTCAGAATTACCTAGACGTGATCGACCTTCCGTGGACTCCCGAGCTACCTCGATGGCCAGTGTTGGTAACATTCCACAGAATCGAGTTGAATGCAAGCACTGTGGGAAATGGCATTCTGGGAGTTGTAGATTTCATGATCGGTCTTACTTTAAATGTGGATCATCAGATCATTTTATTAGAGAATGTCCGATGTTGGCTGAACAGAATACAGTTTAGAACACTAAATCGAGCAACACGTCAGTGCGGGGCAGACCACCCAGACATTCCGGCAATGTAGGTGGTAGTTAGAAAGGAACGAAGAACACTATAGTTCAATCTGAGGCTAGAGCTCCAGCTAGAGCTTATGCTGCACGAGCCAGAGAGGATGCTTCTTCCCCTGATGTCATTATCGGTACTTTCACCCTTTATGACACTACTGTAATTGCATTAATTGATCCTGGTTCGACTCACTCATATGTGTGTGAAACTTTAGAATTCGTAAAGACTCTGCTAGTTGAGTCTACCGAGTTTGTGATACGTGTGTCCAACCCTTTGGGTAGATGTGTGCTTGTTAATAAAGTGTGTAGAGGCTGCCCGTTGATGATTCGGGATTATTGCTTCCCAGCTGATTTAATGTTGTTGCCCTTTGACGAATTTGATATAATCTTGGGTATGGACTGGTTAACTTCACATGAGGCAGTAGTGGATTGTAAAAGAAAACTTATTGATTTGAGGTGTCGAAACGGTGAGACCATCATAATTAAATCCTATGATGTAAATGGGTTGCCTACAGTAATATCTTCAATGTTAGCCCGAAAGTATGTGAGAAAAGGGTGTGAAGCTTATCTGGCTTATGTACTGGATAATAAAATGTTAGAGAAACAAATCGAATCTGTATCAGTTGTATGTGAATACCCTGATGTGTTTCCTGAAGAACTACCGGGTTTACCCCCAGTACGAGAGATTGAGTTCGGCATTGAGTTAGTGCCGGGTACGGCTTCGATTTCGATAGCTCCGTACCGAATGGCACCTACTGAATTAAAAGAATTGAAAGCACAGTTGCAAGAGTTGACAGATAGGGGCTTTGCACGACCGAGCTTCTCTCCTTGGGGTGCACCGGTTTTATTTGTGAAAAAGAAAGATGGGACTATGCGAATGTGTATCGACTACCGGCAACTAAATAAGGTAACCATAAAGAATAAGTACCCGTTACCTCGGATTAATGATTTGTTTGATCAGTTGAAGGGGGCTTCAATGTTTTCGAAGGTAGATTTGAGATCGGGTTATTATCAGTTGTGAGTCAGAGATACAGATGTGCCAAAGACTGCATTCCGAACGAGGTACGGACATTATGAGTTTTTGGTTATGCCTTTTGGACTCACTAATGCACCTGCTGTTTTTATGGATCTAATGAACCGAGTCTTCCGACAGTTTTTGGATCGGTTTGTAGTAGTGTTTATTGATGATATACTGATCTACTCCAAAAATGAAACGGAACATGCTGAGCATTTGAGATTAGTACTACAAACTTTGAGAGATCAACGATTGTATGCAAAGTTCAGGAAGTGTGAGTTCTGGATGAATGAGGTCAGCTTCTTGGGTCATGTTGTTTCAGTGTCAGGTATTCGGGTGGATCCAAACAAAATAGCAGCTATACTCAATTGGAAACCACCAAAGAATGTTTCCGAGGTCCGAAGTTTCCTAGGCCTTGCGGGATATTATAGACGATTTGTAAAAGGTTTTTCTGTAATAGCTACACCTTTGACGAAACTATTACAGAAAGATGTCAAGTTTGAGTGGTCAGAAAAGTGTCAGAAAAGTTTCGAGCAGTTGAAAGCCCTTTTGACCGAAGCTCCCATGTTAACTCAGCCTGAATCGGGTAAAGAATTTATTGTTTTTAGTGATGCTTCCTTGAATGGGTTGGGTTGCGTTTTAATGCAAGAAGGCAAGGTGATAGCCTACGCTTCGAGACAATTGAGGCCGCATGAGAAAAATTATCCTACTCACGATCTGGAGTTAGCAGCCATTGTGTTCGCACTGAAAATTTGGCGTCACTACTTATTCGGCGAAAAATGTCATATTTATTCAGATCATAAAAGTCTAAAATATTTGATGACTCAGAAAGATCTAAATTTGAGACAACGCAGATGGTTAGAATTGCTGAAAGACTATGAATTAGTGATTGACTATCATCCGGGGAAAGCTAATGTTGTTGCGGATACGTTAAGTCGAAAATCATTATTTGCTCTTCGTGCAATGAACGCACAGATGGCTATGTCTGATGATGGTTCGATCATAGCCGAGTTACAAACAAGACCGATGTTTATTCAACAAATTCGTGATGCACAGAAGGTTGACAAAAATTTGATTGCTATTCGGATTCAGTGTGAAAACGGTACAGGATCAGATTTTCAGATTGATGCAAATGATTGTTTGAAATATAAAGGCCGATTGTGTATTCCAAAGAACTCAGATTTGAATCAGATGATCCTGTGTGAGGCACATAGTGGTCGACTATCGATACACCCGGGTAGCACTAAAATGTATAACGATTTGAAACAGTTCTATTGGTGGCCTGGCATGAAACGGGATATATCTGAGTTTGTTTCCAAGTGCCTAATCTGTCAACAAGTAAAAGCTGAGCATCAGGTACCGTCCAGACTACTTCAACCATTCATGATACCTGAATGGAAATGGGATAGAATTACAATGGATTTTGTATCCGGTCTTCCTATGACACCGAATAAGAAAGATGCCGTATGGGTTATTGTTGATAGATTGACTAAATCAGCACCTTTTGTACCGGTACGTACCGACTATTCACTTGATAAGCTTGCCGAATTGTATGTGTCGCAGATTGTAAGGTTACATGGTGTACCGAGTTCCATTGTTTCAGATAGAGATCCGAGATTCAATCGCGGTTCTGGAAGAAATTACAAGTTGCTCTAGGTACTAAACTTCATTTTATACCGCCTTCCATCCGCAAACAGACGGTCAGTCTGAACGAACTATTTTGATACTTGAGGACATGTCGAGGTGTTGCGTTCTCGAATTTGAAGGTACGTGGGAACGATACCTACCTTTGATTGAATTTGCTTACAATAATAGCTTCCAATCTAGCATAAAAATGGCGCCTTATGAAGCCTTGTACGGGCAAAAATGTCGCACGCCGTTATATTGGACTGAACTCAGTGAAAATAAGATACACGGGGTTGATTGGATTAAAGAAACAGAACAGAAAGTGGTTGTTATTAGGAGTAATTTGAAAGCCGCTTCGGATCGTCAAAAGTCTTATGCAGATTTGAAACGTAAGGACATTGAATTTCAGGTCGGAGATCGGGTGTTCTTAAAAGTTTCTCCGTGGAAAAAGGTGCTCCGATTTGGTCGAAAAGGCAAGTTGAGTCCGAGATTTATCGGACCGTACGAAGTCATTGAACGTATTGGGCCGGTTGCTTATAGATTGAGATTGCCCTCTGAGTTAGAAAAGATGCATGACGTATTTCACGTTTCGATGCTTCGTAAGTACAGATCCAATCCGTCTCATGTGATTATACCGGCAGAGATTGAAATCCGATCTGATTTGACATATGATGAGGAACCGATCCGTATCTTAGCTCGAGAAGTGAAAGAGTTAAGAAATAAGAAGATTCCACTAGTAAAAATATTATGGAATAGACACGGGGCTGAAGAGGCTACGTGGGAGCCCGAAGATACAATGAGGCAGCAATACCCGAAATTGTTTAACGGTAAAATTTTTGAGGACGAAAATTCTTAAGGGGGGAGAGTTGTAACAGACCAATTTTGACCCTAATCGAAACGGTGGTTTCGGGACCACGAATCCGAGCCCGAGTAATGTTCTAATAATTTATTCTGTGTCTATTATATGTGAATTAAAATGTGTGAAAGTTTCGTAGAAAAATTTTATCGTTTAAGTGCTTAATTTGATAAAAAGGATTTAATCGCGAAACGCGTAAAAGTTGCATGCTAAGGTGTAATGTACTAGATTGCTTGTGGCTTTTTAAGTGGGTGTCCCAAAAGGGCAATTAGCCCATTGACCATATTAATGGACGGCAACGGGCCAAATTAGCTACCTATATATGTTAGTTTAATTTATTAATTTTTTTTATAAGGTTATGTTATATATTATAATAATGTTAATGCATTTATATAAAACAAACATAAAAATAAAGCCATCATCTCTTTCATTCTCTCCTAGCCGAATGTTAGGATAGAAAACACCATTGTTAAAGCTTCAAGTTTCGGCAAGTTAGAAAGCTTGATTAAGGTATGGTCGGTTTTTAGTTTTTGATAATTTTTACGTTTTTGAGATCGTTGCTTCGTATATTACCCGACCATGTCTAAATTTTTGAAAATACTATGTATATAGGATTCGGCCATTAACATGCTTGGATAGTTTTGATGTTTGATGAATTTAGATTAAATATATGTTAAAGATTTATAAGTTTTGTGTTGAAGTTTTTGGAGATTTTGAGTAAATAAGGCTAAATTGAAAAGAATAAATTTGTGAAGGATTAAAATGTCAAATAAATGAAATGCATGGACACATATGGCTATGGGGAAGATTCGGCCTAGCTATGGTGTTAGGAAATTTTGCATATTTTGTGTTTTTTGTAAATAGGACCAATTTGTAAAAATGGAAAACATTAGGGGCAAAATGGTAAATTGTTTATTCAAGTGTTTTTGGATTAAATTGAGATGAAATATGCTTGAATGAGCTAAATTTTAATGTGTTTAGATCAAGAACAAAGAAAAACGGAATTGGACCGGGGAAAGACAAAGGTTCTCGAATAGTCGATTTACACGGTCTATCGACAACCGAGGTAAGTCCTTTAGTTAAAATATGTTAACGATTTAATTATGATTATATACAATAGTATGAATTGCTGAATTTTTGTACCTATTTATATTATGGCCGAATGTATAGAGGCATAGTAGGTTGATGATTAAAGTTGGTTATGTGAAATAAATTGTTGAATTGCATAATGATATAGTGATTTTATTGGTTTAATGTGAACGAGCCCAATTGAATTAGACATGTGTATATAATAGTTATGAAGAGTGTGTGGAGAATGTTTGATTACATTGATTTGCTTCGGGCTTTTACGCCTAGCAGGCTTTGTGCCGGTGTTACTTATCGGGCTTTTACGCCTAGCAGGCTTTGTGCCGGTGTTACTTATCGGGCTTTTACGCCTAGCAGGCCTTGTGCCGGTGCTACGTATCGGGCCTTTGCGCCTAGCAGGCTTGAAGCCGGTGATGTGTTTTGCAAAAGAGAAACCGAATATTTGTTCAAGGCAAATTAAAAGCTAATTTATTTAGTCAATGGATCAGGTAAGTATGTAAGGTATGTTATATTGACATTTCTTGGGTCAAGCTAATTCTATGAGAACTACGTTATGTATGTTGAGGTTAAAATGCATGTGTGTGAGTATCACATGATTGAAATTGAGAGTAAATTTGCTATTATGGAAATTTGGTTTTCAAGTATAAATGTTAAGAATAAAGGAAATTTCCATGTGATATACTTATAGGAAATTTAAAGAAATGTAGGTCGAAGGAAATGATTTCTGATTTACTTGGGTTAATGAATTATTAGTATTCGGCCTTGAATAAGTAATATACTTAAGTGCTTATGTGAAATGCTATAAGTTGAATGTTTTAATTTCGCTAATATTTGAATGTTTTATTATCATGAGTTTAGGACTTACTAAGCTAGTAAGCTTATTTGTGTGAAATGTTCTCCTTTGTTTTATAGATTTTAGTTACGTTACGGACTCCAGAAGGATCTTCAAGAAAGTCAACCACACTATCGTCTTCTTTTGGTATTTTTAAATTTTGGCTGTGACTAAAAAGGCATGTATAGGCTAGATGAAGTTTTTAAAACATACAACGTTTGATCTTGTACATAAATATAGCCATGCGAAAATGGCTATTTCCTTTGGTTATGTATCGTTTCTATGTTTGAATTTTATAACTTGCTTGTATGTAAATGGATGTTTTAAATTTGATCATGGCCTAAATTATATATGGGATTTGTTTTTGGTATACATATATATATGTATGGTTAAGGTATAGAGTTTAAATAAATTGAGTAAGGAAGTTATAAACTAGTTAATCATATTTTTGTTATGAAACAATTTTTAGTTGCAGCAGTGATGTGATTTTGAAAAATCACCGAAAATAGGAGAAATTGAATTAAAAAGTGAATAAGATATAGAATTAAAGTTTATTGTGTCTATTTTGATATGAAAGAAACAAGTTAGGCAAAGAAATTATATATTATGAGATATTTAAGTTTTAGTGAGACTTGTCCTGAATGAATTCGTGAGCTCCTGTTCTGTCTTGGAAAAATTGTTAAAAATTGTACAAAAATAATTATGGAGCATAGTTTATATGTTTAGAACATTATTGAAATTTTGTGCAATGAGATAACTGAGTTTTTGTAAAGATAGGTCAGAATTATCAAATAGTGAAATAGGGGTAAGTTTGATGAATAAACTGTACTAATTGGCCACATGAAAAATTCTGGAAAAATTATGGTAAAAAGTTATATGAGTCTAGTTTCAAGGAAAATTTACGGATCTAAATTTTGAGTTTTGTAACTCGAGTTATGGTCATTTTAGTCAACCTGACGCAGTTGGACAGCTTTAAATTTTTATGCCCCAAACTAGTAGTCAAGTCTAGTAATGCCACATACTCGACTCCGGCAAAGGTTTCGGGTAAGGGGTGTTACATACACTTACCACTTTGCTAACGATCCTTACACGCTTGCGATTCTGAACCCTACCCTTGTTAATACAAGGTTAACAACTATGAGAAGTTAGATAGCCCTTCGGCTTTTACTGAACATACTAAAGGGAAATTGACTAAGTACTTACCCAAGGAGTAATCGGCCTAGGAAGCTTTTGGCTTTTGAGATTAGTATGGTGACAGAGACAATTCGGCACCAATAGGAGAAGAAGAGGAGAAGTGATCGGCTAGAACTAAAGGTGAACAACAGAAGGAATTTAAGAAGAGAAGATATAGGGAATTTGGCTAGAGAGAAAACCAAAATTTCGGCAAAGGAATGATGGGTTTTTTTCGGTAAATGGAAGAATTCGGCTACGGGGAGAAAAAGAAATGTAATAGAACCCCTCCAAGGAATTCGACACCTCCTTTTATAGCCAATAGCCGAATCCTACCTCCCCCCATAGTCCAATTCGACACCAACTCTTCCCATCTCTCATCTCCTAATTTTTCTCCATGATATCTCCCTTATCTCATCCGAAATTCCCTCCTTTATCAGCTCACAAGACCAATTCAAACACTTCAACAAAAAAGTCCAAATTCCACACAACTCTGGCCGTCCACTAAGCAAAATAAACACTCCAAAAAATACCACTCCTAATGCTCGAACCTTGGACCTCCTCAGCTGACAACATGCCACCTTATAGCTCCTCAAGTGACGCCACTTGCCACTGGACCACAAGCCCATTTCCTATTTTCCCCTTAATCTGCTTAAGAGGCCTAATGCCTGAGACTATGGTCCACTAAAGTAAGAAAAATAAAATTTTCCCTATGGTCTTCCCTATCTCTAAGGCTTCAAATAATCCCGATAGTACCTTAAAATTAATATTCTAAGTGCTACTCATACATACCAACCTCAATGCATAGAAATTTAAAGTTTCGGGATTTTTGGGGCGTTACAACCCAATAGGCCCAAATCTACTAGGCCCAAATTTGGGGCGTTACAATCCTGCTGTGGTATTAACTATTTGATTGAACAAGGAAACCCAAGATGACAATTGATTATGAATACCAAAGCGAGCTAATCACCCATGCCCAAATTTGATTATGACTACCTACTGGAGGGAATCTACCACCATGCAAGAATCCGCTGTTCGACGAGGCTAACAATAACGATTTAGGAGATCCACCATCACTACCACAACTACCCGCAATATAAACATGGCATGTAACAAGAGGACTCTAAAAGAGTATGCGCTACTGAATCTGGATATGGTTTAAGGGAGTATAACGAGGCCAGATATCACAACCAATAATTTTGAGTTTAAGCCAGCTATGATCTAGATAATCCAGAATAATTTGTAGTTTTGTGAAACAGTGACAGAGGATTTGAGTCAGTATTTAAAATGGTTCCTCAAGCTTTGTGATACCTTAAAATAAAATTGGGTCACTGATGATGCTATTCATATTTGGTTGTTCCTCTTTTCACTAATCGATAACGCGTTTTCTAGGCTAGACTCGCAGGCACAATGATCAATCATGACATGGGACAAACTCACAGGGAAATTCCTACAAAGGTTTTTCCCCATTAGAAAGACAGTCCAACTAAGAAGGGAAATTTTGATGTTCAAGCATTTAGAAGGGGAAAGCTTTCATAAAGCATGGGAGCGTTTTAAGATGCTAATTCAGAAATGTCAAGACCACGGAATGCCTGAGTGGTTATGACTGCAAATTTTCTATAAGGGTTGGATGTACATTCGAGGTCAGGATTAGATGGAGTAGCAAGAGGAGCCTTAATAAACAGAATGTGCGAGAATGTATACAAAGTAATAGAAAATATGTCAATGAATTCCTGCCAGTGGCCACCTGAACGATATACATATTGCAAAAGAGCATCTACGGTGAATGTTGTCTAGGAAGATGAAAAATATCAGTAGTTTGTAGATAGAATCAACTGAATAGAGGCTAAAAATAATGCACCATCTATCTATGGTAGAGACAAAACACTCTTCCACTATATTAACAATCTTACCGAAGATGTGAGCTACATCAAAAATAGGGATGGAAATCCCTATTTGTATACATACAATCCTAAATGGAGAAATCACTCGAATTTGAGATGGGGAGGAAACCAAAGAGGAGGTAATATGTAAGACCCCGAACCCGACCCAGTCGTTATTGCTGAATTTAGAAAGCTACATTGGCCACCAGAATTGTAGCAGCCTAATTTCAGTGAAATCAGAATAGTGGTTTCGGGACCACAAATCCGACCAAAAAATATAATTTATTTTTATTTTATTAAATGGTCTGTATAATGATAAATATGATATGTGAAAATTTTGGTACGAAAATTTTATCGATTTAGTGCTTAATTACGAGAAGGACTAAATTGCATAAAATGTGAAAATTGAACTCTAGAATCTATAAGGATTAAATAGCTATGGAATTCAAAACTAGAGGTCCGTATATGGTAATTAGACCATTAAGAAAAGTATGTAGATTTTTCTTGGTGACTCAACCATGGAAAAATTAAAAATGGCTAGGGACTAAATTGGAAATCAACAAATTAAAAAGATGATAGAAAAATAAAAATAAATTATCATCTTTTCTATTTATCTTCTTCCCCAATATTTTCTATGGAAACCCTGGGATAGAGGAAGAGAACTTACCAAGCTTGAAAAGGTATGAAATCAAGTCCCGTTTTTAATGATTTTTATATTTTTAGAATCGGGATACCCTAAAAGTTGTTTATTTATTTGGAAAGATAATAAAGTGTAGAAACTTTGTCATGGATGTAAATTCTGGAAATTTGAAATTTATGGTAGAAAATGAAAGATAGTTGATAAATAAACAACTTTTACAAAGTAAATTTTGATGAAAACTTGATTTAGGGACAAAAATGAAAAAGTGGTAAAACCCATGGAAAATTCTGAAATTGTGAAATGTGTGTGTTGTAAAAATTGTTATTAAATTTCAGTTAGGCTTGGAATAAGGACTAGATTGCACGAATTTCATTTTCTGAGCCTAGGGACGAAATTAGAATTTTTGAAAAGAGTAGGGGTAAAATAATAATTTTGCCTAGGATGTAGTAGAATGCCAATGTATGTAAAATGTGATGAGTTAATAATTAAATTTGCTTATATAGACCCAAAAAGACCAACTATGGGATTAGATCGAGGGAAACAAAAAGTTTCAGATTAGTTGGATGATAAACTGTAAAAGTAACATATTTTAAGCCCACATTTAGCATGCTTTTGGATGATTTATCTTTTGATTTATGTAAAAAGGTGCTCTTAATCCTTTCTTTTCATGTTTTATACTCAGGAAAGCACCCGAGGATGAAAAGAATGAGAAACGGGCTTAAAATGGACCAAATTGGGCCAAAATAGAAATCGACACGGCCTGGGCCCAAGACCACATGGCCGTGCCTCATTAAAAGTCTGAACACAGTCTGAAGATGGCTCACACGGGCGTGTGCCATGGCCGTGTCCCTGTCGTGGAAAAGAGCAATTTCACTCGAAAAAGGATACTTAGGGGTAAAGAAACCTATCTCGAAAGCCTATATAAACACCCTAAGTATAACCTCGAAGGGGGTGGTTAGCTAGGCTAAGGAATCGAGCCCGAAAGGTCAGATTTGTGGAGAATCACTCGAAGATAGCCAGTTGATCCATCTCAAGAAACCGAAATTATACTCAAGACGGAGGATCTCTCCTTCAATTCCTTCAGGGGGTTTTAGGGATTTCTTATGTTTTGTTTTATCTCTTCTTTTGAGATGTTTTCTTTTATTGTTATGAACTAAACCCTCAAATACCTGAGGGGATGAAACCTAAGATGAATCTTGTTATCTTTTGCTGAACTATATGATAAATGTTTGACATATTCTTAATTAAGTGTTCTTAATTCTTGTTTTGATATTTCTGGGATATTAATTCAAGTATGATGTGCTTAGCTGGAGGAGCAAAAGTCACTGCCTAGGAGTAGATCTAGCATAATTAAGAGGAGTTGATCGCGCGCCTAGAGATAGGGTGACGAGATTTTGCCGGATTAGGGTGAAACCTAATATGGGAGTCCATAGATCGAGTTAATGCAATTCTAGGGGTTTTAATTAGAAAGAGATTTCAATTAATCAACCTAGGGTTAGAAGTTATTCGCTTCGAGAGAGGGTTTAATATACATTTGGGAATCTTATGGATCAAGTCAAATGAGTAAATCGTCTGGTTCAGAGTTAGATAACAAGTGAAGTCTAGGTGGATTCTTCCTTGGGTGTCATTTTAATCAATTGGTTTTTTCTCAAGTTATTTTCCTAAATTCTTTCTCTTTGTCTTTGCCTCTTTAGTTTAGTAGTTAGTTAATATAGATTAGATAAACAATCCCTTAATTCTTAGGCTAAATAATAGAAAGAGAGTTAGTATTAGTACTTTTGGTTCCTTTGTGTTTGACATTCCGGTCTTGCCTAGACTATACTACTGTTCGATAGGTGCGCTTGCTTCAAAACTCGTCAGAGTTAGTTCCTAGGTTCGATCATTCTTTTTATAAATTTTAAGACTCAACAGACACGATCAAGTTTTTGGCACCGTTGCCGGGGAACTAAAATATTAAGAAAGCTTAATTTTTATTACTTTAGCCATTTTTATTTTTCGCAACATAATTTTTACTTTATTTTTTTAACTTTATTAATTTTTCTTCGTCTGTTTTTTCCTGACAGGTACCTCTAGTTTATGACTAGAAGGAACCCGACAGGACCCCTACTTTACGAAAGTGATATTGAAGGTACCGTTCGCAGAAATCACAGAGAGATAAGGCGAAGCTTAAACTATATAGAAGAAGAGCAAGAAGCCGAAATTAATACTACAGAAGAGATGGCAGTGAATAATCCGCCACCTCCAGAGATGGCCCAACATCATGCTCTACGCACTATGTATGATTATGCTAAACCTCGTTTAACAGGAACTGAGTCTAGTATTGTTAGGCCTACTATTGCTGCAAATAATTTTGAATTGAAACCTAACACTATACAGATGATACAACAGTTTGTTCAGTTTGATGGTTTGCAGGATGAAGATCCTAACACACACTTAGCAAATTTTCTAGAATTCTGTGATACCTTCAAGATAAATGGCGTTTCTGATGATGCCATCCGTCGTCGGTTATTTCCCTTTTCTTTGAGGAATAAAGCCAAACAGTGGTACACTCTCTTCCACGAGGATCAATCACTACATGGGATCAAATGACCGAGAAATTTTTATTAAAATATTTTCCACCGGCCAAAACGGCCAAATTGAGGAATGATATCTCTTCTTTTGTGCAGATAGATTTAGAGACACTTTATGATGCATGGGAGAGATATAATGATTTGTTAAGAAGGTGCCCACACCACGGATTACCTTTGTGGCTACAGGTCCAGACCTTTTACAATGATGTAAACCCTTCAACAAGGCAACTAATCGATTCAGCTGCCAGCGGAACCCTGAACAACAAAACTCCTGAAGGAGCCTACGAGTTTATAGAGTAGATGTCACTGAATAACTATCAGTGGCAAGTGACAAGGACAAGGCCAGCCAAAGCAGCCGGAGTTTTCAACATTGATGCAGTAACCGCACTATCAAATCAGGTAGAATTGCTACATAAAAAAATTGATAGTTTCTATGATTCTTCGCAGGCACATCCAGTAATGCAGTGCAACGTAAGTGAAGGAGTGGCGAATCCTGAATACCCACCCTACGGACAGGGCATGGAGAGCTAGCATATGAACTATATGGGTAATAATTTTTTATCAAACCATAACCCTTATAGTAATACTTATAATCTAGGTTGGAAGAACCACCCCAATTTCTCATGGGGTGGTCAAAGAAATCAAAGACAACAATCTTCCTAAAACTTCCAACAACAGCCCTACCCATAGGAAAAGAAGCCGAACCTTGAAGAGGTGCTAACAAACTTCATAACATCCTCAGAAACACGTTTCCAGAAGGTAGAAAGAAACTTGAGGCATTGTCACAAGAGTTCAAGGATCAATTCGGGCAACTTGCTAAGCAGATTTCTGAGAGACCACAGGGAAGACTGTAACATCCCGGTTTAGACCCTAGTTGGAACAGTGGTTCGAGACCACAAACCTGAGGTCGTAAAAATATTTTAATATTAATTTCTGTGTGAATATTATATGATATAGTCTGTGTGAAAATTCTGTGTGATAATTTAATCGTTTATATGTCGAATTAAGAAAAAAGGTTAAATCGCGTAAAGAGTAAAAGCTGTGTGCTGATTTATAAATATCAAAGTGTTGATGTCTTTATATTGTGGAGGCCTTATATGGCAAATAAGCCATCTATGAGATAGTGGTTGATTGAATGACTAAATAACCTTAGTATAAAATTTGTCTTATATGTTTAATGGATGGATAAAATGGTAAAATGTTTAATATGATAATATTAATGAAACAAATGAAAGAAAAGATGAAGGTTATCATCTTTAGTTACTGCCGAAAATACAAAAGAAAAGAAGCAAGAAAAGCTTTGAAAATTTCGGCTAGAATTTGGCTTGATTAAGGTATGATTTTGAGTCAATTTTCGATAATTATTACGTTTTTGTAATCGTTGCTTTGTGCTCTAGCTAACCTATGTTGTAATTTCATGAATTGATGATGTTGTGTGAGATGCCATTGAGGCTATGTTGAGCTTTGTGATG
The DNA here is from genome assembly GCA_005393395.2 of Gossypium australe. NCBI lineage: Eukaryota > Viridiplantae > Streptophyta > Magnoliopsida > Malvales > Malvaceae > Gossypium > Gossypium australe. The sequence goes on from CM016615.1 coordinate 45,863,604, forward strand.
TTTCATGGTGTTAAATGAAAGATATGAGTTAGATGGACATGTGTTGTTCTTGAAATTTTGATGAATTTAGCTAATTAGGGCTAAATTGTGAAAATAGTAAATTGAAGGGTTAAAATGTGAAATAGGTGAAATGTGTGGGTTTGTATGGACAATAGTAAAATTCAACTAAGCTTGTATTAGATGGAATTTGGTGAATTTGATGATTTTGTGAATTAAGGACTAAAGTGTCGATATGTGAAAATATGAGAACTATTATGCAAAATGCCTTAAATGTGTGTATGTGGACTAAATTGAATGAAATAATGATTGAATGGATTGAATTTAAATGTGTATAGACCAAGAGAGAAGAGGTTCGGATCGAGATCGAGGCAAAGATCAAGTGCTCGATTAATCGACCGTATCAATAGTTCGACGTTCGAGGTAAGTTCAGACATAATACGAGTATTTAACTCTGTTTAATGTTATGAAATGAATAGTGAGATATTATTGAATTGTGAATTCTATGTGATAGATTGAGTTAAATGGCACTAAGTGTGCGTATTAGAAAATTTGATCGGAAATTATAGCACTGTGTGTGCGGAGTAATATAAGCTTCCGCTTGGTGGTTGGCACTGTGTGTGCGATGCCGATTTAAAATCGGTTTGGGATGGATGTACTAAGTGTACGATACTAATTAAGCTTCGGCTAATTAATTATGCACTAAGTGTGCGAATCAATCGAAGAAGAAACGAGTGTGGATCGAAATGAATCGTGATTAATGATTAGCAAAAGTTTTTGACAACTAAGTGTTGGCTAAGGTACGCTCGGAATCTATGTGATTGGTGGAAACTATTAATGTGGGTGTGGATGAGTTTATTGAACATATTGGTTGTGAATGGTATTATATTTGTGGTAGTAAACATTAATCTATGTGATGCCATTTGGTATTATGTATTACGTTATGAACTTACTAAGCTTTATAAAGCTTACTGTGTGATTTGTTTCTCTGCTTTGCAGTGTCAGTAAAGCTAGCTCGGATCAGGCGATCGTTAGTTTCTCAATCACACTATCGGCAATCTAATTTGGGGTATTTTGGAAAGATGTACATAGTTATAATATGGCATGTATGGGCTGGTTTTTTGCTTCATGTTTAATGTTTGTAAGTAGCCATGAGATGTGGCTAGATATGTGCTAGTTTTAACATGAATGAACTTGGTATATGTGATGCATCTTTTGGTATGGTTTGTGGGTTGAGAAATTGATTATTGAATGGTAACTTTGTGTTGATCAAATGCTAGCATGAATTAGTGAAATTGAGAAGGAATGATGTTTGGCATTGAATGTATTATGCTTGTGATGAGATAAGTCTTGCCATGGTTGGAATTGGTATAAAATGCTTTGATTGAATGGTCATTTTGGAAAGTTTTGGCTGCCTTATGTGCATGATATATTTTGGTATATGTTGTTTGTAGGTTTGACCCTAAGTGGGTGGCATTTTGGCCTTGCAAAATGGCCTATAATGTCACACGGTCTAGGCGCACGAGCGTGCCTAAAGGCCGTGGGTAATTTGGCAGAATGCAGCTTAAAAGTACACGGCCAAGCACACGGGCGTGCTTGGTGGCCGTGGTGGGGAAGTCAGTATATGGCCTAGTAGTACATGGCCAAGGCACACGGGTGTGCCTAGTGACCGTGTTGATATAGTCAGTATATTGACATGGTTGGACACACGGGAGTATCTAGAAGCCGTGGAGGGCACACGGTCTCCTCCCACGGCCGTGTCTCCCCTGAATTTTAGAAAAGTTTTAAATTTTCATAAAATGTTGCATGTATTTTAGTTAGTCCCGACCCCTCTTAAACTTGTGAGTTAGGCCCCGTAGACCTTATCAAGGGACGACATGATTGTAAATGAATACGAATAAAAATGATCGACTTTGTGTCGTAAAATCTTAGATGTTGGATGTTCTATTTGATCGGTAATGCCTCTTAACCCTATTCCGCCGACGGTCTCAGGTTAGGAGTGTTACAATTTTATTGGTATCAGAGCTACGGTTTAGTCGATTCTCGGACTAACATAGTGTGAATGAGTCTAGCTATACATGCCATATTTGAAATTTCGATAGTGTAATGAAATCTGACATTTGAAAATGTGTTTTTATATAGTAATGGATCCCGATTGAGCAGTTGCTGACGATGTAGAAAGTAATGCGCCTTCTTCCGCTCAAGGGACAGCGCCGACTACCTCTAGGCGGAATGATAGTAGTGAGGGAGGAGAGGCTAAGCAAGCTTTCTTCCAAATGATAAGTGAGTGGTTTACGAAGTTCGTTCGAACGAATCCGGCTACTCCACAACCTCCACTCCCACAAGTACCTGTTGTACCTCAAGTTGTAGATCCGAATAGATTGAATAAACCTCCTATGGATAAGATTCGCAAGTATAGGGCAGAAGAATTTAGAGCCACTTCTGATGACGATGCTGAGCGAGCTGAGTTTTGGCTTGAGAATACAATCAGAGTATTTGATGAGATGTCGTTGAATCTCGATGAGTGCATTAAGTGTGCAGTTTTCTTGTTGAGAGACTCGGCTTACAATTAGTGGAAAACATTGATATCTGTGGTTCCGAGAGAGAGAATCACTTGGGATTTCTTTCAAACTGAGTTCAGAAAGAAGTATATCATTCAGCGCTTCATTGATCAGAAACGTAAAGAGTTTTTAGAATTGAAACAGGGCCGGTTGTCTGTTACTGAGTATGAGCGAGAATTTGTAAGATTGAGTCAATACGCGAGAGAATGTGTCTCGACTGAAGCTACTATGTACAAACATTTTATAGAGGGATTAAATGAAGACATCAAGTTATTGGTTGGGATACTCGATATAAATGAATTTGTTGTGTTAGTTGAAAGAGCGTGCAAAACTGAAGAGCTCAGTAAGGAAAAGAAGAAAGCTGATTCAGAAGCTCGTGATGAAAGAAAGAGTCCAATGAGTAAATTTTCTCAACCTTCTACTAAGAGATATAGAGATGCAAGAAATCGTTCAAATGCTTCGTTTGGACACCCAAGTAGAGATCGTTTGAGACAGAGTACTAGTTCACAAATTCAAGCTCCGAATGAACCAAGTGTTGGCAGTGTTAAGAGTAACAAGCCTGAGTGCTGACAGTGTGGAAGACGACATGTGGGTGAGTGCTGGGGCAAGTACAACAATAGAGTTTGTTATAAGTGTGGATCTCGAGATCATTTTATTCGAGATTGCCCGAAAATGGTCGAAGAGGAAAATGTTCAGAATGAAAGACCGAGTAATGTGACGGCTAGAAGTAGACCACCCGGAAAAATCAGAAATGTGGATGATAGCCAGAGAGGGACAATTGATTCAGCTGTGAGATCGGAGGCGAGAGCTGCTACTCGAGCCTATGCTATACGTGCCCGAGAGGAAGCATCATCTCCGGACGTCAACACCGGTATTTTCACTTTATTTGATACTGATGTCATTGCATTGTTAGATCCAGGATCAACTCATTCCTATGTGTGTATGAATTTAGTATTGAATAAGACTTTACCTGTTGAGTCTACTGAATTCATGATTAGAGTATCGAACCCCTTAGGCAAGTGTGTTTTGGTGGATAAGGTGTACAAGAATTGTCCATTAATGTTTCATGATATATGTTTTCCTGTCAATTTGATGTTGCTTCCCTTTGATGAGTTTGATATAATTCTGGGTATGGATTGGCTTACTCCGCATAATGCCATCGTGGATTGTAAAGGAAAGAGTATTGAGTTGAAAAGTCAGAACGGTGAGTTAGTTCAAATTGAGTCCAGTGATATGAAAGGACTACCAGCCGTGGTATCTGCGATGAAAGCTATGAATTTTGTGAGAAAAGGGTGTGAAGCTTATTTTGCGTATGTGATTGATACAAAAGTGTCAGAAAAGAAAGTTGAGTCAGTGCCTGTGGTATGTGAATTTCCAGATGTGTTTCCTAAAGAACTGCCGGGATTACCTCCAATCTGGGAAGTGGAATTTGGAATTGAATTGGTGCCGGAGACCACTACCATTTCTATATCTCCATATAGAATGGCACCAACAGAATTGAAAGAGTTAAAGTCGCAGTTGCAAGAGTTGACTGACAGGGGATTTGCACGACCGAGTTTCTCACCCTGGGGAGCTCCTGTGTTATTTGTGAAAAAGAAAGACGAAACTATGAGAATGTGTATTGATTACCGACAGTTGAACAGAGTGACGATAAAGAACAAATATCCATTGCCTCATATCAATGATTTGTTTGACCAACTGAGATGAAACACCCCAAACCCGGCCCACGAGCCTCGACCAGATCTGGTATGTTCCTTGAGTAAAACATTTCAAAATCTAGTTTGTTACTTTGGAAAATTTGGGTGGTTTTGAAGAAAAATCGATTTGTGTTGTGGTTGAATTGAAAATGATGTAATTCTCTTTTGAAGTCGAAAATTTTATGAAAACATTACTATTATATTGCAAATCATAAGTTACAAGAATTGTCGAGTTGTTTTATAGTTTACCTTTAATTTGAAAATCGTTTGTGATTAGTTGCCAAAATATTTAGATTTTTATTTTTAAGAAAATTTACTTAAACTTTGATTTGATAAAAAAAACGTATTATACTAAAATAATTAAAAATGCATGCATAAACAGTTCAATACTAATGGCCTTATTACATCATAGAAAACCCGAAATAAAATCCAAATTAAAGAAAATAAAGTCTCAAATAAAATAACTTTAAGCTGAGCATGGCCACCACTAAGCTCCTGCCGACCCGGTCCATTCACTGAGTGTCACCTGAAAAGATATTCCCCAACGGGGTGAGTCAAACAGACTCAATGTGTAACAGCCAACACAAAGTCCCAAATGATTCAGGCATACAAACATATATAAAACACATATATAATCAATGATGCATTCCCGAACCCAAACCTAGATAACCATCTGCTACACATCACCCGTACCAACCAATCACACCGTGGGGATTACTAAATCGACCCTCCATCTGCTACACACCATCGAAGGCAGTCGCTGCAGTCGACTGGCACATCGCCCTTATAAATTCGTGGCATAGCCACCAGATAATAATAATTTGTGACCTTGGTCACCAGATAACATTTTGTGACATAAGTCACCACATTCAGATTATGTGACATAAGTCACCATATATTGTGGTAAACCACCAGATCACTTCCCTTTTCCATATCACCCATATGCCCCATGTCATACAAAACATGCATAAATCATGCCTTATGCCTTATTTCACATTCTTATCAATATTCACATATGTGCCATATTTCACATGTTCATAACATTTTTTTACATAACGTTAAGGTTACGTACCTGAGTACTTTGTACCATTGCATGGTACCTTTGGCCATATTGTTCACATTCTTATTAACACATGCATTACAATTATACCATAATTCATTTAAGAGTTAGTGTGGGGTTACACACCTGGTTTACTTAACGAGTTCACTAAAATCCCGAAAATCCCGAATATCCTTTTACACTACTGTCGACTGCCCCTAAATATCTATAGTCAGATTCGGCTAACATAGTAACCAATATGGCCGAATATTAACTCCTCCTTACCTTGTGATTCCAAATCCCAAAAATTGTCACTTGACTATGAAGATGCCGAAATCCTACATGGTACACACTAGGGTCAACCTTTTGTACAAAAATCTATGAAAATGGCCCTTGGTCGAATACCACATATAGCTTACCTTGGATTCTTAAAATCCCGAAGATCTTTCCTTGTAGTCGACTATAGGCAAATCCCGAAACCTCCTTCATAGTTTCGGCCAAAGAATAATGATAGGGATTAGTGCCTTGATTTTCGACAGTTAGAGAAAGAAAAGAACAAGAGTTCGACCAAGAAAGATCCTTACCAATTCAATCGAATATCCTAGTTTGAAACAGAGAGATTTGGCTCCTGCTTAAATGATCAAGTCGACACCAAAAAGGGGTAGAGGAGCATTCGACTATGGCCACCAAATAGAGGATTCGGCTTAGGCAAAAGTGAACAATCGATTAAGGGTCTCTTGTGTATTCGGCTTTGATTGAATTTGCAAAAGAAGAAGAAAAGATTGATGATGGAGATTTGGCCTCAACAAGAATGGAAAGGAAGAGTATAGGACTTAGGGAGAATTCGACAAAGATGAGTTTTGAGAGAGGGATATTCGGCACAAATGAAAAAAGATGAGAAGAGAAGAAATTTCAGCACAAAACCCCTTTAGCATGACTGATAGCCTCACTTACTCCCCCTCCTAAATTTGGCTAGCATTCAAACACTAGCTACCCTTGCTTTTCTCCTATTTTTCCTCTTCTTCATCTATTCAAAATAATCTAATTAAATCATCCCTTACCTTAGCCGAAATTTTAAAAGGATTTAACCAAGTCTAATCCTCATCTAAACAAAGTCCCTATGCCGTCCACTACTGCTCCCCATTGCCGCAAAATAAAAGCTCCCCTTTTTGCTTCCCTTGTGGCTCGAACCCAAGCCCTTCTCTATTGCTTGAGGCGTCACATACCAAGGCCTTAAGTGGCGCCTCCATAACGTGTTTCATGTGATTCATAACGAGTTAGAAAAGATTCATAACGTGTTTCATGTGCCAATGCTTTGACGGTACAGATCAGACCCGTCTCATGTGATTGCTCCTGCTGAGATTGAAATTTAGTCGGACTTGTCGTATAGTGAAGAACCGATCCAGATTTTGGCACAAGAGATTAAAGAGTTGAGAAACAAAAGAATTTCCTTAGTGAAAGTGTTATGGCACAAACACGGGATTGAATAGGCTACGTGGGAATCTGAGAATGTTATGAGAGAGCAATATCCACACCTATTTACTGGTAAGATTTTCGGGGACGAAAATCTCTAAGAGGGGAGAGTTGTAACATCCCGGTTTAGACCCTAGTCAAAAGAGTGGTTCGAGACCAAAACCCGAGGTCATAAAAATATTTTAATATTAGTTTCTGTGTGAATATTATATGATATAGTCTGTGTGAAAATTCTGTGTGAAAATTTAATCGTTTATGTGTCGAATTAAGAGAAAGGATTAAATCGCGTAAAGAGTAAAAGCTGTGTGCTGATTTATAAATATCAAAGTGTTGATGTCTTTATATTGTGGAGGCCTTATATGGCAAACAAGCCATCTATGAGGTAGTAGTTAATTGAATGACTAAATAACCTTAGTATAAAATTTGTCTTATATGTTTAATGGATGGATAAAATGGTAAAATGTTTAATATGATAATATTAATGAAACAAATGAAAGAAAAGATGAAGGATATCATCTTTAGTTAGTGTCGAAAATACAAAAGAAAAGAAGGAAGAAAAGCTTTGAAAATTTTGGCTAGAATTTGGCTTGAATAAGGTATGATTTTGAGTCGGTTTTTGATAATTTTTACGTTTTTGTAATCGTTGCTTTGTGCTCTAGCTAACCCATGCTGCAATTTCATGAATTGATGATGTTATGTGAGATGCCATTGAGGCTATGTTGAGCTTTATGATGTTTCATGGTGTTAAATGAAAGATATGAGTTAGATGAACATGTGCTGTTCTTGAAATTTTGATGAATTTAGCTAATTAGGGGTAAATTGTAAAAATAGTAAATTGAAGGGTTAAAATGTGAAATAGGTGAAATGTGTGGGTTTGTATGGACAATAGTAAAATTCGGCTAAGCTTGTACTAGATGGAATTTGGTGAATTTGATGATTTTGTGAATTAAGGACTAAAGTGTCGAAATGTGAAAATGTGAGGACTATTATGCAAATTGCCTTAAATGTGTGTATGTGGACTAAATTGAATGAAATGATGATTGAATGGATTGAATTTAAATGTGTATAGACCAAGAGAGAAGAGGTTCGGATCGAGGCAAAGATAAAGTGCTCGATTAATCGACCGTATCGATAGTTTGACGTCCGGGGTAAGTTCGGACATAATACGAGTATTTAACTGTGTTTAATGTTATGAAATGAGTACTGAGATATTATTGAATTGTGAATTCTATGTGATAGATTGAGTTAAATGGCATTAAGTGTGCGTACTAGAAAATATGATCGGAAATTATAGCACTGTGTGTGCGGAGTAATATAAGCTTCGGCTTGGTGGTTGGCACTGTGTGTGCGATGCCGATTTAAAATCGGTTTGGGATGGATGTACTAAGTGTACGATGCTAATTAAGCTTCGGCTAATTAATTATGCACTAAGTGTGTGAATGAATCGAGGAAGAAACGAGTGTGGATCGAAATGAATTGTGATTATTGATTAGCAAAAGTATTTGACAACTAAGTGTTGGCTAAGGTACGCTCGGAATCTATGTGATTGGTGGAAACTATTAATGTGGGTGTGGATGAGTTTATTGAACATATTGGTTGTGAATGGTATTATATTTGTGGTAGTAAACATTAATCTATGTGATGCCATTTGGTATTATGTATTACGTTATGAACTTACTAAGCTTTATAAAGCTTACTGTGTGATTTGTTTCTCTGCTTTGCAGTGTCAGTAAAGCTAGCTCGGATCAGGGGATCGTCAGTTTTTAAATCACACTATCAGCAATCTAATTTGGTGTATTTTGGAAAGATGTACATAGTTATAATATGGCATGTATAGGCTGGTCTTTTAGTTCATGTTTAATGTTTGTAAGTAGCAATGAGATGTGGCTAGATATGTGCTAGTTTTAACATGAATGAACTTGGTATATGTGATGCATCTTTTGGTATGGTTTGTGGGTTGAGAAATTGATTATTGAATGGTAACTTTGTGTTGATCAAATGCTAGCATGAATTAGTGAAATTGAGAAGGAATGATGTTTGGCATTGAATGTATTATGCTTGTGATGAGATAAGTCTTGCCATGGTTGGAATTGGTATAAAATGCTTTGATTGAATGGTCATTCTGGAAAGTTTTGGCTGCCTTATGTGCATGATATGTTTTGGTATGTGTTGTTTGTAGGTTTGACCCTAACTGTGTGGCATTTTCGCCTTGCAAAATGGCCTATAATGTCACACGGTCTAGGCGCACGGGCGTGCCTAAAGGCCGTGGGTAATTTGGCAGAATGCAGCTTAAAAGTACACGGCCAAGTACACGGGTGTGCTTGGTGGCCATGGTGGGGAAGTCAGTATATGGCCTAGTAGTACACGGCCAAGGCACACGGGCGTGCCTAGTGACCGTGTTGATATAGTCAGTATATAGACACGGTTGGACACACGGAAGTGTCTAGAAGCCGTGGAGGGCACACGGTCTCCTCCCACGGCCGTGTCTCCCCTGAATTTTAGAAAGGTTTTAAATTTTCATAATATGTTGCATGTATTTCAGTTAGTCCCGACCCTTTTAAACTTGTGAGTTCGGCCTCGTAAACCTTATCAAGGGACGACATGATTGTAAATGAATGCAAATGAAAATGATCGACTTTGTGTCGTAAAATCTTAGATGTTGGATGTTTTATTTGATCGGTAATGCCTCTTAACCCTATTCCAGCGACGGTCTCAGGTTAGGGGTGTTACAAAGACTACCGAGCAACACCGAGACTAACCCAAGGGAGCAAGTTCAAGCCATAATAGCTCAAGATAGTGAAGGGTTAGATGTGCCTAATTCAAAATAAAAGACGGTGGGAGAAGAAGATATGGTTGAGGTCAATAACAAGCCGAACCCAGTAATCAAAGAGTACAAACCTCGCATACCATATCCCCAAGCAATAAAGAAAGACGACACAGAGGAGCAGTTCGGTAAGTTTCTTAAACTTTTTAAAGAAATTACATATTAACTTACCATTTCTTGAAGCTCTTTCATAGATGCCAGATTCCAGGAAATTTTTAAAAAAAGCTATTGACAAATAAGCGAAAGATAGACGAGGAATCACATGTGGAACTGAATGCAGTGTGCTCAGCAATGTTGCAAAATAAACTACCACAGAAATTGAAAGATCCAGGGAGTTTTACAATTCCATGCTTAATTGGTAGTTTAACTATTGATAATGCGTTAGCTAATTTAGGGGCAAGCATAAATGTAATGCCTTATAAATTGTTTAAACAACTAGGTCTAGGGAAACCCAAACAAACTAGGATGAGCATTCAATTAGCTGATAGAACTATTAGAGTTCCTAGGGGTATAATTGAATATGTACTTGTGAAAATTGATAAATTCATATTACTAGTAGACTTCATCGTTTTAGACATGGATGAGGACAACACAATTCCCGTAATTTTAGGAAGACCATTCTTAGCAACTGCCAGAACTAAAATCGATGTTGATGCAGGCGAACTCATACTTTGTGTGGTGATGAGACAGTCACTCTTCAAGCCCTCGATTCAGCTAGAACATCGAATAGCCAAGGTGAGAAAGTCAATTCTATTGATAACCATTTGGTTAACCCTTCTTTTCAGGAAATACCACAGCATGATCCCGATCCTGAACCCTGTGCCAACAAAGAAATAACTCATGAGGAACAAAGGATTTAGGTCGATGAACTAGAAGAGGGGAAGACACACCTTAAAAAAGAACTAGGGATACCCGAAATAGAACCAAAGCCACCCTACGAGACACATAAGTTCAAAATTGAAGATCAGGTATGATTAGACAAAGCAGACACACGAATATCTCCACCTGATCCTAACACAAGCAAGGAGATCCCTTTTAAGGTAATTGATGTTTTTCCATACGGAACAGTTGAGGTAAGTAACCCGATTTTTGGCACTTTGAGAATAAACGTTACTCGTCTTAAATCGTATCATGATAATGGAACTGCCAGCCCAAGGAAGGACTTTCAACTCCTCAAACCACCATGAATATACAAATAGGAGGAGAGTCTAGCTTAAGACAATAAACGAGCGCTTCTCGGGAGGCAACCCGAGTACTAACCCCATTAACTTTTACATTTTATTTTTATTTATTCTATTTTATTCTCTCTTTTATCTTCCTTTTTAGCACCTAACTATAAACTAACTAAGTTTAGATTTCCAGGCCACACGGCCTTGCACACGGCCGTGTGGACCTCAAGAATCTCCGTACTGACATGGCAGAAGCGGTACATGTCAGAGCAAATAAAATCTTCGAAGTTACGGACTCCAACCACCACACTACGGGCACCGAAAAAACCCCACGACCATGCGATGCGGCTGTGGTCAACACTGTCTGATAACACACGGGCATGGCAAACGGAGCACGGGCGTGGGAGAAATGAACGAAGCCCACCACGATCATGCGATATGGCCGTGTGAGACGCCACGCCCACAAGACACGAGCGTGTGAATGTACCTGACTTGAGAATTCTATTTAAACCACCCACCCTCCTTCATCCCTTAAAACTTTCTACAACCTCCATTCTTAGCATTCTTTGTTTTCTTAACATTCTTCTCAATCTTTTGGCCATGTCGAAAAAGCGGAAGGATCCCAACACAGTCTCTCTCATGGAGACCGATTTACATAAGTTCATGCCGACCGCTTCATCCACTCGACAAGCCAAGGGTCTTTGAGACCATTTATCTTTTGTTATACTTTTATCTTCTCCTTTATTTTCCTTCTCTTTGACAATCTTATGCTTAATTTAGTTTATTTTACTTTAGTTTCTTAGTGTCAGGTTCAAAAGGCTGACAGGGAATCACACCGGAACCACGACCACCACTTCAAAGCAGCCCTAGAGGTTCTAAAGGCTGCTTGGGAATCACGCCACTTCTGCCACCGCCAGCACCTCCGCAGCCTTAGAGGTCACACCCACCACGCGAACCATTTAACAATAAGGACTATTTGGTCCATTAATCTTTAATTTTAATTTTATTTACACTTCTATTTTCTTTCTTTTTATCTTTTTTGTCTTTAATTATATATTTAGTTTATGTTAAACGTGTCTTAATAATTTCTGGCTAATTCTCTACGAGCTCCCCAATTTCTTCATCTAGCGCAGAGCTCGGTAGCAGCCACTACCCCTATCGACTTCCAACTCTAGGAAACCATCCAAATTCAGGAAGTCTCACCTCCCTCTCTCTCTTAAAATGCATATATATCTTTGTACATTGAGGACAATGTACAACTTAAGTGTGAGGGTGTAACATCCCGAAATTGGGCCTAGAAGGATTGGGCCGATTGGGCCTTAGGCTTAGGAGTGTTTAAAATCTTTAAGAATATGAGAATGGTGTTTTTGCAAATTGGATTTATTAGTTAAGTGGATTTGGAAGGTTACGAAGTTTCTATGAATTCTTGGGTTTAATTGGGCTTTAGGAAAAATTTGAGTATCATCTTGTTGCTTGTGTTAGTTTGGGTATGATTTTATTATGTGCCTAATATAGTCTTATGAAGGCTTGGAATTATTTGGATTTAGAATAATTTTTAGCATGGAGAATTTAGTGAAGTGGATCAAGTGATTATGATGCTTAAGTTAATTTAAGTGTTTAATGTTAGCATAAGTGAGCAAGTAGTAAAGTGGTGTTGGCGCATGAGTAATTGTATGAGGGAAGAGGTTCGAATCCCATGGATGGCAATAAGGTGACTTTTATTTTTGCATGTGTATGGCATGTGTCGGCCAACTCTAATTAAGGTAAGGTTGGACTATTTTCTTTTATGGATAGTAGACTAAAGGAAGAAGGCAAGTGATTAACTTAAGGTATGGAATCAAGAAAATATGGTATGATAAGGGGACAAAAGGCATGGATTAAGGGATGAGGTTTGGAAACTTTTTAATGGCATTTTGTCCATGAACATGGACGGTTTCATGGACTGGGGGGGTTGGCCGAATTTTTGTAAGGAATTAGGAGGAAGATTAGGAGGAAATAAAGAGGAAAATATGGGATTATGATGAGTATGTGAGTTGGCCGGCCAAGGAATTCTTTGATGACCATTTCGGTCAAATGGGTAGAGGGAAGTAGCTGAATTTCTCTTAAGGGGTTTAGGTGTTTATTTTCGGGTTTTCTTTTTCCTTCTCTAGTGTGGTGCCGAAATCCTAATGCCATCAAAGTGCCATTTTGGCCATTTTTCTTTTGACAAAATTTGTTCCATTCTCTCTTAAACCTCACCTTTTTCTTTCATAAGTTGAACCACATCAAAATTTACCATTTATTTTTCATTTGAACACTTTGGCCGAATCACTCATTGACCATAGGAGTCATTTGTTACTTTTCATTTCTTCTCTCTTTCTTCTCATCTTTGCCGATTCTATTTTTTTTTTTGTGTTTCATCCCTATTCTTTTTCTTTTCTTTTACCTTGCTAAGACCGAAACTTCTCTCTTCCATTTTCACCATTGTCGCAACACCATAAACCTCCTATCTCTCTTTTCTTTTTCTTATTTTGTTGTTAAAGCCAAAACTCCCTCTTGTCACTAAATCAATTCGCATCACACTCCACCTCCTTCATTTCTACTCTTCATATTTCATCAAAAGTCAGAACATTTGACCAAATACATTTTGGTCATTCTTTTCGGTAAGGATTTTTATATTACTTGTTATATCGTTTTAAATGGACTACTAATCGATTTCGTTTTAGGGGACTCTATCACTCGATTATTATTATTTTCTTCCGTGAACGTTAGATTTTTGGGGCAATCAAAAATGGGTTCGAAAAGAGCGGTAAATAGTGTTCGGAAGAGGGGTGGTTCTGCTATACCCTCAAATTTCAAACGAAGGGCTGTGTCGGGAGTCCGAGACTTTCCATCGGGATGTGGACCCTCTGCCGGCGAAAATCGATTATTTGAAGTCGTATGTACCCCCGAGCCATTGTTTGTTCGTGGTTCTTCATCGGGTTATGAACCATCAATCGGAGAGAAATCACATATAGTTGTTGTTCGAGATTCCGAGGGTAAGGATTTAGATTACTTATCATTTGTATAGTGTTATGAGTATTAGTGTTCTAATAAAGAGTAATAAATATTTAGGTATCGACGAGCGAGAAAGTATAGTTCTCACTATTATCAGGTGTGTAGCCCTACACTAATTCTTAATAGATTTACGGTAATAATTTAATATATGTGTTAATAAGAATGTGAAAGGTATGGCATTAATGTACCATTCAATGGTACGGCATATTCAGGTACGTTATTCTCTAAAACTATGTTAACAATGTTACGAATACCTGTTATGACACATATGTGAATATTGATAAGAATGTGAAATAAAGAATGTGGCATAATCTTTGCATAATTTGTATGACATGGGGCATATGGGTGATATGAAAAGGGGAAGTGATCTGGTGGTTTTTACCGCAATATCTGAATGTGGTGACTTATGTCACGAAATCTGAATGTGGTGACTTATGTCACGAAATCTGAATGTGGTGACCTATGTCACAAAAAATTATCTGGTGGCTATGCCACAATTTATAAGGGCGATGTGCAAGTCGTCTGTAGCGACTGCCTTCGATGGTCTGTAGCGGATGAAGGGTCGATTTAGTAATCCCCACGGTGTGATTGGTTGGTACGGGTGATGTGTAGAGGATGGATATTTAGGTTTGGGTTCGGGGTTGCATCATTATCTCTATTTGCTATATATATATATGTATGATTTGATATGCCTAAATCGGTTGGGACTTTGTGTTGATTGTTACACACTGAGTCTGTTTGACTCGCCCCGTTGTGGGATATCTTTTCAGGTGACACATAGTGACTTGGACCGGGTCGGCGGAGACTAGGTGGTGGCCATGTTGAATATTTTCGGGATTTCAAACAGTTGAACTTGCGTTTTCTATTATTTTATTTTCGGGACTTATTTGGTATTTTTCAGTCGTAATAAGGCCATTACTATTGAATTGTTTTTATGCATGCATTTTATTTGATTTCATTATGATATGATTATTATTATTTCAAGTTTTAAATAACTTTTCTCAAAGATAAATTGAATATTTTTAACTTATTGTTTTCCGTACTGAAATAAAGTTTTATTAAGATCTAGATTTCAAGAATAACATCGTTTTCAATTTGAAATCGACACAAATCAAATTTTCTTCAAAATCACTCAAATTTTTCCAAAGTAACAAACAAGTTAATAAAATGTTTTACTCAAGGAACATACCAGATCCGGTTGAGGCTCGTGGGCCGGGTTTGGGGTGTTTCAGGGGGGTGAATAGTTATTTCAAGAAAGTGCCTAACTTTCTGCATTATTCTCAAATCCCTGAATATTATGCCTTGTTCTAAAGTGAGTTTCTCATATTATGATTAGAATGAAATTTCCTTTGATTTATGATTTTTATTAATATGTTTTAAGGTAAGCCATTGATAATTGTGCATTGACGATTAAATTTAAAGAATACTAGAGAATCAAGCATGATAAGTCTATTTTTCAAAATTTAAAATTTTTAGGTTGCCTACCTGAATCTGAATGTTACCTTGAAATTTGAAATTGACGAGGTTGATATAAAAACCCCATAATTTTTGTGAGACGTTGAGCCTATTAGAGCATATATTCTTTTTTTTTTTTCATGCTCACTTTATTGATTATGAGTGTGTCAATATTGATTTGTTATTCTAGAACTTGCATTGATTATACATGTCAAGACCACACCTATGATTTGATATACCGAGATGATAAAGGCACCTAGGTTTTAACCCACTCACTCCACTAAAAGCCTACCTTCACAATTAACCCCTAGTGAACCCCATTTAATCCTAACAACCTTTTTATTGACTCACCTACTAATATTAAACCAAAACCCTTTGTATTTGTTATCACCATTCCTTTTGACTACCCTTATATCGAGATTTGATTTGATCAGTTGCCTAATTATCTTATTTTAGCAGTAAATTCATCCTTTGAAAAAAAAATTGAAGAATAGTTACTATTAGTTTTGTGATTAGGTGAGCTTATACGTTAAATTCCAATTATTGAAGAAGAAGCTCATATCAGAGTATTATTATTAGTAGTACAAGTTTTCAATTAATGTAATTATTCATTATTAGTCTGTTATTTCTAGTTAGGTAATTTGTCAGGTCAATCTCGATTCTAACCCTCTAATTCAGCCTATATCCATACCCTTGAACCTAATCCCCGTTACAACCCTGTAAAGCCTTTTGATTTGTGTATCATCTCATATTTTAGTGGTGGAGATTTGATTTTCATGCAAGCCTATGGGATTAACTTTTCATGTTCGACTTTTGAGTGCTTAATTCTGAACCTTAAACACTTCCAGTAATTTGAGTGAATCTTTAGTAAGGATGTCAATTCTTGTCAATTTTGAATCAGAGGTAATTATTCAGGTAAAGGGAAACACCTAATGTTTTCAGGGCTATAAAGGTATGACTTTGATTGTT
The DNA here is from genome assembly GCA_005393395.2 of Gossypium australe. NCBI lineage: Eukaryota > Viridiplantae > Streptophyta > Magnoliopsida > Malvales > Malvaceae > Gossypium > Gossypium australe. The sequence continues at coordinate 45,879,824 of CM016615.1, forward strand.
TGAATCTTTAGGACCCTTTGAATTGAATCGTCCATGTATGAATTATCCTTGAATTATGATAAGGCATTATTGATGAATATTATGAATCGAGGAAGTTCGTTTTAATTGTGAGTTGAGAATTTTGCTTGAGGACAAGCAAAAGCTTAAGTGTAGGGGTATTTGATAACTGTAAAAGTAACATATTTTAAGCCCACATTTAGCATGCTTTTGGATGATTTATCCTTTGATTTATGTAAACAGATGCTCTTAATCCTTTCTTTTCATGTTTTATACTCAGGAAAGCACCCGAGGATGAAAAGAACAAGAAATGGGCTTAAAACAGACCAAACTGGGCCAAAATAGAAATCGACACGGCCTGGGCCCAAGACCACACAGCCGTGCCTCATAAAAAGTCTGAACACAGCCTAAAGATGACTCACACGGGCATGTGCCATGGTCGTGTCCCTGTCATGGAAAAGAGCAATTTCACTCGGAAAAGGATACTTAGGGGCAAAGAAACCTATCTCTAAAGCCTATATAAACACCCTAAGTATAACCTCGAAGGGGGCGGTTAGCTAGGCTAAGGAGTCGAGCCAAAAAGGTCAGATTTATGAAGAATCACTCGATGATAGCCAGTTGATCCATCTCAAGAAGCCGAAATTATACTCAAGACGGAGTATCTCTCCTTTAATTCTTTCAAGGGGTTTTAGGGATTTCTTATGTTTTGTTTTATCTTTTCTTTTGAGATGTTTTCTTTTATTGTTATGAACTAAACCCTCAGATACCTGAGGGGATGAAACCTAAGATGAATCTTGTTATCGTTTGCTGAACTATATGATAAATATTTGACTTATTCTTAATTGCATGTTCTTAATTCTTGTATTGATATTTCTAGGATATTAATTCAAGTACGATGTGTTTACCTGCCTAAGAGTAGATCTAACATAATTAAGCGGAGTTGATCGCGCGCGTAAGATAGGGTGACGATATTTTGCCAGATTAGGGTGAAACCTAATATGGGAGTCCATAGATTAAGTTAATGCAATTCTAGGGGTTTTAATTAGAAAGAGATTTCAATTAATCAACCTAGGGTTAGACATTATTCGCTTCGAGAGAGGGTTTAATATACATTAGGGAATGTTACGGATGAAGTCAAATGAATAAATCATCTGGTTCAGAGTTAGATAACAAGTGAAGTCTAAGTGGATTCTTCCTTGGGTGTCGTTTTAATCAATTGGTTTTTTCTCAAGTTATTTTCCCAAATTCTTTCTCTTTGTCTTTGCATTTTTAGTTTAGTAGTTAGTTAATATAGATTAGATAAACAATCCCTTAATTCTTAGGCTAAATAATGGAAAGAGAGTTAGTATTAGTACTTTTGGTTCCTTTGGGTTCGACATTTCGGTCTTGCCTAAATTATATTATTGTTCGATAGGTGCGCTTGCCTCAAAAATCGTTGTCAGAGTTAGTTCCTAGCTTCGATCATTCTTTTTATAAATTTTAATACTCGACAGACACGATCATTGGAATTCAAACCCAAACAATTGTCAAGGTAAGTTCGTGTAACTTAATTTGGTACGTTAATATGTTTGAGATGAATTGTGTGATTGTGATAATATGTATGTGATGATATACATAATGAAATAATTACAAGTTGGAAATATTGATAAAATATCATGTCTCAATTAAATTTTGAAATTCGATTGATTATGGTGATTGCTTGAAACGAGTATAACATGGCAAAGGTTACAAATAGGATTTAGCCCAGACGGGTAATCCTGAATTTAAGCCTCTTGAGCATATGTTATATATTGGGTTTATCCCGAAGAGGTAACCCTAATTAAGCTCTTTAGAGCACAGGTCATTGATAGGATTTGGCCTGGACTGGCAATCCTAAATGACTCTTGTGAACATCGGTTTAAAATCAGGATTTAGCCTGGACTGGTAATCCTGTTGTAAAATATGTGGCTCGAGAGTGTGCTCTTCGAACTTATGCCCAATGGGTAATAATGAGTATGAATTGATGGATAATTTATATGTATACCTTTTGTATATCACCTGAATGTCCACCGAAATTTTATTAATTCAACGGAAATGACTCTTGAGATATTGAAAGGTGGAATTAACGGAAGTTTGTATATAATGAGCTCATCTATGTTTACTTGATATTCTTATGAAATTATGCGACTAAGTTGTTTGAATAAGTGTATATGCTTAGGTAACTTACCCAAAAATTGATGGATTGTGTTTTGTGTATGCTTGTACTAATAAGTATAATCGGTAAGTTTATTTCTCGTTATACGAACTTACTAAGCATGAAAATGCTTACCCCATTTACTTTTCCCTTGTTTTATAGTGCTCGTAAGCTCGCAAAGGTTGGAGGATCGCTCGGAGCATAATCACACTATTCACTATCTCCTTTTTGGTATACTTAGAAATCTCATTTTGGTATAATGGCATGTATAGGCTTATTTGGCCAAATAATGACTTGTAAGTGATGTTTTGTAATCTAGCCATTGGAATGGCTAGTAATGATTTATTTGGTGTGTTTATAAGTTATTTCATGTTCAATGCTTATGTGTTAAATGTGGATGAATAGAGTATGTTTATCTTGTATATGCCCTAAAAGTATATTTATAAACATGAATTGCATGTGATATTATGCCATGATAGATGTTAGTTTAGGCTTGGCTTTAATGCTTGATTTGGATGGTATATACATGCATGTATTGATGTAGGTTGTTGGATAAATTGGGTGAGAAAATGAAGCTAGGTAGTGGCTTCATTTTGTCCACACGGGTAGACACACGGACGTGTGTCCCCTGCACCTTAAATTCAAGAAAACAGAATGCTCAGAATTGAGCACATGGGCAGAGACACGAGCGTATGTCTCAGCCGTGTGGTTGACACGACCTTGAACACGGGCGTGTTACACGATCGTGTGATAACTGCACCTAATTTCGAAAATAAAAATTCGCCACACGGCCTAGCACATGGGCGTGTGACTTAAATTTCTTCATGCCTTAGAAGTTAGAAAGTTACATGGGTTAGGGACACGAGCATGTGAGACCACACGGTCCGACCACGCAGGTGTGTCCCTAGACCACACGGGTGTGTGAGCCCTGTACTTGAGAAATATTTTGGAATTTCACAAAAAATTCCCTAAGTCTCGATTTAGTCCTAATTCGTTCCTAATGCTCGTATTGGGCCTCGAGGGCCCATTTAAGGGATGTTATGTATAATCTCGGTAAATGAATAGTGATTAATATGAAATGATTGTAAATGTTCCAAAAAATCTCTAGTAACACTCTGTAACCCTGTTCCGGCGACGGATACATGTTAGGGGTGTTACAGGAATGAACTAGAAAAAGAACTTTCATAATTTCAAATGTACTTTTTAAACCATTTGCGTAGTTCATTCAAAACTAGTAAAATCGAATGTTAAACTTTATTTTCAATCACATTTCAAATCCATTTGTACATGAAAATGGCCGAAATGATCATTTGGAATTTTGAAAAAAATATTTTAAATCTATTGGCTTAATAATTCAAAAAAAATGAAGTGTTTATTGTAATTTTGTAAGAATCGTGCAAACTTCAAGAATTGAAATAATCAATATCTCAATCATAAATATTCAATCTGTTATTCAAAGCTATTTTGGATTTCCAATCATGCTTCTAAATCATTTGTATAATAACTTCAGAAATCAAATACCTTTAGAATTCTCATTTGTCAACATTTATAATTTTTAAAACTATGTTTAGTTTTGTTAAAAACTCATTTTTTTTCCAAAAATGCAAGGGAAAAATATATTATTGACATATTTTATTTTAAAAACCAAGTTTCATATGAAATCTTATCAAATACTAACTTATGCATTTTTTAAAACTTAATGTCATGAAATCAGGTCATGCAAATCAAAATAAAATTCCCAAAGTAAAGTCCTATGCCACAGTACCATAATTGAACACTAAAAGTCCCAAATAGCAATAAAGTCCAGAAAAATCCAAATCATAAATAAATGTTCATATTTATTTAAAAACCATTTTCTGAGAGCATCTCCGATAACTGAATCCGAGTCCTAACCACTAGGATTATCTAAAACACATAAGTAAAGTGGGTGAGCTTTAAAGAGCCTAGTGTGAGATCAACACAAACATGATCACATACATAACAAAATATCAATCTCAACATATCAATCATCATAATATTCATAAATTATAATAATGATACTTTTGCATGAACATGTTGATGCACATTTTATAAAATTTCATACCAATCTCCGTTACACACCAGTATCGAGTTCCCTGAAACTCGTCCATCTGAAACACCATTTGTTGATAAGACACCACTAATTTGCAGATAAACTGCCACTAATAAAACTTTTGTGGACAAGCCACCACTGATATGCAGGTATACTGCCACTGATAAATTTTATGGACAAGCCATTACTGATTTGCAGATATACTGCCATTGATAAATTTTGTAGACAAGCCACGACTGACTTGCAGATATACTACCACTGCTTCCACCTTTCGCAATTACCCACCCCATGCATGTCATATCAAAAACTCACTTTTTAACACATATGGATCACTTTTAACTTGTGCATGTAAACATGCTCTCATAATCACATATCACATGATAATCACTTTTAACATGTTAAACATGCTTTTCACATTAGATCATGGATCTCAATATTTTTAACATAGACGTATATAATTCTCACATGTTTAAATCATCACATCACATAATCCATACATCACATATCATGAGGATGAGATCTTCACATACATCATAGTCACAATCATAATCACATCAATTATCATGTGTTTCATAGAATCACTCGGTTAGAGTCACTTACTTGGTGTACATCTTAATAAGTTTTTCAACTCTTATTGAATATTTAGTGTAACATCCCGAAATTGGGCCTAGTAGGATTGGGCCGATTGGGCTTTGGGTTTAGGAGAGATTAAAACCTTTAAGAATCTGAGAATGATGTTTTTGCAAATTGGATTTATTAGTTAAATGGATTTGGAAGGTTACGAGGTTTCTATGAATTCTCGAGTATATTTGGGTGCTTAGTATAGTTTTGTGAAGGCTTGGAATTATTAGCTAAGCTAGAATAATTTTTAGTTTGAAGAAATTAGTGAAGTGGATTAGGTGATCTTGACATTTAAGTTAATTTAAGTGTTAAATTAAACACATGCGGAGTTAGTGGCAAGGTGGTTAGGATGCATGAAGGGTAACTTGAGGATAGAGGTTCGAGTAGCATGATTAGCATTTTAAAGACTTTATTTTTTGTGTATCCTAGCATTAATGGACGGTCAGGCTTTACTTATGGAAGGTTGGACTTTCAAATTTTTCTTTATGGCAAGTTGAATATTAGTTTAAGGTAAGTTTGATGTTTGGGAAAGAAATCAATGGTTTTAAGGCTAATGGGAGAGCATAAGGCATGATATAAGGTATTTGGTTTTGGAAAGTGTTGGGTGGATAGGTTTGACTTGGAAGTCCATGTATGTGGACGGCATGTGTGGCTAGGAGGAGAGTGGCCGAATTTTTGGTTTGGTTGGTAGCTAGTTAGTGCCAAATTTCTCTTTGGTTAGTAGTCATTTTCTGCTAGCTTGGTAGGCATTCAACCTTTGCTTTGTGTCAAAACCGAAACTCCTTTGAACCTTACCAATTCTTCTCTTTTGTGCACCATTTGGTATTTTATTTCTTTCCTCTCCAAAGCTATTCTCTTTAGCCGATTGTACCTTGATCTTTAGGTGCAATTTTGTACAATTTTCTTCTTTGGTAAAATAGGTGTTGGCCGAATCTCTTAATCCCCTTTTTCTCTCTTTTCTTTCTTTTGAATATTGTTCAAAATCACAACATTTCTTTCTTCTTGGCCGAATTCTTTCTTCCCCATTCCTCTTTTCTTTTCTTCCACTTTTGTTCAAAACCGAAAACATCCATTTTCATTCTATTTTCTTCTTCCATTTTCTTCTTTGTTTTATTTTCGAAATCTCCTTCTCCTATTTTATTTTCACTTTATTTTCCTTTCTTTTTCTCCACTCCAGTCGAATCCTAATTGTGTCTCACTCAACCATATTGCCGAAATTGTTTTGCCTTGAGAGGATCTTTTTGACCGAATTCATTATCTCTTCTCTTTCAACAAACCTTTTATTTTGGTAGTGGTATAGTGGAGTATTGATCATTTCTTTATTGATAGTCGACCATAGTCATACAAAGATCGTGTGGAAAAAGGATTTCATCATTCAAGGATTTTGACAAACTCCATAGGCAAGTGACGATTTTCGGAATTGAATCAAAGTGTTAAGGTATTGATTTTTATACTTGTTATATCGTTTTAGATGGGCTACTAATCGATTTTGTTCGCTCGATTATTATCTTCTTTTTGTGAATGTTAGATTTTGGAGAATCAAGTATGGGTTCGAAGAGAGCAGTTAATAGTGTTTGGAAGAGGGGTGGTTCTGCTATACCCTCAAATTTCAAACGAAGGGCTGTGTCGGGAGTCCGAGACTTTCCACCGGGATGTGGACCCTCTGCTGGCGATAATCGGTTATTTGAAGTCGTACGTACCCCCGAGCCATTGTTCGTTCGTGGTTCTTCATCGGGTTATGAACCATCAATCATAGAGAAATCACATATAGTTGTTATTCGAGATTCCGAGGGTATCGGCGAGCGAGAAAGTTTAGTTATCACTATTATCAGGTGTGTATCTTACACACTTTATAATTCGGTGATATGTATTTATATATATACTAATCGTTTTATTAAAGTGAAAAACTATGAGATATTGATTTGATACCTTGAAGGGTATGCACAAGGATTCGGGTAAGTCCGTTTCAATATGATGTTAATATATGTTGATTGATATCATGGTCTATTATTTAAATATGTTATATGATCATATCAAGTATGATGGCATGATTGATACTCTTAATACATCGGTTTGGGAACATGAGTGGAGGGGGAAGGATTTGATATCCGTGTCTTTGGACACCAGAGGTTTGGCACCTCCAGTGATTTGGTATCACATTTGTGTCTTTGGGACACCAGAGGTTTGGCACCTCATAGCGACTCGTCCCTGTGGTCTAGCACCATCGTGGGTTGGCCCCACTTTTGAGATATGGGATCATTGCCAGCGATTTGGTATCACACGTGGGTTGGCCCCACAACTTGATTATTCATGACTTTGGGTCACCAGTGATTTGGTATCACATTTTTGGATATCGTGACTTTGGGTCACTAGTGGTTTGGCACCACCAGTGGTTTGGTACCACACGGGGTAGAAAAAGGTGTTACGGATGGCTAGGTTGGGTGCATTACATATATATATATATTGCTTGGTTATAATTTGTGTAAGTACGTGGCATTTACCCGGGAGAGGGATTATGCACTGAGTCTTTGTGACTCACCTTCTCCCTTATCTTTTCAGGTGATTCGTGAGATCGCGGATGAGGAGCCGGGTGAACTCGAGGAGGCCATGCAATAAAATTTGATTTTACATGAACTTCGAATTGGGGTACTTTAAATTTATTTTAATTTGGTTTTTGTTTTATTTTGGGTTTGTAATAAGGCCTCTTTAATTATGTTTTGGATTATTTATATGCTTTGGATATATTTTAAATATGGCTTATAAATTATTTGGTTAATTTAATAATTGAGCCCAAAGTTTTTCTAAAATTATAAAAACACAATGGTTTGAAAAATCTTACCATCGGGTAATATAAATCGTTTGATAGTGAAATATAAATTAAGTGTTTTCTACAATTTTAATGATTTCCAAATATTAAGTTTCCACATTCAAATGCAAATGTTTTCAAATTAATAATTCGAGTTTTCTTAAATGATACAAATGTTTTCTAACCTATGATTTATCAACTAAGCTTTAAAGTTTTATTTATGAAATTTCAAAGTAAATTATCAGTTTATACATCTGTTTTCTACAAATATAGAATTTTAAAAGAGTTTTTCACTAAAATTTAATTCTTAATTCGATTCTTTTCAAAACTTTTTCCTCAGTGACATACCAGATTCGGTCATGGCGTATTGACCGGGTTTGGGGTGTTACATTTAGTGTCCTTATGGTTTATTATAATTAAGTTATTAATATAATAAAATAACCATATCACATACAAGGAATAGTAACGATCCCACACCTTTTATCGAAGATCCAATTTGCCACAATCCTTATTAATGATTTCACTTTGATCTAACTCACAAGACGAATCTAACACATGAGTAACGTTTATTAGTTAGGATCCTTTGAAAATAATTTATCACTTAAAGACCAATTACTAATAGTCTCATCAACACTTACCCCGCGATTTTGGACTCTTGAAAAGAAGATTTCTAATGCGAACTTAGGGATCTCCCCTATGATTATCGTTTGGTCCTTCAAATGATATGGAATAGGATTAGTACAATAATAAATAAATAATAAATAATAAAATGTAACATTGTCCCTATGACCACTATACCATTTAGCCATGATATGAAATCACCAATAGAAGGATTTTACGATCCAAATAACCCATACTAATAACTTGGTGGGATGGACAATGAATCAAGAAAGAAACAAGATCGATGAGTTGAGTGATCTAAAAGAATTGTTAGAGCAAATTCAGTATAAGTGTAATCAACATGTGGAATGAAAAAATAGAGAAGGAAGAAAAGGGAAGAGATTTAACTACCGGTAACGGCGATGGCTTGGCAGCAGTTTGGTGAAGAGGGAGCGGCGGTCCGACGATGGTTGAAGAAAAGGAACTATATAGGTTTTGGCACAACAAGGTTGGAGAAGAAAATAAAAAAGGAGGAGAGAAACGAAGGAGATAAGAGACTCGCGATGGCTCACAATGGCGGTGGGAGGAGAAAAAGAGGAGGAGAGGAGCTGTGGTGGGTACGAAGTGTGATGGTCGGTGGTGAAGGGTTCAGTTGTGATGGAGGAAAGGAATAAAAGTTAAAAGAAATGGTGGTTGTTATTTTGCAAAATGGATGAGAAAATAAATGATAAAGAAATAAAATGAAAGCAAGAGGTAGGTAAGGACGGAAAATGAGTGGTGAGAGCTTGGTCAACCATGACTAGGTTTAATGAACCTTAACTAAAGGCAAGGTAAGAAGTTTTGGCAAGAATAGGGAGACATGGAGTGAGAAGGGGGATCATGCTCCCTCAACTTAAGGTAAGTTTGACCTATATTGGAGGAAAGGGATCCTCCTATTTATGGTGAAAATGGGGTGGGCGGAAAACACTAAAAGCACATGGAAAAATGTCTAAAAATTAAATAAAAGGAGCGTGAACATGGGGCTTTGAACTTAGGACTACTAGGATATCTAAGGAGAATTAAACCACTTATCTACTTCACTTCCTTGTTTTTATTTTAACAAAAAATATTTAAAAGCATGGGGTGACCTTTGCTAAGGGTTTAAAACAAATTTGTACCAAAAAAAATTAGTGAGAGGGAAGGGATTTGAACTCAAACCATCAAGAACAACTCCACCACTACTTAATCATTATAATTGATATTTATTTATTATAAAATAAGTAAAATATTATCTAAATAAAAATCAGCCGTAACCACTCTCGGTTGTTTAGCCCAATTTCTACTAATCCAGTTTTTGGGATGTGACATAATAGCTTAAACCATGTTAAAAATTCTAACTATCAACCTCCTTATTTACAGAAACTCCAACCTGAATGACCATACTGCATGTGATAACATCTAGATAGAATCGAGGGGGACATGTAGCCAATGAGAACTAATGTAGTGCAGGTGCTGTCTGAGTACACCAATTCGATGAGAATAATGACTAAACTTAAAGATCAAATGAGCCGATTGGTGAGCATGATGAGTGATATAAAGAGACAAATTGGCAAATGTATTCCTAGTAGTACCGAAAATAATCCTTGTAGAGAAGGCAATGAGCACGAGTGCAATAATGGTTCAATCATGTAAAGTACTGAGTAGCCCAGAAAATCCAACTCTGGAGGTAAATATGGAGAATACCGATGATCTTCAAGAAGAACCCCTAAAACCTAAAGATGAACTGGAGTCAGAGGAAGTAGTTGCACCGATAGTTGAGCTAAAGATAGAAACAACTAAAGATTGTGCCATAGTAAAAATACTATTCCCTTCAAGGCTATAAAAGAAGTAAAAGGGGGATGAAGACAAGTTTGTAAGTTTTCTAAACTTGTTCAAAACATTAAACGTCAACCTGACTTTAATTGAATTAATTGAGAAAGTTCCTAAGTACGCCAAGTTTTTAAAAGAACTTATGTCTAGGTGTAGAAAAATTAAGGTAGGTGAACAAGTTAATATAAGTGCTTCATGTAGTGCTATTATTTCAAGAAAGTTTCCCCAAAAATTGAAAGACTCGATAAGTTTTACTATTCCCATAGAGATAGGGAGCATTCATTTTAATAGAGCTCTATGTGACCTAGGAGCTAGCATTAATTTAATGCCTTTATCTATTTATGAAAAACTCGGGTTAGGGGACCTAAAAAATACCCAGATAACACTAAAGTTGGCCGATAGATCCTCAGTGCATCTGAAAGAAGTACTGGAAGATGTGTTAGTCAAAGTGCAACTTTATCAACCCAGTGGATTTTGTGGTTCTAGACTGTGAGGGAGATCGAGAAATACCAATCCTTCTAGGTAGACCTTTTCTGGCCACCTCAAGGTCCACTATTGATTTAGAAAAAAATTAATTAATCATGAAAATCAATGGTGAGAACGAAACTTTTAAGTGTGGCCACCAACAGAGCGAGGAAGGTAAGAGAAAGTCAGGGGAGCATTGCAAAGAATTATTTATTTTGAATAATACCAAATCAAGGGATGTACTTCCTTTAATCTATGCAAGTCAAAAAAATAAGTTCAAGGAAAAATATAAGCAGAAAAAGTTGGAGTGGCAAGATGGGTGATGGACTGACACTGATAGAACCAAGAAATCATCCATTTGTGAATTAATGATGCTGTCGGATGAATCCGATAGTAAAACTTGAAATCTTTAAATTAGTATTTAACTTTTTGTAAATGATTGTATATTTACCTAAGTGTTTAGTCTAGATTTTAATTTTTATTAAACTTAAGTTTTATAAAACCCGTAATAATCTAGAAATTTGAATTTTGGGTGAAAGTGTCGCAACACGGTAACCCTATGTTACAACATCAAGGGCAAAATTGACGAATTTGAGAAAATCATTTTAGTGTCACCACATAGACTTTGTGTGTCGCGACACCAAAGATAGAATACCCAAAAATCCAAAAGTCTAGAGTTTGTCACGACATCGAACCCTGATGTCGCGACAATGACAAACTAGGAGGGATGTCGCGACACAGAACCCCTGTGTCGTGACATCGCTGCAATTTTCTACAGGGTTGACATGACTCAATTGTGCAACCCGGTGGACTAATCCTCTATTATACCAGCATTTTAACCTCCAAAGCATTAGTTTTTAACCTAAAAACACCTCAAACTCAAATTCTAACCTTTCTTAAAATCCTAAACTCCTTAAAAACTCTCTCAAACCCAAAACCCTTTTTCATTAAAATTCTTAAATTTAGAAACTTTCTTTTCTATTTAGAACATTAAAGTTGAGGAAGGATTACTAACAACAGGTAGAGAATGAAGCAATAAGAATAACAAAATCAAGGTTAAAGATTTTGAAAACTTCCTTTTTAATGTACAATAAATATATTGTTTGAATACTTCATTTATAGATTTTAGATTAATATGCCTCCTAGAAAGCTTAAAAAGCTGATTGTGCAAGAACCACTAATGATTTCTATCACATCCCATATATTTGTAGCACAAGAATGAGAACAAGGGAATGTGTAGTCTAGTGGTTTAATGATTATTTAGCTATCCCAGTGGTCCAAGGTCTGAGTCCTAGTGTTCACACTACTTCATTTATTTATTTTTTCTAATTTTCCATGTGTTTTAAAGTGCTTGTCATCTACCCCTTTATACCATAAATTGGAGGATTCCTTTCCTCCAATATAGGTCAAACTTACCTTAACTTGAGGGTGCATGATCCCCATTTTCACTTTATGTCTCATTCCTTTGAAAAAATTTCATATCTTGCCTATTTGTTGTGGTTCATTGAACCTAGTCACATTTGACCAAGCTTTCACACTCTTTGTCATCCCTACCTCCTTTATTCTCCCATTTCTCCCACTTTTCACTTCTTTTCTCATCCATTATTCTCTCAATTAGTAAGATAACCACAACCCCCCTTTTTTTCTAATCTTTGCTTTTCCTCCACCATAACTGACCATAACACCATCGTCATACCTTTTAGCCATCATAACACCGCCCTTTCCCTCCTCTTTCTTCCTCCACCATTGCCAATCGCTACCGTGACCACTGCCGCGAGCCATCGCAGATTCCTCTCCTCCTTCATTTCTTCTCTTTCATTCTTATTCACTTTTCTTATTCATCCCCTTTTGCATTGAAACCCTCATAGCCTTTCACCGTTAGACCACCACTACACCGTCACCGGACCATCATCGAACTACCGCCGTTGCTGTCTCTAGTGACCGAAATTCTTCCTTTCTCTTCCTCTTTCACTTTATGTTTCTTATAATTGTTAAACTCACATATTCTCTCACTCTATTAATCATTTTAGATCACTGAATTCATTGATTTCATTCCTTTCTCAATTCACCGCCCAATCCGATTTAATGAAGTGCAAGTGTGGGTTATTTTGATTGTAAAATCCTTCTCTTAGTAATTTCTTATCATGGACTAATGGTATAGTGCCATAGGAACAACGTAATATTTATTTATTTATTATCTTACTAATATGATTTCATATCAAATTTGAAGGGCCAAATGATATTCATAGAGGAGACCCCTAACTTCACATTGGAAACCCTTCTTTCGAGAGTCTTATATCGTGGGGTAAGTGTTGTTGAGACTATTAGTAGTCGATTTTTTAAGTAATAAAATACTTTCAAAAGATCCTAACTAATAAATGTTACTTATGTGTTAGATTGTCTTGCGACATAGATCAAGTGAAATTGTTAATAAGAACTGAGGCAAATTAGATCTGAAATACAAGGTGTGGGATCGTTACTATTTGTTTTGTGGGATATAGTTACTTTATTACATTAATAAATTAATTATAATAAATCATGTGTACACTAAAAATTCATGAAGAGAGTTGAAAAACGTATGAAAATGAATACCAAGTAAGTGATTCTAACCAAGTTGTTCTATAAAATGCATGATAATTGATGTGATTATGATGTATGTGTAGATTTCATTCTCTTGATATGTGATGTATGGCTCATGTGGTATATGTGATGATTTAAACATGTGAGAGCTATATATGTGTACGTTAAAAATTGGGATCCATGATATAATGTGAAAAGCATGTTTAACATGTTAAAAGTGATTATTATGTGATATACGGTTATGAGAGCATGTTTACATGTACAAGTGAAAAAGTGATCTATATGTTTTAAAAAGTGAATTAGCCATATCACATGCATGGGGTGGGATTTTGTGAAAGGTGGAAGTAGTGGCAACATATCTGCAAATTAGTGGTGGCATGTCCACAGTATTATATCAGTGGTAGTAAATTTGCATATTAGGGGTGGCTTGTCCACAAAAGCGTTATCAGTGGCAGTTTATCTACAAATTAGTGGCAGTTCATCTGCAAATCAGTGGTGGTTTGTCCACAAATGTTGTTTTGGATGGACAAGTTCTGGGGAAATCGATATTGGTGTGTAGCGGAGATGGATAGGATTTTTTATAAAATGTGCATCAATTTAAAATATGCATCGATATGTCCATGCATAAGTATCAGTGTTATATTATATGAATTTAATGATAAACGTTATCTCGTGATTGATAAATGTAGGCGAATATATATTTTGTATTGATCTCACATTGAGCCTTTTAAATCTCACCCACTCTATTTGTGTGTTTCGGATAATCCTCATGGTTAGGACTTAGATTCGGTAATTAGAGAGTCTCTCGAAAATATGGTTTTCATAGTTATGGACTTATATTTTAATTTGAGACTTTTATGATCTTTATTATTTTTATTTGGGATTTTATTTTGTGGTAAACTATTGAACTGTGGCATGGGATGTTTCGTTTTGAAAACTTTGTTTAATTGGATATTTTGCTTGGGTTTTTTAACATGGATTATATGATTTAATATTTTCTCAATAAAATCTGTTTTCTACAAACTCAATTGAATGATCTTCACAATGTTTTACAAATAATAAACAATATTTCTTTCAAAGTAATATTTAAAAACATCACATTTAAGGGAAAAGCTAACATGCATTTTCAACAATTTAATCAGCTTATTTCAACTCAAGTTTTCTCCATTTCTATGGCCCATGTAACCACTTAAATTGGGCCGTAACTCCTAGGCCTGGTTTGAAGGGTTACATTTTGTGGTATCAGAGTCTAGTGCAAAACTCAGCCTATGGGTAAAATATTTTTGAAAAGCTTCATGCATTATAAAAGTGTAGTTTGGGTAAAAAAACATGCCACATATTAAAATTGTTATAAAAGAAATCTGAGACTCCCGAAATTGATCCGAGATATGTGTTCTTTAGATGTGAAACTATAGATTGTGAAAACTATAGAAAACTATAGACTAAGAAAACTCTAGATTATGAAAATGATAGATAGTGAGATAAGTGTTAATTAAAAGAATAAAGCCTCGATTAAAAATATTCATGTGATAACTTATCCCTATTGACAGACATTCATAAAACTGAAAATGAGTACTCGAGGAGTTAGAACTCGAGGGATGAGAGCTTGTGGAGAGCCGAGTCAAGGAACGCAAGTCGAATCATCTGCATCTCAAGTGCGAACCCCTAAGCCAGCAACAGAAAATGTTGAATGCACACCCACTGTAGAAAAAAGCACAACCCCCTCTGTCCCCGCCTATTCCACAATCTATTCCAGTAGCCCCTCAAGTAGTAGAAGTGGTAAGAGGAGACAAACCTCCAGTTGATAGGATCAAGAAACATGGGGCAGAAGAATTCTAGGCTAAAAGAGATGACGTTCCAGAGCAGGCTGAATTCTGGTTAGAAAATACCATCAGGGTATTTAGTGAGTTGTCATGCACATCTGAAGAATGCATGAAGTGTGTAGCTTCTCTTTTAAGAGATTCTGCCTATCAATGGTGCAACACCTTGGTATCGGTAGTACCAAGAGAGAAGATTACTTGGGAATTCTTTCAAGAAGAGTTCAAGAAAAAGTATATCAGTCAAAGGTTTGTGGACCAGAAAAGGAAGGAATTTCTAGAACTGAAGCAAGGCAAGATGGATGTGACTAATTATGAGCTTGAATTTATACGACTCAGCAAATACGCTCGAGAATGCGTGTCCACTGAGGCCATCATGAGTAAAAGATTCGAAGATGGACTAAATATGACATCAAATTGTTTGTTGCTGTCTTAGAACTAAAGGAATTCATTGTGCTAGTAGAGAGGGCTTGTAAAGCCGAAGAGCTAGTAAAGGAGAAGAGAAAATTTGGAATGGAGTCTCGTGACTCTAGAAAGAGACAGTGAAATAAGTCATTCCAATCCTTATCCAAGAAGTCAAGAGATTTCTCCACCCGATCGGCTACTTCCACTGGGTTTTCAAGGAAGGACAAGGGTAAGCAGTATTTGGGAAATAAGGCACAGACGACTTCAGTTGCTAGTGTGGGGAACACCCGATCGGATAGACCCAAATGCCCACAGTGTGGCAGGCGTCATCTGAGAGAATACCGAGCACATGAAAATGCATGTTTTAGATGTGGTTCCCAAGATCACTACATAAAGGATTGTCCTGAGATGACAAAAGAAGAGAGAACTCAGAACCCGAGATCAGGGAGTATGATCAGAGGAAGACCGTAGAAGAACCCGGGAAGTGGGGCAAGTGGAAGAGGTAACCCTAGAGAGCAGGCTGCAAGACCCGAGGGTAGGGCGCCCGTAATGACTTATGCCATTCGCACTCGCGAAGAGGCATATTCTCCTGATGTTATTACGGGTACCTTTTCTCTTTATGATATCAAAGTTATAACTTTAATAGATCCCGGATCCACACACACTCTTACATTTGCATGAAACTAGTACCCAATATGAGTATGCCTATAGAGTCTACAGAATTTATGATTAAGGTGTCTAATCCTTTAAGTAATAGTTGTTAGTTGATGAAATTTGTAAAGATTGTCCATTAATGATTAAAGGCCATTATTTTAAGGCAAACCTTATGTTGCTGCCATTTGATGAGTTTGACATCATTCTTGGTATGGACTTGTTGGCCACCCATGATGTAATAGTTAATTGTGGGAAGAAATACCTTGAGATGAGATGTGAGAGTGGGGACTTTCTCCATGTAGAATCAGGATGAACAAAGTAGATCACCAGTAGTAATTTCTCATATGACCGTACAGAGATACATAAGAAAAGGGTATGAGGCATATCTTACCTTTGTGATGAATACTAGAGAAACAGAGCTAAAGATTGAGTCAGTACCAATAGTATGTGAGTACTTGGATGTTTTTCCTGAGGAATTACCAAGACTACCACCAGTTAGAGAAGTTGAGTTCTATATTGAGCTAGCTCCCGGTACTGTACCAATATCTATTACTCCTTACAGAATGGCTCCGACGGAGTTGAGAGAATTGAAGTTACAGTTGCAAGAGTTAATAGATAAAACCTTTGCTAGATTAAGTTGTTCTCCATGGGGTGCTCCAGTTTTATTTGTGAAAAAGAAAGATGGCACCATGAGATTGTGCATAGATTACTGTCAGTTTAATAAAGTGACAATGAAGAACAAGTACCCATTGCCTAGAATCGATGATTTGTTCGATCAATTGAAAGGAGCCACTGTGTTCTCCAAAATAGACTTGAGATCGGGGTACTATCAGTTGAGAGTAAAGGACTCAGATGTTTCCAAGACCGCTTTTCGAACAAGATATGGGCATTATGAGTTTTTAGTCATGCCCTTTAGGTTGACCAATGCTCCTGTAGTATTCATGGACCTAATGAACCGCATCTTTAGGCCATACCTCGACAAGTTTGTATTAACGACATATTGATTTATTCTCAAGATGAGACTGAGCATACTGAGCACCTACGGACAATTTTACAGATTCTACAAGAAAATCAGTTGTATGCCAAGTTCAGTAAAAGTGAATTTTGGCTTAAGGAGGTAGGATTTCTGGGACATATTGTCTCGGGAGAAGGAGTTCGAGTAGACCCAAGTAAGATTTCGGCTATAATGGACTAGAAACCATCGAGGAACATCTCTGAGATTAGAAGTTTCCTAGGCCTAGCCGGCTCTTATAGACGATTTGTCAAGGGGTTTTCCATGATCGCAACCCCGATAACTAAATTGTTACAGAAAAGTGTGAAGTTTGAGTGGACAGAAAGATGCCAACAAAGTTTCGAGAAACTGAAAGCATTGTTGACAGAAGCTCTAATTTTAGTACAACCTGAGACGGGGAAAGAATTCGTAATTTATAGCGATGCATCCTTAAATGGGTTAGGCTGTGTGGTTATGCAAGAGGGCAAAGTGATTGCTTATGCCTCAAGACAGTTGAAGTCTCATGAGAAGAACTATCCGACACACAATCTAGAGTTGGCTGCCATAGTCTTCTCATTGAAGATATGGAGACACAATCTATATGGTGAAAGATGCCAAATTTTCACCGATCACAAAAGTTTGAAGTACTTGATGACGCAAAAAGAGTTGAACTTAAGGCAACGGAGATGGTTAGAGTTAATAAAAGACTATGAGTTGATCATTGACTATCATCCAGGAAAGGCGAATGTGGTCGTCGATACTTTAAACAGAAAGTCCCTATTTGCATTAAGGGCAATGAATTCATGAATGACTTTATTCAGTGATGGTTCTATTTTAGCTGAGTTGAGAGCTAGACCAGTATTCCTCCAAGAGATCTTTGAGGCTCAGAAAGAAGGTAGTGAATTGCAAGCCAAGAGAGCCCAGTACGTGTAACATCTTAAAAATTAGAATATTATCTTATTATTTGTGTTGGCTTGGGTATGAAATTTGTGTGTTTAGCATAGTCTTGTGAAGGCTTGATTTTATTTATGAAGCTAGAATAATTCTTAGTATTGAAAATTTAGTGAAGTGGATTAGGTGAACCTGACACTTAAGTTAATTTAAGTGTTAAATTCTAGCACATGAGGAGTTAGTAGCATAGTGGATAGGGCGCATGAAAGGTTGCTTGAGGGAAGTGGTTCGAGTAGCATGGAATGCATTTTGAAGACTTTATTTTTATGCATCCTAACATTAAGTGTCGGCCAAGCTCTAATTATGGTAGGTTGGACTTTAAATTTTTATGGCAAGTTGAATAATAGTTTAGGTAAGCTTGATGTTTGGGAAAGAAATCAATTGATTAAAGGTTGATGTGAGAACATAAGGCTTGATGTAAGGTATTTTTTTATGGAAAGTTTTGTGTGGATAGGTTTGACCTTGAAGTCCATGAATTTGGACGGTTTTGGAGCCTAGGGGGGAGTGGCCGAATTTTGTATTGTTGGTTACTAGTTGGTGCCGAAATTTCTTTTGGTTAGATGGTCATTTTCGGCTAGTTTGGTAAGCCTTCAATCTTTGTTTTCTGTCATGTTCAAAACCTTCTTGTGTATGCCGAATTCTCCCTAGTGCACCAAAGTGAACAAAAACTGAATGTCTTAGGTGTTTGTTGTTTTTCCTCTTAGGCATTTGGCCGAAACTCATTTGGAACCTCCCTCTCATCTTTTAATTCTTTGTAGCCGAAAAGAACCTCTTTTGGTTCTCATTTTTCTTCTCTTTTCTTCTCATATTTGTTAAAACTTGCAATTCTTCTTTTACTCTCTTTTTGGCCGAACCTTTTTCTTCCCCATTTCACTTGGTTTTTCTCCCATTGATTGCTAAAGCCGAATTCTCTTTCTCATTTTGATTTTCTTTGCCACCTACATACTTCATTTCTTTTTATCCACATATCATTTGCTTTCTTCTTTCAAAACCATAGCCGAAACTTCCCATTTCCTTCTTGATTTGACTTGGCCGAATATCAACAAGGGTAGGTCTTCATTTGGTTTTCTTCAATCGGTTTTGGAAGATAGGTAAGTGTTCATGGCCGTATTTCCTTTATTTCTTTTCTCTTTTCTATGTCATTTTCTTGAGGGCAAAGGCTGAATTTTTGGGCATTTGTTTGCAAGGTTCTAACTATTCTTAGGAACCGAATTCTTTTAGGCTCTTTGGGACTTTGGAAGCAATCGATCTAAGCCTTATTTCTCTAGCAATCAAAGTTGGTAAGTCAAGTGGTAAGGATTCATGTCGATTCATCATTATTTTAGTGGTTGAAAAGTCAAAGACTATTGGGATTAAGGTGTGATGTTGGCCGAATGGTTTTGCTTATAGTTTTGTGGTTTGGCCGAATGTAGGACAAGGTGATCTAGTGCGGTAGATCGGGTCTTCGGATTTTAGTACTTGTGTTAGTGACAGGTGTGTACCTTACACACTTTATAACTCGGTAATATATAAATATATATATATTTTAAATATACTAATCATATTATTAAAGTCGAAAACTATGAGATCTTGATATGATACCTTGATGGGTATGAGCAAGAATTTGGGTAAGTCCGTTTCGATATGACTCTTGCAATATGATGTATGATGATACGATTTATGATATATTTGCTATGTGATTCCTAATAAAGCATGTTGACATGATTTGTATAAATATTGCATTGTGATGGGTGATATGAGAGGAGGGGGAAGGATTTGATATCCGTGTCTTTGGGACACCAGAGGTTTGGCACCTCCAGTGGTTTGGCACCACATGATTATTTCGTGTCTTTGGGACACTAGAGGTTTGGCACCTCATAGCGACTCGTCCCAGTGGCTTAGTACCGTCGTGGGTTGGCCCCACTTTTGATATATTGGGATCGTCGCCAGTGATTTGGTATCACACGTGGGTTGGCCCCACAACTTGATTATTCGTGACTTTGGGTCACCAGTGGTTTGGCACCACATTATTGGATATCGTGACTTTGGGTCACCAGTGGTTTGGCACCACCAGTCGTTTGGTACCACACAGGGTAGAAAAAGAGTTATGGATGGCTAGGTTGGGTGCATTATATATATATTACTTGATTATGAATTGGGTAAGAATGTTGCATCAACCGGGGGAAGGATTTATGCACTGAGTCTTGGTGACTCACCTTCTCCCTTATCCTTTCAGGTGATTCGTAAATCGCGGATGAGGAACCGGATGAACTCGAGGAGGCCATGCAATAAAAATTCGATTTTACACGGATTTTGGTTTGGGTACTATATTTTATTTAAATTTGGTTTTTCATCTTTATTTGGATTTGTAATAAGGCCTCTTTAATTATGTTTTTGGATTATTTATATGCTTTAGACTTGATATTTTAAATATGGCTTATAAAATACATGGTTGATATAATAATTTGAGCACAAAGTTTTCTAAACTAGAAAACGCAATGGTTTTCAAAACGTTACCATCGGGTAATATAAATCATTTGATAATATTTAACAACTTAAGTGTTTTCGATAACTCATACTATTTTCCAAAACTCAAGTTTCCAAATTTCAATTAGAAACGGTTTTCAAACTAATCGCTTTGGTTTCTTTTAAAATTATAAAAGGTTTTCTAATCTATGGATTTGCAACTATGTTTTAAAGATTTACTTACGGGATTTTAAAAGTAAACTATCATGCACCTATTTTTTTCTAAAATTTAATCGGTAACTCAATTTTCTTCAAAACATTTTCCTCTGTGGCATACCAGATTTGGTCATGGCGTATTGACAGGGTTTGAGGTGTTACAGTACGAGTCAGATGTTGAATCCGACTTTCGGATTAATTCCGATGGATGTTTGATGTTTAAAGATAGAGTTTGTGTACCAAGAAAGGAAGAGCTTATTCAGAGAATTTTGCACGAGGCACATAACGGATGTTTATATGTACATCCGAGTAGTACCAAGATGTATAATGGCTTGAAGCAACAGTATTGGTGGCCGAGAATGAAGAAAGATATTTCAGAGTTTGTTTCCAAATGCTTGATTTGCCAACAAGTAAAGGCTGAACACCAAGTACCTTCGGGTTTGCTTCAACCTATTTTGGTTCCCGAGTGGAAATGGGATCGTATTACCATAGATTTTGTAACGAGTTTGCCGTTGTCTCTGAGCAAGAAAGATGTTGTATGGGTTCTGGTTGATAGACTCACGAAGTCAGCCCATTTTATACATGTACGAGTGGATTACTCACTCGACAAGCTGGCAAGCTTGTATGTTTCTGAAATAGTAAGACTTCACGGAGTTCCATTGTCAATCATATCTGATAGAGATCCGAGATTCACATCCAGATTTTGGAAGAAGTTACAAGAGGCCCTGGGTACAAAGTTGAGCTTTAGTATAGCTTTTCATCCTCAAACTGATGGACAATCGGAGAGGTTAATACAAGTACTCAAAGATATGCTTCAGTGTTGTATTCTTGAATTCCAAGGTAGTTGGGAAAATTTCTCCCATTGGCACAATTTGCCTACAATAATAACTTTCAGTCGAGCTTAAAGATGGCGCCTTATGAGGCTCTATATGGGCGTAAGTGCAGAACGCCTTTATTTTGGACTGAACTCAAAGAAAATCAAATTCACGAAGTTGATTTGGTTAGAGAAGCTGAAGAGAAAGTGAAAGTGATACGAGAGTGTCTAAAAGCTGCAGCAGACAGACAGAAATCCTACTCGGATTTAAGAAGAAAAGAGATTACCAAGTCAGGGACAAAGTTTTCTTGAAAGTGTCACCATGGAGAAAAGTTCTAAGATTTGGCTGGAAAGGCAAGTTGAGCCCATGTTTCATTGGACCATATGATATTACTGAGAGGGTTGGGCCGGTAGCTTACCGATTGGCTTTTCCATCTGAGTTAGAAAAGATACATGATGTGTTTCACGTGTCTATGTTGAGACGCTACCGATCAGATCCCTCACATGTAATTACCCAGTCAGAGATAGAGATTCGTTCCGATATGACTTATGGTGAAGAACTAGTCAAGATTTTAGCTCAGGAAGTCAAGCAACTAAGGAATAAAAGTATTGCCCTAGTGAAAGTATTGTGGCAAAGACATGGAATAGAAGAAGCTACATGGGAACCCGAAGAGAGCATGAGAAACCAGTACCCAAACCTATTTGCTGGTAAGATTTTTGAGGACGAAAATCCCTAAGGGGGGAGAATTGTAATAGCCCGATTTAGGGCCTAGCTGGAATAGTGGTGCAAGACCACAAATCTGAGTTAGTAAAATGAGTTTTTAAGGTGTTTGAGATGTTTGCATGATGATATGAAATTTTCGTGTAGAAATTTTATGGAAATTTCCATAAAATTGGTCCATTAGGACTAAATTGTAAAAGTTGCAAAATATGAGTTTCTAGAAGCTTTTTGTATTAAATAGCTTTAGAATATTAATTAGAAGTCCTTAAATAGCAATTTTCCCAAATTATAATTTTTGGACAAAATTGGACATGAGTTAGAAATTTGTAAAAGTTTAGTGAGGAGGGCATTTTGGTCATTTATCTATTAAATGATTAAAATAGGAAAAAGATGGCAAAAATCATTCTCACCTTCTTCCTCAAGTGCCGAAAATTTGAAGGAAGCCATAGCTAGGGTTCTTCAATTTTTCAAGCTTGCTAATCAAGAAAAACGAAGCCCGAATCAAAAGTGAGGCAAGAACAAAGTCGAGGACTAAATTGCATATCTACATACATTCTGTATATCGAGGTAAGTTTGTATGATTTCTAAGATTTATGATTATTATCATTGAATTACTTAGTATAATGTACATTATTACCATAGAAATGCTTAATGCTTTGTTAAATAAAGAAATCAATGAGATTAAGCATGAGAAAGTCCCGATTGAAGTTGAATTACTTAGGATACTCGATCTACCAGATGAGATAAGAAAGTCCGTATAAGACTAAGCCAAGGCATGGCATCGGCAATCAAGCAAAGTTATCATGTAAGTCCAAGACAAGTCTTGCATGGCATTGGTGAGTCTCCAAGCAAAGATGTCATGTAAGTCCAAGATAAGTCTTGGCTTTTGAAAACCTATCATGAGATAGAGATCCCATGTAAGTCTAAGCCAAGGCATGGCATTAGTGAGTAACAAGGAAGATTTCAAGTAAGTCCAAGCCAAGGCTCGACATTGATCAGTTCATGAGTAAAGATACCAAATAAGACCATGTCAAGACATGGCAATGGTAAGTTCCTAAGGGAACACACAAGGAAGACTTTGAGTAAGTCCATGTCAAGACATGGCATCGATACCAAGATTAGAGATCCCATGTAAGACCATATCTAGGATATGGCTTTGGCATCGAGTTATATGTGGGATGAGATTTAGTATCCTAAGTTATTCATAGAAATTTATCAGGCAAATGAGTAAAGCAAATGAGTAAAGCTTAAATGAGATAGCAAGAAAATTAAGTAAGCAAAGCTATTATCAAGTTGGAAATGAGTATTATTCATGTTATGAACAATGAATTAGGGATTATGATTATTATAGTAAGGTATGCTAATCTATGTGATCAAGTGATACAGGTACCTTGTTTACCTCACGAGCATGAGACTAGTAAGTATCATGAGATATGTAAGAATCAGTAAGAGTAAGTAAGCTTAAATAGCTGAAATTATGATGCCATTGTTTATGCCAAGTGGTTTATGTTAAACAAGTATGATGTTATGTGAATTATATGCAAACTTACTAAGCTAAATGCTTGCGTCTTTTATTCTTTCTTTCCATGTAGTCCCGCCAAGCTAATCTCGTGGATCATTGTCATCGGAGCTCGGAGCACACTATCAATCGCTATTTTGGTATAGCCAAGATGTTTATATTAAGTATGGCATGTATAGGAACATTTCATTTTGAGAATATGTCTTAAAAAGGGCAAAAGTATGGGCTATCAAGTTTATTATTCTTTTGTATATGGCTAAATGATTGGCCAAGATTGACTAAGTATGTATGTTTATCAATATCAATGAAGCATGTAGTATTGCTCATGAAAAATGTAGTAATTTGAGTTGTTGGATTGAATATGAGAATGATCTTGATTTTGGGGTGGCAATTGGCTTGGTAAATAGCCTTCAAGTGCCCACACGGATAGACACACGAGCGTGTGTCTAGGCCGTGCGTCCCCTGCACCTTAGTACTTTAAGTTAGATTAGACTACGGGCTAATCCCACAGCCGTTCATTTAGGCCGTGTGTGACACATGGTCAGAACATGGGCGTGTGCCCCAGGCCGTGTGAATATAGTCAGTGTCGACCACGGTTGGAAGACATGGGCGTGTCTTAGGGGTATATGGGCGTGTCCCAAGCCACATGGGTGTGTGACCCCTATTTTAAGGAAAATTTTTCGATTGAATTTCGAAAGTTTCCAGATATGTGTTTAAGGCCTCGTAGGCCTATGAGATGTATGAGTTGTTTAAGAAAGAGAAGTTTTTAATTGGGAACGAAATTTTATAGCCTGTAAATACAAGTTTAAGCAAGTCCAAGCATAGTAATGTCTCGTATCCGGTCTTAGCCTCGGACTCGGGTATGAGATGTTACACTTCTACTGTGTGACAATTTAAATCTCAAGTGCAAGGTGTAGACTTCACACGGCCTGGGCATACGCCCATGTGCTAGCCGTGCCTTCAACACGGTCTAGACACACGCCCGTGTGTCAACCCAAGTGGACATTTAGCAGGCTATATACCAAGCCCTTTCCACCCTACGTTACACTCATACATATTCCAATTCAAAACAATACAACTCCTACCCCAATGGCACATCTAAGAACTCATTCCAACATAAAAGGTAATCAAAAAGTATCTCTAGGAGCTTAAAAATCAAGATATAAAAAAGGACATATATTTCATTAAGCAATAGAACTTGCCAAGAATTTGCCTAACTCATAAGGCCATTTACAAAATGACTTTTACAACTTACCTAGCCAACAATTTGACTAACAATTACAACTTAACAAAATACCCAAGTCCTATACATGCCATACTCAAAATAAGTCTGAATTGTTATACCAAAGTGATGTAGATAGTGTAATTTCTGAGCTCCGACGATCCACGTTCCTCGAGTTATCTTGGCAATACTATAAGGAAAAAGGGCAATGAAAGGGGTACGCATAAAGCATAGTAAGTTTGCATGGAAATAAATAGCAATTATAAGCTCATAATATAATCCATCCATGGCATTAACTAACCATACACAAGTCATAGGCTCCTTGCCATACTTACTTACAATTGCCCTTATTTAGCACATACTGTGCCACATGTCGTAATCATTTCTTCGTGACTCATTCACGAGTACCTCTTTTCACTCAATCACATGACTTCAGTAAAATTCTCATTTCTACTTCCATACTCATCTACTTATCCCCTTAATCACTAAGGATAGTCAAAGACACATATCCATCGTCATTCTTGTAGGTACGAAGCCAATGCCACATCCCCGAGGTGGTCTTACATGGAGTCACTTCTAAATGCCAGTGTTGTATCCCGGATATGGTCTCATATGAATTTTCAAATGTAATATCGATGCCATATCCCGGATATGGTCTTATGCGGAATCTCAACTCGGTGCCGAGGCCATGTCCTGGACATGGTCTTATACGGGACCTTATCAATTTCATATCTCAATGATAGCATTTTTCATATTCATTATAGTCCACTAGGACTTCAACATCATATTCAACATCAATCACTCAATTTAGTATAGTATCATGCATCAATATGATACCAAGCATTCTCAATTATGCTAACATGAATTTTGCATTAATCACATACAAACTTACTTCGATTTCAAAATGAGCCAACTCGTCGGTCTAGTCCGAGACCTTGTTCTTTTCCCGATCGAGTTGGATTCTCAGTTCTTCTTAATGAAAGCATTCCAATAATCATACTTAGGTAAAATTACTATTTTGCCCCTAAACAATGGCAAAATGACCATTTTCCCCTAGGCTCGGAAATTAATTCTAATCACATTTCTACCTTCAACAAGCCTAGGTGAACATTTAATACTCTTATAGCTATCATCAAAACTCAACATTTCACATAATTACTACAAATTTGTAACTCTTTCATCAAGGTCCAATTAGGTGTTTTCAAGACAACACCTTTCATAAAAGTTGTTCATCTAACAACTAAGACTCAATTTCTTCCATAAAAGTGCAGCAAATAACAAAGATAGCTCTCATGGAAAAACTCTAAACTTTTTACCATATTGCACAATAGTCCCTTCATTTGAAAGCTTAAGCTTTAGGGGTCCCTAAAGTACAACTATTTTCAAGAAAAGATCACTAGAACACTTACTTGTATGGATGAGAGCTTGCTAAAATTTTGAGCTTTCAAAGACCCCTATTTGCTTGCTATTTTTGGTGGAGAAGGATGAGCAAAAAGATGGACATCATCTTTTCTTTATTCTAATATTAAACTAACAATTTAGTCCACCAAACACCACCAACTTTGACCCACTTGGTCAATTCTTGTTTCCTATACTAGTTTATGGCCAGCCAAGCACATATTGGGGGTCTAATTTCCTTTTAAAGACCTCCAGTTGTCAATCTATGGCTATTTGGTACCTTGAGCTTATAGAATGGAACTTTCACACTTTATGCAATTTAGTCCTTTTTCGCGATTAAACATGAAATCGCTAAAATTAAAGTACCAAAATTCTCATGTACATATACCATCATGCTTTGACTCATAAAATGACATAAAAATAAATTTCTCTAATCTCGGATTAGTGATCCTGAGATCATTGTTCTGACTAACCCCTAAATCGGGCTGTTACAATAAGACCCTGCTTCAACTCTAGAAATTCATTTTGTTTCTGATCAATAAATCTCTAACTAATATGTTTCTTTCTGAACTCAGACTGAAAGAAATCCCAAGTGACCCGTTCTTTTGGAACAACTGAAATCAAGGTCTTCCACCATTGATAAGATGCGTCTCATAACAAAGATACAACACACTTTATACATTCTTCAAGTGTAGATGACATCTCATCAAATACTCGGATAGTGTTTTCAAGCCAAAATTCTACTCTCTCAACATCATCATCACTAGTGGCCCTGAGCTCTTCAGCCCCATAGTTGCGGCTCTTATCAATAGGAGGTTTGTTTAACAGATTCAAATTCATAACCGGAGGCACAACTGAAGTCTGAGGGGAATTAGATGGGGGCAGAGGTTGTGAAACAGCCGGGTTAGTTCTTACATATTGAGTGAACCACTCATTCATCATTTGGAAGAAGGCTTGTTTAGCCTCTCCCTCTTGACCGCTAGTAGCCAGTATCGAATCAGATGGCGCTGTCCCTTGAGCGGGAGCAGGTGCATTGCTTTAAACATCGTCAGCTACGGCTCTTTCAGGATCCATTACTATACGAAAACACATTTTACACGTTAGGTTTCATCACACTATCACAGTTCATATATATGGCATGTATAGCTAGACTCTCACACGCTACGTTAGTCTGAGAATTGACTAAATTGTAGCTCTGATACCAACCAAATGTAACACCCCTAACCCATAACCATCACTAGTTTAGGGTTAAGAGGCATTACCAGACAATCGGAAACTTTTACGGACATTTTATAACTTAATTTGGCAAATCACATCAAAGTGTCCCTTAAATAGGTCTTTGAGATCTTTTACATGTTTTAGAATAGGGCTGGGACTAAACCGAACACATACTAAAATTTTTGGAAATTTAAAAATTTTTCTAAGTTACATAGGTCACACGCCCGTGTGGGTAGGACTGTGCCTCCCATGGCCTCAGACACGCCCGCGTGTCAAAGCCGTGTTAAAACAGGGCATACATACTGACTTGTCCACACGGCCGTGGACACGCCCGTATGCCTCACTTGTGGTCGCTACTGACTTGCACCACACGGCCAGTCAGACGCCCGTGTGTCCAGCCTGTGGTCGAGTCTGACTTGTTTTGAAATACAACCACGAGGGACATGGTCGAGCCACACGCCCGTGTACTCAACCGTGTGGGCAATTATAAGCCATTTTCAAGACCAAAATGCCACCACACTATGGGCTATCCCTACTAGCATCATACTAATTCAATTCATGCCAAATTAACCAACTGTTCGTAGCATTCAAAGCCATCTCAATCACAACACCTTATGCAACAATTAGCTCAACTAAATAACAACCATTTCTTAGCAAGTTTCATCCACAATCTTACCAATACAATATGACATCCTCCCATCAATATGATTCCAACTTTGCTTCATAAACATACCACAATAATATGCTAACTATGCATTAATATGCTTACCATTCATATAACCATTTCACTTGCTATCAAGCTATACCAAAACTAAGCATCATAGGACATGACTAGTCATTCATAACACAACCATTTATCTAGCCATATCACATGGCTATGTACTTATCTCAAACATATTCCAAAATAACTAGCCTATACATGCCATATTTAACTATATACACATTCAAAAGTACCAAAGTAGAGTTTGATAGTGTGGTGATGATCCTCAACGATTCCCAAGCCTTTTGTAGCTTTGACGACCTATAAAACAGAGTAAACACACACAAAGTAAGCTTTCCAAAAGCTTAGTAAGCCATATAAAATAAACTTAACATAAAAGCATTCATTATTCATATCAAATATGAGATTACTACTAGCACATTTGCACATTCATAATTCTTCTTGGCTCATTCATACATATAACACATTTTACCTCATCAAATCCATTCACATATCTTATCTAGGTAAGTTCATATAAACACTTACCTTTCATACACTTGCTTAGTGTACAATTCAAATGTACTTGATTCATTTATACATTTTACAAAGACTTCCATTTCTCGGATTTGCCCGTTGAACTGTTCGGAATCAAATAGGAAGCTCAAAATACTCAGAATGGTCGTACAATGCCAAAGTCCCAGACGTGGTCTTACATGTAACTAGATATCGATGCCACTGTCCCAGACAGGGTTTTACACGAATCAATACGATGCTAATGTCCCAGATATGGTCTTATACGTAAATATCAAATCGATGCCAACGTCCCAGACGTGGTCTTACACGATATCACATATCGGAAACCTATGTCATAACATACGCAATCCTACCTATTCTAGGTTCATAGGGACTTTTTTGGATGTTGACACCATGTCGATACTATCTCAGATTTCATGTACTCATCGTCTCGTACACATTCATCATTATGAATTTTCATATGATCATACTATATCAATGTAAATACATTTATTTGTATATAGACTTACCTCGGATTCGGATAAACGATCGGATTCGGCTATTCAATTACTTTCGACTTTCCGCGATCTAAATCCGTTTTCTTCGGTTCTTGATCTATACATATTGAAATTTAATCCATTTATTCTCCAAATCATTCAATTCAATCCAAAACATATATTTAGGGCAATTTACAAATTAGCCCTCACATTTTCACATTTTGACATTTTAGTCCCTATTTCACAAAATCACAAAATACACAAAATCTCAATATACCCACGCTTAGCCAAATGTTCATGTAGTTCATACAAGTCCATACATTTCATCTATTTCACATTTTAGTCCCTCAAAATATTATTTATTCAATTAAGTCCAAATTATTCAAATTCCTCAAAAATCCAAATACAAAACATGTTAATCTAACACATATATTTCATGTTTCATCAACAATCATCTCAAAGCTCATGAATTCATCAATGGCACATTTTAAAATCATCATCAATTCACAAAATTGAAGCATGGGTTTTGAAGAACACGAAGCAACGATTACAAAAATGTAGAAATTATCAAAAACTGGGCAAAAACGAACCTTGAATTAAGCTTGATAGTAGCCGAAGCCTAAAAACACTTCTCTTATTTTCTTTCCTTGCTATATTTGACCAAATAAGATGAACAATGGTCATGTTTTATGTTTATTTTACTATAACATATATTATTAATTCATTTACCAAATTAACCTTATGATTAAACATATAAAACATATAAATACAAGGCCATTAATGTCCATTACCATCCACTCACTTATATAATGGCTTATGTTCTTCATAAGGCCACACATTTATAAAGACATAACACATAGGTGCTTTTAACATATGGCATGCTAATTTTGCATTTTATGCAATTTAACCCTTTTCTCAAATTAAACACACAAATAATCAAATTAATTCACGAAACTTTGACCCATACCAATCCATATACTGTAGACTCGAAAAATAATATTAAAATATTTTTCTGACTCAGATTTGTGGTCCCAAAACCACTATTCTGACTAAGGTCTAAACCGAACTATTACACTAGTCTTAAGAAGCTCAAGGCATTGTTAACTTAGGCCCCTGTATTAATCCAACCCAAGTCTGGTAAGGATTATGTGATGTACAGTGATGCTTCTCATCGGGTCTCGGTTGTGTGCTGATGTAAGGCAGGAAAGTCATGGCTTACGCTTCAAGGCTGCTCAAACTGCACGAGTGTAACTATCCTACGCATGACCTTGAATTCGCAACAATGATTTTTGCTTATAAGATCTGGACGAACTACCTTTATGGAGAAAAATGTATTATTTACACAGATCATAAGAGTTTTAAGTACCACCTTCTTACCCAGAAGGAGTTAAACTTGAGGCAGAGGCATTGGATAGAGCTACTAAAGGACTACGACTACACTATTGAATACGACCCAGGTAAAGCTAATGTTGTGGACAATGATTTGAGTAGAAAAGCGATGGGTGAGTTAAGGGCAATGTTTGCTACACTAAGTTTGTTTGAGGATGGAGGCTTATTGGCAAAATTGCAAGTGTGACCTACTCTATTGGAAGAGATTAAGCTAAAAAACCATTGGATACGACTTTATCGAGGAGGGTAGATAAACCGTAAAACTAGCATATTTTAAGCCCACATTTAGCGTGCATTTCGATAATTTATGCCTTGAATTATGTAATTTGGTGCTCTTAATCCTTTGTTTTCATGTTTTACACTCAGGAGAGCACCGGATGATGAAAAGAACGAAAAATAGGCCCAAAACGGAGTAAATGGGCCATATAACGAAATCCACACAACTTGGGCCCAAAACCACACGACCGTGCCTCATTCAACAGTCTCGAACACGGCCTAGCCACGATTCACACTGGCGTGTGCCATCTGCGTGTCCTTGCCGTGACAAAAAGAAGTTTTACTCGGAATAAGATACTTGGAGGCAAAGAAACACATTCCAAAGCATATTTAAACACCCTAATTCAAGAAATTCTACTCGAATTAGGATGCTTAGGGGCCAAGTAAGGAATCTTAAAGCATATATAAACACCCTAAGAGTTGTCGCATCCCATATATTTTTATTATTATGTGTGCAAGAATAAGAACTAGGGAATGTGTAGTCTAGTGGATTAATGATTATTTAGCTATCCTAGTGGTCTAAGGTCAAGTCTTAGTTTTCACACTCCTTTATTTATGTTTTATTTTTTTACAAATTCTCCATGTGTTTTAAAGTGCTTATCGTCCACCCCTTTATACCATAAATAGGAGGATTCCTTTAATCCATTATAGGTCAAACTTTCCTTAAGTTAAGGGTGCATGATCCCCCTTTTTACTCCATGTCTCCCTCTCTTGCCGAAATTTCATATCTTGCCTATTTGTTGTGGTTCATTGAACCTAGTCACATTTGACCAAGCTTCCACACCCTTTGTTGTCCCTACCTCCTTCATTCTCCCATTTCTCTCACTTTTCACTTCTTTTCTTATCCATTATTCTCTCCATTAGTAAGATAACCACCACCCTTTTTCTTCTATTCTTTTTATTTCCTCCACCACAATCGACCATAGCACCACCATTGTAACACCTTTTAGCCACCATAGCACTGGCTTTTCCCTCATTTTTAATCCTCCACCGCCGTCGATCACCACCATGACTATTGTCGCGAGCCATTGCAGATTTCTCTCCTCCACTATTTCTTCTCTTCCATTCATATTTATTTCTCTTATTCATCTCTTTTTGCACCGGAACCCATATAGCCTTTCACTGTCAGACTACCACTGTACTGTCACCGGACCATTGTTGAACTGCCACCAAGCCGTTGTCATCG
Organism: Gossypium australe; assembly: GCA_005393395.2. Classification (NCBI taxonomy): domain Eukaryota; kingdom Viridiplantae; phylum Streptophyta; class Magnoliopsida; order Malvales; family Malvaceae; genus Gossypium; species Gossypium australe. Next base: position 45,911,917 of record CM016615.1, read on the forward strand.
CCATTGCCACCAGTGACCGAATTTCTTCCTTTCTCTTCCTCTTTTACTTTTCATTTCTTATAATTGTTTAAACTCACATCTTCTCTCACTCTATGTATCCTTTTAGATCAATCAATTCATCACGCAATCTGATTTAATCAAGTGTAAGTGCGGGTTATTTTGATCGTAAAATCCTTCTCTTAGTAATTTCTTATCATGGCCGAATGACATAGTGCCATAGGAACAACATAATATTTTATTATCTTACTAATATGATTTCATATCGACTTTGAAGGGCTGAACGATATTCATAAGGGACACCTCTAACTTCGCATTGGAAATCCTCATTTCGAGAGTCTTAGATCGTGCGGTAAGTGTTGTTGAGACTATTAGTAATTGATCTTTTAAGCGATAAAATATTTTCAAAGGATCCTAACTAATAAATGTTACTTATAAGTTCAATTGGCTTGCGAGATAGATCAAGTGAAATTGTTAATAAGAATTAAGGCAAAACAGATATACAATACAAGGTATGGGATCATTACTATTTGTTTTGTGGGATATAGTTACTTTACTACATTCATAAACAAATTATAATAAATCATGAGTACACTAAATAGTCATGAAGAGAGTTGAAAAACATATCGAAATGAATACTAAGTAAGTGATTCTAACTGAGTGGTTCTATGAAACGCATGGTAATTGATGTGAGTATGATGTATGTGTAGATCTCATTCTCATGATATGTGATGTATGGCTCATGTGATATATGTGATGATTTAAGCATGTGAGAGTTATATATGTGTAGGACAAAAATTGTGATCCATGATCTAATGTGAAAAGCATGTATAACATGTTAAAAGTGATTATTATGTGATACATGATTATGAGTGCATGTTTACACGAACAAGTGAAAAGGTGATCTATATGTGTTAAAAAGTGAATTTTCCATATCAAATTCATGGGGTGGGATTTTGTGAAAGGTGGAAGTAGTGGCAGTATATCTGCAAATCAGTAGTGGCATGTCCACAAAAGTGATACCAGTCAAAATTTATCTACAAACCAGTGGTGGCTTATCCACAATTGTTGTTTTGGATGGACATGTTTTGGGGAACTCGATATTGGTGTGTAGCGGAGATGGTTAGGAATTTTTATAAAATGTATATCGATTTAAAATATGCATTGATATGTCCATGTGTAACACCCCTCACCCGTATTCAACGCTGGGATAGAGTTACGGATCATTATTAGACTTACGAAACAATTAAACAACTATTTATCATACATTTGCTCAATTCAACCATTCATTATTCATTCTCAATCAATTTTGGCCCCATTAAGAGCCTATGAGGCCTTAATCACGCTTTGGTAGTGGTTCGGGACTAAACCGATAACTCAGGAAATTTTCAATACTTAACAAATTTTTCTTCAAACAAGGGATACAAGCCCATGTGGCCAGGCCGTGTGTCTCACACGGCCACCAGACACGCCTATGTCACAGGCCGTATGAAAACAGAAGGTACATACTAACTTGGGTCACACGACCAACCACAAGCCCGTGTGCCAAGCCCGTGTGCCCTTCAAAGTGGCCACATACGCTTGTGTGCCAAGTCGTGTGTTAGGTCGCGTCAAACCTGTAGGGTATACAGACTTATGCAACACGGCCAAGTCACATGCCCGAGTGCTAGGCCGTGTGCCAATTAGGGGGTATACTGAATTCTACCACACGGTCGATCACACGCCATGTGTCACCGTGTGGATCATACTGACTTCATTTCAATTTCAACACTAGGGGACACATGGCCATGTAACTTGACCGTGTGTCACACACGGCTAAGACACACGCTCGTGTCTCTGCCCGTGTGGACAAAAATAGGCTATTTACCAAGCCATTTTGCCACCCATTTTGCACATACCTAAACAAGCTCAAATGGTACCAAATCATAGCATAATTAACTTTCAATTCAGTCACAATCAATACTAATCCATACCATTTTCAATTCCAACACTCAACATGCTTAAAACCTCAAACCTTACTCCATCAAAACATACCAATTCAACTAACTATACTTTTACCAATCAGACATCATTTTAAACCAATTCACACACATAATTCACATCTAATATCAGCCATATATTCACATATATGCACATAATTCAAACATACAAAATTTACCAAAATTAATTCATTACCCATGGCTATATATACAAACCAAAATATAAGCATTTACAAGCCAATTCATTTCGCCAAAGTAAATACCAAAATATAACTAACATGACTCAAAGTCCCGATTCATGCCATATACTCAAATTACCAAAGTTCATTGATAGAAAGATATAGGTGTATAGTGTGAAGTGATCTCAGACGATCCACGAATCCGAGCTAGCTTTGATATCACTATAAGACACAGAAAATAAACAAAGTAAACTATTAAGCTTAGTAAGCTCGTATGAGATAAACTTAATGCAATCACTTGGACATGATTTATTAATTTCAATATGTCAACATGTAATATTCCCTTAACTATCAAACCTTCCAAGTGCTCATTCACAAAACCATATACATTCGTCATCATTTCTCCCATTCAAAGTTAGAATGATTTATACACATACCTGTACCATCTCGTACCAATCTCATATACCTTCTCATCTTTCATTTACTCGTTGAACCATTCGGAATAGAAGTTGGATACTCAAGGATCTCACGCGATAAGTACCTATACCATGGCCCGTAGCCAAATCAGAGTAACTTACCCAAAATTCTGATATCATGGACCGAAGCCAAATCAACCGATATGCATGGCCCGAAGCCAAATCGGTTTATCTCGCACACATAGTGCTAAATCATGGCCCGAAGCCAACTCAAGTATACCTAATGACATGTCACTAGTATCCTAAATTATTCCTAAGGTTCAACCGGGATTTCAACTATTGAATCATCGTCGAATCATTTCCAAACTTTTCCGTAGACACGTAATCACAATTTATGCTATATCAAAGCATATAAAATACATTTGAAATGATATTATAACATACGAACTTACCTCGATCGCTGTAACGACGAATTAGGTCGACTAATCCGATACTTTGTTTTCCTTCGTTCTAGATCCAAATCTCATTTATCTCAATCTATATAATATCAAAATTTACTTATTTAATCATCATTTCATTCAATTTAGCACAATTTACACATTTTGGAAAAATTACATTTTTACCCCTATTATTTCAAAATTTTGCAATTTACTCCTTATCACATAAAATCACAATTCATTCAATTTACTACAAATTCATGCTGGCCGAATATTACCCATTCTCATATCAGCCCATATTTTCAATCAATTTTAAAATTCAACCACTAAATTTTAATATTCATACCCATGCATTCAACAATGGCAACATTCAAATACTTTTAATAGTTTTGCAAAATAGTCCCTGGGCTAGCTAGTACTAGCTGCAACGATCTCAGAAACATAGAAATAATTAAAAACGGGACAAAAACCGTACCTTAATAAACACTGAAAGCTTGGCCGAATGAACCCTAAAGAAATGGCTTTTCTTCTTTGCTATGTACTGTTGAAGATGATGATTTAGATAATTGTGTCATTTTTGTTTTATTAATAATAACTTAATTAACCAAATTACCTTTTTAACCTTAATTAATAACCATCAAAATACTTTAATACATGTCCATATATGTCCACTCAATTTAATTATGGTCTAATTACAACACAAGGACCTTTAATTTAAGATTCCATAGCTATTAAATACTTTTAGTTAATGGAACATCACTTTTGCACTTTACGCGATTTAGTCCTTTTTATCAAATTGACCAATCAAACGATAAAATTTCTTCACAAAATGTTCACATATACATGCTATCATGCTGTAAACATTAAAATAATAATAAAATAAATATTTTGACATTGGATTTGTGGTCCTGAAACCACTATTCCGATTTGACCCAAAAACGGGCTGTTACAACTCTCCCCCCTTAAAGATTTTCATCCCCAAAAATCTTATTAGAGAATAAATTAGAGATTTGCTTTCTTATAACCTTATCAATTTCTCACATACCCTCAGATTTCTCAACTCTTTAATCTCACGAGCTAAGATTTTGATTTGTCCTTCACTATACGTCATTTCAAGCTAAATTTCAACTTCTGAAAGAGATATTATATACAAAGGGTCTTATCTGAATCATCGCATCATAGAGATAAGAAACACATTATGGATCTTTTCAAGTTCTGACAATAATATAAGTTGTATAAGCCACTGACTTTATTTTCTCAATAATCTCATATGGCCCGATAAATCACGAACTCAACTTCTCTTTATAACTAATTCGAGAAATTCTATTCTTACAACAATACTTTCACAAACACTCAGTTCGTGAAAGAGATATTATATACAAACACTCAGTAATATTTTGATTTGTCCTTCACTATACGTCATTTCAAGCTAAATTTCAACTTCTGAAAGAGATATTATATACAAAGGGTCTTATCTAAATCATTGCATCATAGAGATAAGAAACATATTATGGATCTTTTCAAGTTCTGACAATAATATAAGTTGAATAAGCCACTGACTTTATTTTCTCAATAATCTCATATGGCCCAATAAATCACGAACTCAACTTCTCTTTATAACTAATTCTAGAAATTCTATTCTTACAGCAATACTTTCACAAACACTCAGTTCACTAATTGAAATACAATGATTTTACGTATCAAGTCTGCATATGTTTTCTGTCAATCTGAAATTGGTTTCTAACTATTAAGAATTACTTTTACTTTCTCTTCAATTTCTCTATTGAAATCAATCTCGTGGATCTTTTTATCACAAAGCTCGATCCAATAACAACAGAGTTCAATAATTGCAATCATACAATACTTCATACAATGCCATCTTTATACTCATATGATAACTATTAATATGCTCAAACTCAACCAACAGTAATTGTCTTTCTTAATTGCTTTCACATTCTAAAATACAGTAACAAATCGTATCTTTGAGAATCCGAATCACTTTATCATATTATCCATCAGTTGGAGAATGAAATGCGGTGTTACAATGCAACCTCATACCCAAAGTTTACAGTAGTTTTCTTTAGAAACACAATATAAACCTCGGGTCTCTATCTGAAATAATGGAGATTGTCACTCAGTAAAAACTAACAATTTCATAAATGTATAACTTACCTAGTCTATCAAGAGAGAAATTATATGTATTGAGATAAAATGTACAGACTTCTTCAACAATCAACAATAGTTCAGATAACATCTTCCTTTTACAAAATCCAACGAAATTCTATTTCATCCCCACTCAGATAATAACACAGACTGCAATAGTCACGAAGGTACTTGATAATCAAATTTAACCTCTTGATAAATCAAACATTTGGATACAAGTTAGAAGTATTGTAACACCTCAAACCTGGCCTAGATGTTACAACCGAATCTGAAGCGTCACATCAAAGTGTTTTTCGAAACCAGGCTTGTTGAGAGAAAATCGTTTTTAATCGATTGCCATGTTTGTTACTGTTGGTTTCTTAGTTGGTTAAAAACTCAAGGAAGCTACTCTAATGAATGTCATTTTGAAGTTTGAAAATGTGTGTTTGTCTTTTAAAATAGTTATTATTTTCGAAAACTTGTTTGTATCAATTTGGCAGTTTCCAAAATAAGAAATTAAACCCAATTCAAAGAAATTAAAATCAGCAGAGGCCTATATACATAAATATCAACCCAATATAAAAATTTAATTAACTAGGGCTAAAATAAAAATATCAGCGAACGTGTGGCCACATTTGAGTCCCTCGCAGCTCCAAATCATCCAAGGCTGGGGATTACCTGTACAGTTAAAAGAAAAGGGTGAGTTACGAGAACTCAATGTGTAATCCCCTATCATGCAGTAACAGTCTGGGCCTGTGCCCTATTCAGTAACAGTACAGTGTGGGCCTTAGCCCAATACAGTATCAGTATGGTGCACATATGCAAGCCACCCCCAATCCAGCCAACACACCACTCGTACCAACCAACACACCATGTGGGGATAAAATCGACCCACCCAGCCAACACACCAATGTTGCAGCATAGTTGCCAGTAACAGTATATGTGGCAAAGCCACTAGTAACAGTATTGCAGTAGGGCTGTTAGTATCAATATCGCAACAAAGCTGCCAGTAATAGTATTTGTGGCAAAGCCACCAGTAACAGTACACTTCCTCCATAACAGTATCCCAACCCCATGTAGTATGCCATGTCATAATTATCTCGTGTATGCAATATGTGCTACTCAGTACAATCATATAATAATATACATTCATCAGTCGACTTACCTCTAGGGGTAAAATGGTAATTTCCATCTTTAGGGGTAAAATAGTAATTTTATCCTTTAGGGGTATTTACCTATTTTAGGGTTTTAGTGCAGATAACGACCTTTCCAAAAGTCTATAGTCACCTCGAGTGACACAGATAACCTATATGATCAAGATGATGTAAATGGACCAAAGGTCCAATATTCGGCCCAAGTGGGCCCACACGCTCATATGGCCCATCTAGCCCAAATTCAGTCACGGCTATGCAAATAACGTAGCCCAATCTAGTGTTTGTCAGTTGTCGTGGATTTATTTTGTGTGGGGCCCACGAGCCACTTGGGCCCACACGGCCCATTTCAGCCCAACGAGGCCCATAACGGCCCTAGAGCACGAGAACGCTCGTGGTGGCCTCTACAGTCTATTTCCCATAATTGCGGGCTCATTTTACCATATGAGCGTCCGTATGCCCATGTGGCCTCAATCGTCGTGTTTCTGGCTTTTCGGCTTTTGTCGTGTTTGTAACACCCCTTACCCGTATACTACGCCAGAACCGGGTATGAGGCATTACCAGACTTAACAATACATTCTACCAAATCCCGAGCCACAAAATTTCACTTATAATTTAAACTTTAACAAACACATGCATACACAAGCATTATAACTCCATGACCAATATGAACCACAACTCGTGGCTAAATACAGAATAATCCTTATTACCGTTATGAAGCAATACGTTTAATTAAATTAATTAACACATATACAAAATGACTTAGTCAAGCCCCTATACATGCCTTAACTTAAATCATTTATAAATAAAGATACCCATAGATAGCTTGATAGTGTGAAGCGATCTCCGACGACCTTCAGCCCGAGCTTGTTTAATAGGACTCTGAACATGGGAAAGAAAAGGGGGTAAGCTTATAAAGCTTCGTAAGTTCACATGTAAAAATAATAAGCATTAGCAATGAATTTAGCTTACTACTAAGCTGTCATAACTTGCATAAATAATGCTAAGTTCTTACTTTCTCAACTTACTCATTTGTAGCCTTACCAAAGCCTCAACAAGACAAATCCTCACAACAAGTTCTCTAATTGATACAATCATTAAATCACATGCTTATACCTTATTACTCATGTTCACATTAATCTGTCTACTTGAATCGCTGTCACTAAATTATTTATTTCTTGAACTACAGAGCTCCAAATTACAAACCGCTAATTTTCCTGAAACTAGACTCACATATCTTCATACCATAAAATTCCTAGAATTTTTGGTCTTGCCAATTAGTACAGTTTATTCATTAAAATATCCCCTGTTTCACTGTTCAACTATTCTGACCTCTCTTCACTACGAACCAATTATCTCCTTGTACAGAATTCATATGACCTTATTGTTTAATTTATTTGAAACTAGACTCATTCAGAATTTCAGGAATATAAATTATATCACATAATTATTTTTGTACAATTTTTAATGATTTTTTTAAGACAGAATAGGGGATCACGTAGTCATTCTGAACCAGTCTCACAAAAATTTAAATATCTCAAATTATACAAATCCTTTGTTTGCTCTGTTTCTTTTATATGAAAATAGACTCAATAAGATTTAAATCAATATCTCATCCAACTTATAAACCAATTTCTATTATTTTTGCTGATTTTTCAAAATCACGTAACTGTTGTTGTCCAAAACAGTTTTATTTGTAAATTTTTGCTCTCACTCACTTTAGTTGTATTCATTACTTACCTATAACAATATCTCCAATTTCCGATTACATATAGAGCATATTGCTCATATGTTACACATGCATATACCTACACTTATCACTACAAGCCACACATAATTTCACTTAATCGATTTTCCCGGTGAACTCATCGGTAACCTTACCAAAGGCTCAGAATACAAAGGGCACCTTACTTAATAGCTTGCTTACATACTTGCAACATTCTCACTTAACACATGAGTACTCTTTCATAATATAGGCATCTTGCCAATCATGTCATAAAGTGTCACAAGCATAACTGAAAACTCATCACTTACTTAATACTTGATAATCTCAATTACTTACAATCTCAATATTAAATAAGCCTTAAATGCATACCTATACTCATACCTGTACTCTTTCTTCATGTTCTCACCTTGTCATTTCTTTGACTTACTCTTTGGACTACTCGGGAATCTTTTTCTTTTTGAACTTACCATTGCCATGTCTTGACATGGTCTTACGTGGTATCCTTGCCTTATGAACTCACCAATGCCATGCCTTGGCATGGTCTTACATGGGATCTTTGCCTTATAGTAACTCATCAATGCCATGTCTTGACATGGTCTTACATGATTTCGTTGCCTTATATAACTTATCAATGCCATGTCTTGGCATGGTCTTACATGATATCCTTATCTTACCAAATGCCATGTTCCAAACATGGTCTTACATGGTATCCTTGTCTTACCAAATGTCATGTTCCAAACATGGTCTTACATGGTATCCTTGTCTTAGTGCCAATGCCACATCTTGATGTGGTCTTACATGGAGTCCTTAATCAATGCCGATGCCATGTCTTGACATGGTGTTACACGGGATCCTTGCCTTACCAATGCCATGTCTTGGCATGGTCTTACATGGTATCCTTGTCTTAGTGCCAATGCCACATCTTAATGTGGTCTTACATGGAGTCCTTAATCAATGCCGATGCCATGTCTTGACATGGTCTTACACGGGATCCTTGCCTTACCAATGCCATGTCTTGACATGGTCTTACATGGTATCCTTAACTGTAAATTCCTCCTTAAATGCCATGTTATGAACATGGACTTTTCTATCAATTCTTCCTTAATTGCCATGGTATAGCCATGGACTTTGAGATATCAATGCCTTGTCAAGTCATAGCTGAAACATACTTGCTCAAATTCTCAAGGTTAGTCGCAAAACTCAATAATAACATTACTAATAACAATAATTGCATAATAATAAAATGCTACTCAACTTACATACTTACATTCTAAATCTCATCGTATCATCAACTTAACTTATTCTCATCAAACTGTGCTAGTCAATACTTTCTTGTTATCATACAAAGCCATAATACAAAATATGGTCTAACATATAAATTATACAAGTTCTCTTTCCAATATCGAATTATAATCGAACATTAATCATTATATCTAAAACTCAATACTATAGTATTTATGGCCAAAATATCAATTTATCATTCAAATATGCATAATCAAATGCTTATTAAGCATATGAACTTACCTCGATACCAAAACGGTCATTTTACCAACTTTCCTGATTTTCGATTTTCCTCCCGTTCTAGGTCCAAATCTCATTTTTTGGGGTCTAATACATCACATTTCACTTATTTAATTAATGTACTACTCAAAACAGTCCCTAACTCAAACTTTGGCAAAATTACAATTTTGCCCCTAAACTTTTGCATAATTATGATTTTGCCCCTAAGCTCGAAAATTAAACTTCATCCCTTATTCTTATGTTTTATAACATGCTAATCATTTTTCCCTTCTATGGCAACATCAAATTCTTGCTCTAACATGCACTTATGTACATTAGGTATTTTTGCCGATTATGTCGTTTTAGTCGTTTTCACTTAAAATCGCTTAGTAAAAGTTGTTTAACATAATTCTAAGCTTCATATTCTGCCATAAAACATCAAAATAAATACATTTCACCTATGGGTATTTTTCCAAATATGAACCCTAGGTTAAATTATTGCTGGAATAAGCTAAATCAAGTTACCGAGACTCCAAAAACATAAAGAACATGAAAAAGGGGGCTGAAATGGGCTTACCATGAAGCTTGGAAACCCTATCCATGGCTTCCCACATGTTAAATTCGGCCTAAGCTTGAAGATGGACAAATTTGACATTTTGTTAAATTCGGCCTAAGCTTGAAGATGGACAAATTTGACATTTAAATTTTGTTTTTAATTCATTTAATTCACTAAATTACCAAAATGCCCCTTAAAAAAATCTTTTGAAACATACCCATGCATGTCCATTTTTGTCCACGAACATAACCAATGGCCTAATTATCATTTAAGGACCTCCAATTTAAAATTTCATAACAATTGGACACCTCTAACATGTAGAACTCAACTTTTGCACTTTTTACAATTTAGTCCTTTTGACTAAATTGAGTGCCTAAACGTCAAAATTTTCGAATGAGATTTTCACGAAATCATTCCGTGAAATTATAGACCATTAAATTATAAATAAAACAAATTTCTCAACATTGGATTTGTGGTCCCAAAACCACTGTTTCGACTAAGCCTAAAATCGGGTTGTTACAGTGTTACAGTCAGATCAGGGTGTGTACACACCTGTTTGCGAACACTTGCAAAAACTCTTGAACGCCAACCTACATTCATTCCAACCTTCAGTTAGTCTTTTACTTAACAGTGTTCATAGTAATCCAATCCCCAAACAATACTCCTACTTACCTTGACCGAATGGAGTATAGCCAAATACACTTGGATCGTGGCTAGAATCAACCACACGTATCCTGGCGCTTACCTGCACACATGACAGATAGATAGAAGCGATTAAAATGTAGCCCAAAACCTTATACATAGCACTTCCAGAATCTAAGAGTAATTGGTCTATACCCAAAAACATGGTGTCGAAAATACCTTAATCAAATATTGGGAGACAGGGTTTCGACAACTCGAGAACACTTGCACCTTTCACTCCTCAGTAATACCTGGAATAATAGTGAGCTAGAGAAGGAACATACAAATGCCAACCGATTTCTCTGAAGTCTTGTAAAACTGAAACCAAAATACCGAGGAGTAGTCGACTTAGTATATAAGAGGGAAAAATGGAGTTCAAGGGACAAGAGAGGAGGAGAATTAACTTGAAAAGAATATAGGAAACAAAATAAGAATAATAGAAGAGAGATGTTAAGTTCAGCAAAGACAAAGAGAGGTATTGAGAGGAGAAGAAAGGTGAATAAAGAGGGAAAGAATAATAGTGTAGTCAACTTTGATTGTGAGAGAAGAGTGACAAGGGTTCGCCCAAATGAAGGATTGAGATCGAGAGTAGAGAGACAAGGTTCAGCTTAAAGAAATAAAGTAAAGAAAATGCCCAAAAGCAATTTGATCACCATGGTAGAGCACGAAACCATAAAAGAGGAGAAAGCAGGAAAATTTGGCACTCAGGAAAACCAAGACTAGTTGTCACAACACCCAAAACTCGAAACTAGCATAACAATAGTATCCCAAAAATGCTCTCAATTTGCCGAAATGCACACAAAAGAGACCCCTAGCCGAATTTACATACACAAGCTTCCCCAATCAGCTACAACTCTCCAAGTTTTGAATTCCTTGATTTCCTCCTCCTAATTCTCCTCCAAATCACCCAACTACCAACCACATCCCCTAATTCTCTCCTCCTTGACCAATTCAAACCTCATCTAGTAGAGTTTCAGTCAAACTCCACCTCTCTCACCACAAAGAAATAAAATAAATATCACTTTGCATTCCATGGGATTCGAACTCGAGCTCCATTGCAGCCTTCAACACGCAACTTACTACTGGACTACAAGCTCTTTTGTGACATAAATCTACCACATTTGTTTATAAGGCCTACAGTCCAGAGTCAAGGTTTATTTAAGAGGAAAAACTAAAATTTTGCTAAAGCTTATGAAACACCCCCAAACCCGGCCCACGAGCCTCGACCAGATCTGGTATATTCCTCGAGTAGAGCGGTTCAAAACTTGGTTGTTACTTTGGTAAACTTGGATGTTTTTGAATAAATTTTGTTTCGTGTTGGGTTCGAATTAAAAAAAAGTCCAGGTTTTATTAAAGCTTTAATTTTGTACTTGAAAATCATAAATTAGAAGTACTGCCGAATTTGTGATAGGTTATCAAAACATTTAGAATTTATTTATTTTTGAAAACATTACTTAAACTTTGAATTGATAAAAATTGTATCATACTGAAATAAATAACATGCATGCATAAACAGTTTCTACTAGTGGCCTTATTACATCAAAAACAAAACCCAAAATAAATTTAAAGTACTTAAATAAAAAGTCCAAATAAATTAATCTCGTGCTGAGCATGACCACCACTAAGCTCCTGCCGACCCGGTCCATTACTGAGCGTCACCTGAAAAATATCCCACAAGGGGTGAGTCAAACAGACTCAATGTGTACAACCAACACTAAGTCCCAATAGATTCAGGCATATCAGATCATACATACGCGTATATCATTTAAATAAAATGATGCAATCCCGAACCCAAACCTAGATGCCATCCGCTACACATCACCCATACCAACCATCACACCGTGGGGACTACTAAGTCGACCCTCCATCCGCTACACACTATCGAAGGCAGTCACTGCAGTCGACGTGCTCATCGCCCTTATATGTATTGTGGCATAGCCACCAGATAATTATTCGTGACATAAGTCACCACATTCAGATTACGTGACAGAAGTCACCACATTCAGATATTTGTCGTATAAACCACCAGATCACTTCCCCTTATCATAATTTCCCATATGCCCAATGTCATACAAATCATGCAATATCATGCCTTATGCCTTATTTCACATTCTTATCACATTCACATATGTGCCATATATTATACTCAAGTAGGAGTAGATAAACGTACCTGAGTACTTTGTACCATTGCATGGTACTTTAGCCATATTTTCCACATTCTTATTAACACATATAATAAATTAAATCCGTAAATCTATTAAGATTTAGTGTGGGGTACACACCTAGTTTACTTAACGCTTTCACTGGAATCCCGAAAATCCCGATCTAAGCTTTAGGTCCTTTAGTTCCTATATTCGGGCAATACTAGGCATGTTAGCAAAAACCTATTCGGCTATAACCAAATCCCGAAGGATTATTGCAACCATAACCTTACCTTGTTGCCGATTGGATTAAAAATCAAATCCCGAATCTTGTGATGTTCACCCTTGCAATCGGCTAGCCACCAAATCACTTTACAGGTTAGTTTTCGGCTTTCGAATAGGTAAGAAATAGATCTAAGTCTCTAAATATGCCTTGGCCGAATATACATGTATACTTTACCTTGCGATTTTAAATCCCGAAAAGTAGTCCTTTGGCTTATGAGGATGTCGAAATCCTACAGAGCACATGTTAGATCAAGTTCTAACATTAAATCATAATAAATGGCCCTTGGCCGAATATCAAGGCTCCCTTACCTTGATTATCTAAATCCCGAGATCGCTTCTTGATCAATGGAGATGCCAAAATCTCTGCATAACCTTTGTTAATGTCGATTTTAACACTTAATGGACCAAATCAAATGGCCTTCGGCCTAAGATCTTACTTGCTTACCTTAGATCTGAAATCCCGAATGATCTCCTCCTTGTAGTCGACAACTACCAAATCCCCAAAGACCCTTCAAAGTTTCGGCCATAGAGTATTATTGGGATTAGATACCTATTTTTCGGCTAAAAGAAAAGAAATAATAACATGACAACAATTGAATCCTTACGCTTAATGTTGTAGGCGACTACTCCCTAGCTTGTATCCACAGAGAGATTCAGCTATGGCTAGAAAGAACTTGTTTTCGGTTTTTGGAAGATTATGAAAAGAAGAAGAGAGAAAAGAGTGTAGAGGGATTTGGCCAAAGTGAGAGGAGAGAATGAGAGGATGGTATTCGGCTATGCCAATGAGTAGCAAAAAGAAAGAAGAGAAAAAGAACACAAGTTGCTTCTCTATTTGGGAATTTCGGCACAAATGAAACAAAGATGAGAAAAGGAGCAATTTTGGAACACCTATCTTACTAACACCAAACCGAAAATGCCATTAAAGCAATCCCTTGGCCGGCCAACTCTTACCCCTATCTAATCCCTTATTTTTCTCTTTATCACTTCACTTAAAATTAATAAAAATAAGCCATCATTTATCTCTTATCTTACCCATACAAAATAAATTAATAAAATCTACAATTACTGAATATTAAAAAGAAATTATCCACATCTAAAACTCATCCCCCTTGGTGTCCCTATGCCGTCCACCTCTGTCCATCCTTGCAGCAAAATAAAACTTTTATTTGCTTCCCTTGTAGCTCGAACCTGAGCCCTTCCTCATAGCCCATGGCGTCACCTACCAAGGCCCTAAGTGGCGCCTCCAAGCCACTGTACCAAGTCCATTTTTGTGTCATAATTCCCCTACAATTTCTCTTAAGGTCTACTCCACCTAGCTTCCTCTTTTAAACTTAAACTCAAATAATTTTTTACGCTATTCCCCTACACACTAAGGTTCACAAAATTCATAATACATATTCACAACACACATAGGCATGCTATTTCATACAATTTAGTAATAATGCATAAGCCATAATCCGGGATATTACAGTTCTACCCCCTTAAAATAATTTCAACCTCGAAATTACCTGGCTGAAATAAGTGAGGGTATTGCTGTCGCATTGTTTCTTCTGGCTCCCACGAAGCTTCTTCCGATCCATGATTACGCCATAATACTTTGACTAAAGGAACTGATTTCCTTCGTAGCACTTTCACATCTCGTTCCAAGATCTGAATCGGCTCTTCCTCGTAAGACAAATCTGGCCTTAGCTCTACCTCTTCAACCGGTACTATGTGAGATGGATCCGATCGATAACAACGTAGCATGGAAACATGGAATACGTCATGCATCTGCTTCAACTCCGGTGGCAACTCTAACTGGTATGCCACTGGTCCAACTCGCTTCAATACCCGATAAGGTCCTATAAACCTTGGACTTAACTTCCCTTTTCGACCAAATCTCATTACCTTCTTCCAAGGCGAAACTTTAAGGAACACTTGATCTCCCACATCAAATTCTATTTCCTTCCGTTTGAGATCTGCGTACGACTTCTGTCTATCAGATGCTTCCTTTAACCGAGCTCGAATTACACTAACCTTCTCTTCAGATTCCGCCACTAACTCTGGACCCAAAACTCGACGTTCCCCCAATTCCGTCCAGCACGTAGGAGTGCGACACTTCCGTCCATACAGTGCTTCATACGGTGCCATCCGAATACTGTCCTGATAGCTGTTGTTGTAAGCAAATTCCGCTAAAGGCAAATATTCTTCCCAACTTCCTCTGAAGTCTATCACACAACCTCTCAGCATATCCTCTAACACTTGGATTACTCGTTCAGATTGCCTGTCTGACTGTGGATGAAAAGCCGTAGTGAAATCCAATCTGGTGCCTAAAGCTTGGTGTAGCGCTTTCCAAAACCGAGAAGTAAACTTTGGGTCTCTTTCCAAAATAATCGACACTGGCACTCCATGCAATCTCACAATCTCCGCTACATACAATTTTGCCAACTTCTGTAGAGAATAGTCGACCCGCACTGGAATGAAATGCGCGGACTTTGTCAATCGATCCACTATCACCCACACCGAGTCCTTCTTAGTAGGCGTAAGGGGAAACCCACTAACGAAGTCCATGGTGATTCTCTCCCACTTCCACTGCGGAATCTTTATTGGTTGAAGCAATCCTGACGGAACTTGGTGTTCAGCCTTAACTTGCTGACACGTTAAGCACTTCCCTACGAATTCGGTAACTTCCTTCTTAAGTCCAGGCCACCAAAACTGTTCCCTTAGATCTCGATATAACTTGCTTCCTCCAGGATGCATAGCATAAGGGCTACTATGCAATTCCTGAAAAATTCTCTGCCTTAACTCCTCATTCTTCGGCATACAGACCTTACCTTTGAAACACAATACTCCCTCGTCATTAATACCATAATCTTCCAACTCTCCATTCTGCACTTGCCGTAGTTTAACACTTAGATCCTCATCCACCAACAGTCCCTCTTTCACTTCATTCAACCACGTCGGCTTAACTTGCAGTTCTGCCAGCAGACTTCCATCATCATACAAGCTCAGATGTGCAAACATCGCCCTCAGATCCGACACAACCTTCCGACTTAGGGCATCTGCCACTACATTTGCCTTGCCCGAATGATACTCTATTGAACAATCGTAGTCCTTCAATAACTCAACCCACCTTCGCTGTCTCAGGTTTAACTCCTTCTGAGTCAACAGATACTTAAGACTCTTGTGGTCTGTGTAGATCACTGACTTCTCTCCATAAAGATAGTGCCCCCACACCTTAAGAGCAAAGACCACTGCCGCCAATTCCAAATCATGAGTTGGGTAATTAACCTCGTGTGGCCTTAATTACCGAGAAGCATAAGCAACTACTTTCCTGTCTTGCATCAGAACACATCCTAATCCGGTATGACATGCGTCACAGTACACCACAAAATCCTTCCCTACCTCCGGCTGAATCAAAACTGGAGCTTCAGTCAAGACCCTCTTAAGCTTCTCAAAGCTCTCCTGTTGCTTTTCTGTCCATACGAAAGGTACTTCCTTTCTCAATAACTTCGTCAAAGGTGCGGCTATCGATGAGAACCCTTCCACAAACCTTCTGTAGTAGCCTGCCAATCCCAAGAAACTACGAACCTCAGCCACAGACTTAGGTGGTTTCCAATCTAACACCGCCTCAATCTTCCTAGGATCCACGCTTATCCCTTCAGTAGACACCACATGTCCTAAGAACGCAACTTCTTTAAGCCAAAATTCACACTTGCTGAATTTGGCATAAAGCTTCTTCTCCCTTAACACTTGCAGCACAACTCGGAGATGCTCATCGTGTTCCTCCTCGGACTTGGAGTACACTAAGATGTCGTCGATAAACACAACGACGAATCTATCCAAGTAAGGTTGAAAAACCCGGTTCATCATATCCATGAATGCAGCTGGGGCGTTCGTCAAACTAAACGGCATTACCACGAACTCAAAATGCCCATACCTTGTCCGGAGACACACTGGGTCGAATAAACCCACGATCAAGCAACTCTTGGATCTGAGCCTTGAGCTCAACCAACTCCATTGGCGCCATTCTATACGGAGCAATTGACACAGGAGCTGTACCAGGTAGCAAGTCAATTTCAAACTCCACTTCTCTATCCGGGGTATTCTCGGCAATTCCTCCGGAAAGACATCCACAAAGTCCCTTACAGTTCGAACTCCACTAACGCCCACATCCTTTGCATCCAACGCACTAACGAAAGCCAAGAATGCCTTGCATCCTTTCCGAACCATCTTAACAACCTTTAGTGCTGAAACTACGTTAGACAAGTAGTTTCTTCTTTCTCCTATCATAACTACTTCCTCATCTTCTGGGGTCCTTAACTCTATTCGCTTAGCTGCACAATCCAATAAAGCTCGATGCTCCACTAGCCAGTCCATGCCAAGTATAAGATCGAATTCTCCGAAAGGTAGTTCTATTAAGTCGGTAGGGAATACTGTTCCTTGAATCTCTAAAGGTACTTTCCGAAACATCTTATTCACCACTACAGTTTGACCTAATGGGCTTACTACAGTCATCTCCCTATCAGATAGTTCAGAGGCTATGCCTAGAGTTTCAACTACTCTACATGCAACATAAGAATGGGTCAAGCCCACATCAATCAAAGCAAAGTAAGGCTTGCCAAATATAAGGAACGTACCGGTTATGACGTCCGGTGCGTCTCCATCTTCCCTACGGCGAACTGCATATACCAAGACCGGCTGTCTTGCTTCTGTATTACCAACACCTCTGCCAGGTGTTCCACGTCCTCTTCCAACACCATTTCCTCTACCATTCGGTCCACGACCTCGCTGAGGCTGCTGTCCACCTCTACCAGCTTGATTAAAACCCTGAGCTGCTGGTCGATTCCCATCTGGTTTCATAGGACAATCCTTAATCATATGGTCTTTGGACCCACACTTGAAACATCCTCCTGTCTTCTTCCAACACTCTCCTAGGTGCTTCTTTCCACACTGGTCACAGGTACGATACTGCCCTCCTATGACAGCTTGCTGCCCTCGCGGCCCATCAACTCTAGGCCTCTTCTGAACATTCCCAGATGGCCCTGACGGCCCAAATCCTCTCTTTTGCTTATTCTGGTCCGTGTTCTGCCTCACAGAGTCCTTAATTCCTTCGGCTACTTTAGCCTTTTCCACTAACACGGCAAATTCCCGCTCCTGCTGTGGAGCTATCAATAACCTCAGATTGTCTCTCAGTCTGTCCTCAAACCGGACACACTGCTCATGTTCCATAGCCACTATCCCTCGAGCATATCGGCTCAACCTTAGGAATTCAGCCTCGTACTCCGCCACGGACTTATTCCCTTGAACCAGCCCCAGAAATGCCTTCCTCTGCGCATCAATGTAATGAGTACCAACATAGTTCTTCCGATATGCCGTCTTAACATATTCCCAAGTGAGTTCCTCAGCTGTAGCACCATCCCGAACTGTGAGCCACCATTGATATGACTCATCGCGAAGAAGCGACACCATTCCTTTCACTTTCTCCTCGGCCGTCAGATCCAACTCATCCATAATTCTCTCGGTCGCCTCCAACCAATACTCAGCAGTACTGGATGCCACACTAGATACGCCACGGAACACCTCAGCTCTATTGGCTCGGAATCGCTCGGGTACAGATTTCTGAGCTCCCATATTTCCACCTGCTCCAGCCACCATCTCAAGAACTCGCAGCACAGCCTGCGATACAGCATCATCCCCCGTCTGATCTTGCTGCTCAACACCAACAGCTGGTGGTGGTGGTGGCGGTGGTACCTTATTTTCAGACCCTTGACCCGATCTAACGGGTTCCGATACGGTCATTTTGCCTCTACCGTGTCCTTGTACATTACGACCACGTCCCTTAGAGCTCATTTCTACGATCGCACTTCAATCTGATTTAAGAAAGTTTTATGTATTAGTATTTGTTCCACTGTTTATCCGCCAACAATTTTATGAAAAGAGCTTAATAGTAGTAGTTCTTTCGATTATTCAGAGTTTCAAGTCTTCTATACTGATTCAAAGAAAACACATCCATTCCGTAGTATCTCCCATACACATTCACTCTTCGAACATTTTTATCTATCCCTATCCTAGGGGTATTTTCGTCATTTGTCCTACAGGGGTATTTTTGTAATTAAATCAGGGTCAATTCAAAAATCACAAAAGTCATTTCGAAATTTTCCAAACTCATGGATATTTTTGAAAGAAAGATTTTCCAAATCAAGGTATTGCAGAAATTTTGGAAATTGGGGTTATTTTGGTAATTTTGGTAAACCAGGGGTAATTTGGTAAATTTTCCCAATCAGGGTATCTTGAATTTTCGCAAACTAGGGTTTTTCGATACTTTTGCAAAATAAGAAAAGTTTTATGAAAATCGAGGTTAGTATGGTAATTTTAGAAATCAAAGGTATTTTAGTAATTTTTTCAACCAGGTGTATTTAGGTAATTTCGTAAATCAGAAATTTTTCAGAAAATTTTATGAAATAGTTGTTACAAATCTAAGGGAAATTTGAGGATTTTAGAACTAAGGTTTTTATAAAAACGGCTAGTCCCTTTCGGGTTTAGTTATTGGGTTTAGCCCGTGAATAAGTCCTCTTGGTTAGGGTGAACCGTCACTACGCACCAGGTAGGATTCGAGTGGAGAGGAGGTGAGTCACTAGGACTGCTTAAATACCAAGCTCCCGCCGAAACCAATCCTAGACATGCGCACAATGGTTGCCACACCCTAACTCGGCGACTTAGTCACAGGTTTGTTTAATTAGGAATTAAAGTTTTATGAAATTGTTGGGGTAAACTAGTCCTATGGTTCAAGTACTTATCATACTAATCTCCGTTCCATTTCTACCCTTCTACAAATCATACAATAATTCACACAATGGATAGGGGTACTTACCTGGTGGACTTCGGGTCGGAGACTTAGGTGCCATGCCAGAAAAACCTGCTTATTTCACAAAAATTTTCACAAAATTCTTTTGGGCTTAATTTTGAAAACATTTTGGGCCTTAAACCCAAGGCTGAGAGTTTAAAAACTGAGCTCTGATACCAAATTGAAACACCCCTAAACCCGGCCCACGAGCCTCGACCAGATCTGGTATGTTCCTCGAGTAGAGCGGTTCAAAACTTGGTTGTTACTTTGGTAAACTTGGATGTTTTTGAATAAAATTTGTTTTGTGTTGGGTTCGAATTAAAAAAAGTCCAAGTTTTATTAAAGCTTTAATTTTGTACTTGAAAATCATAAATTAGAAGTATTGCCGAATTTGTGATAGGTTATCAAAACATTTAGAATTTATTTATTTTTGAAAACATTACTTAAACCTTGAATTGATAAAAATTGCATCATACTGAAATAAATAACATGCATGCATAAACAGTTTCTACTAGTGACCTTATTACATCAAAAACAGAACCCAAAATAAATTTAAAGTACTTAAATAAAAAGTCCAAATAAATTAATCTCGTGCTGAGCATGACCACCACTAAGCTCCTGCCGACCCGGTCCATTACTGAGCGTCACCTGAAAAATATCCCACAAGGGGTGTGTCAAACAGACTCAATGTGTACAACCAACACTAAGTCCCAATAGATTCAGGCATATCAGATCATACATACGCATATAGCATTTAAATAAAATGATGCAATCCCGAACCCAAACCTAGATGCCATCCGCTACACATCACCCGTACCAACCATCACACCGTTGGGACTACTAAGTCGACCCTCCATCCGCTACACACCATCGAAGGCAGTCGCTGCAGTCGACGTGCTCATCGCCCTTATATGTATTCTGGCATAGCCACCAGATAATTATTCGTGACATAAGTCACCACATTCAGATTACGTGACAGAAGTCACCACATTCAGATATTTGTGGTATAAACCACCAAATCACTTCCCCTTATCATAATTTCCCATATGCCCCATGCCATACAAATCATGCAATATCATGCCTTATGCCTTATTTCACATTCTTATCACATTCACATATGTGCCATATATTATACTCATAGTAGGAGTAGGTAAACGTACCTGAGTACTTTGTACCATTGCATGGTACTTTAGCCATATTTTCCACATTCTTATTAACACATATAATAAATTAAAGCCGTAAATCTATTAAGATTTAGTGTGGGGTACACACCTGGTTTACTTAACGCTTTCACTGGATTCCCGAAAATCCCGATCTAAGCTTTAGGTCCTTTAGTTCCTATATTCGTCCAATACTAGGCATGTTCGCAAAAACCTATTCGGCTATAACCAAATCCCGAAGGATTATTGCAACCATAACCTTACCTTGTTGCCGATTGGATTAAAAATCAAATCCCGAAACTTGTGATGTTCACCCTTGCAATCGGCTAGCCACCAAATCACTTTACAAGTTAGTTTTCGGCTTTTGAATAGGTAAGAAATAGATCTAAGTCTCTAAATAAGCCTTGGCCAAATATACATGTATACTTTACCTTGCGATTTTAAATCCCGAAAAGTAGTCCCTTGGCTTATGAGGATGTCAAAATCCTACAGAGCACATGTTAGATCAAGTTCTAACATTAAATCATAATAAATGGCCCTTGGCTGAATATCAAGGCTCCCTTACCTTGATTATCTAAATCCCGAGATCGCTTCTTGATCAATGGAGATGCCGAAATCTCTACATAACCTTTGTTAATGTCGATTTTAACACTTAATGGACCAAATCAAATGGTTTTCGGCCTAAGATCTTACTTGCTTACCTTAGATCTGAAATCCCGAATGATCTCCTCCTTGTAGTCGACAACTACCAAATCCCGAAAGACCCTTCAAAGTTTCGGCCATAGAGTATTATTGGGATTAGATACCTATTTTTCGGCTAAAAGAAAAGAAATAATAATATGACAACAATTGAATCCTTACCCTTAATGTTGTAGGCGACTACTCCCTAGCTTGTATCCCCAGAGAGATTCGGCTATGGCTAGAAAGAACTTGTTTTCGGTTTTTGGAAGATTATGAAAAGAAGAAGAGAGAAAAGAGTGTAGAGGGATTCGGCAAAAGTTAGAGGAGAGAATAAGAGGATGGTATTCGGCTATGCCAATGAGTAGCAAAAAGAAAGAAGAGAAAAAGAACACAAGTTGCTTCTCTCTTTGGGAATTTCGGCACAAATGAAACAAAGATGAGAAAAGGAGCAATTTCGACACACCTATCTTACTAACACCAAACCGAAAATGCCATTAAAGCAATCCCTTGGCCGGCCAACTCTTACCCCTATCTAATCCCTTATTTTTCTCTTTATCACTTCACTTAAAATTAATAAAAATAATCTATCATTTATCTCTTATCTTACCCATACAAAATAAATTAATAAAATCTACAATTACCGAATATTAAAAAGAAATTATCCACATCTAAAACTCATCCCCCTTGGTGTCCCTACGCCGTCCACCTCTGTCCATCCTTGCAGCAAAATAAAACTTTTATTTGCTTCCCTTGTGGCTCGAACCTGAGCCCTTCCTCATAGCCCATGGCGTCACCTACCAAGGTCCTAAGTGGCGCCTCCAAGCCACTGTACCAAGTCCATATTTGTGTCATAATTCCCCTACAATTTCTCTTAAGGTCTACTCCGCCTAGCTTCCTCTTTTAAACTTAAACTCAAATAATTTTTTGCGCTATTCCCCTACACACTAAGGTTCACAAAATTCATAATACATATTCACAACACACATAGGCATACTATTTCATACAATTTAGTAATAATGCATAAGCCATAATCCGGGATATTACATCTTAGGTTTGAACTCAAGACTTCTCACACACTCCCAAACACACCCAAATCACTTAACCACTGAAGCAGACAAGTATTTGTGTCAGAACATGTAAAATTATAGTGTAACACCCCAAACCCGGCGTAGACGTTATGACCAGATCTGGCATGTCACATAGAAAGGGTTTTTAAAAACTGCACGTTCGTTAAAAACTTCGTATTCTTTTTAAAATTCTGAGCTTTGATGTTTGTGAAATTCAGATTTGCTTTTATGGGTTTCTTGTAAAGATGTTATTATTATTATTTGCAAAAACTTTGTTTTCCGTAGAAATCAAATTTAGTAATTTGCGTAGTTGCGGAAACGTGATATTTTGAAAAACAGTTATTAAGTTTTTAGAGAACCCAGAGTTTAAACATTTATAGTTTGAATATAACTGACATGAAAGTTTAAAAGAAAAATGAAATCCAATGGCCTTATTACAAAATATTTACCCAAACTAAAGAAAATAAAATAAAGAGAAGTTAAAACCGAATGTATGAAGCAAATCATAAGTATGGCCACCTCCGAGTCCTCCGCAGCTCCAAATCCTCTGACGCTGGGGATCACCTACAAGGTTAAAGCAGATAAGGGGGTGAGTTATGAGAACTCAGTGTGTAATCCCCTAATCAGTCATTAACTGGGCTTAAGCCCATACAGTAATAGATGGGCCGAAGCCCATACGGAAGCAGACTGGGCCGAAGCCCATACAGAAGCAGACTGGGCCTTTGCCCTATAAACATGATAGTGCTCAATGTAATGCAGCCCAACCTAATAATCCATCTGCTACACACCACCCGTACCAGCCAAACACACCTGTGGGGATTTCTAAATCGACCCATCCATTCGCTACACACCTCAATGGCAGACAAGCTGCTCATCACAGAATTTGTGGCGAAGCCACCAGAATAACAGAATATACGTGGCATAGCCACTATACAGATTGTGGCAGAGCCACAAGAATATGTGGCAGAGCCACCAGAATCATAATCAATACATAGCCATTAGCGACGGTAATATAATCGGCACACAGCCTTGGGTAAATAGGATCGACACAGAGTCATCAATATCTGTTAGGCACAAAGCCACGTGTAAATACGATTGGCACAAAGCCATATTCAAGATGGCACAGAGCCAAGCTCTCCAATAATGCAGCCAAGCTGCTAACAACGGTATATGTGGCTGAGCCACCAAAATAATATATGTGGCATAGCCACTAAAACAAAATGTGGCAAGTCCACCAGAATACACTTCCTTCGATCATCAAACCCAACCCAATGCAATATGTCGTGTATGTCATGCTCAATCATTACACGTCTATGCAAAATGGCCATGCTTAGTAACAGTCATTTCAACACATATTAATAGCAAATCACACACACGCCCACAGTCAAGTCAGTTAAAACACAGTCATACAATCACAGTCAACTCAGTCAAATTCACAGTCTAAATCAGTCATTTACCTACAAGGGCAAAACAGTCATTTACCCTATAAGGGTATTTCGATAATCCTACCCCTTAGGGGTATTTCAGTAATTCTACCCTACAGGGGTAATTCAGTAATTTTACACATCGAGGGTATTTGGGTAGTTTTACAATCCGAGGGTATTTTGATAATTTCACAAATCAGGGGTATTTTTGTCACAGACCAAAATTGACCCTAATCGGAACGATGGTTTCGGGACCACGAATCCGAGTCTGAAATTTTTTTAATATTATATTCTGTGCTCATTATGTGTGAATTAATATATGTGAAAGCTTCGTAGAAAAATTTTATCGTTTAAGTGCTTAATTTGATTAAAAGGACTTAATCGCGTAAAGTGTAAAAGTGGCATGCTATAGTGAAATGCACTAATTTGAGTATGGCTTTTTAAAGTGAGGCATTAAAAAGGGAAATAACCCATTTTATGAGTTAGTGGGTGGCTTATGACTAATATAACCTTATTAGATATGATAGTTTAATTTTTATTTAAAGGTTATAATAGTAAACTAGTAAATAACATATTATAAGCTTAATAAAATAAAGAAAAAAAAGGCCATTATCATATTTTTGCTTGGCCGAATGTGGGAGAAGAAATAAGGGCTTCATTTCCTTTGATTTTCGGCAATTAGAAGTTCAAAATCAAGGTTAGTTTGATTTCGGTTCTTGTTAATTTTTACGTTTTTGAGATCGTTGCTTCGAACCGTAGCTAACCCATGTTATAAATTTTGAAAATAAGCATGCTTGATATTCGGCCATTGTAGTGTTCATATGATTTTTGGTGTTTGATGATTTTAAATTATAGATATGAAAAAGATTAGCATGTTTTGTATTGAAAGTTTTGGTGAAATTGAACAATTAGGGCTAATTTGCAAAAATAAAATTTTTGAGGGGTTTATTTGCAAAATAAATGAAATGTATGCCTTGGTATGAATGTATAGAAGATTCGGCCCTAAAGCATTATGTGCAAATTATGTGTATTTTGTGTTTTATGCAAATAGGACTAAATTGTAAAAATTGTAAAACATTAGGGGTAAAATAGTAATTTTCCCATTTATGTGTTTTGGGACTAAATTAAAATGAAATGTACTTGAATGAGATTATTTTTGATATGTTTAGATCAAGAACAAAGAAAAACGAATTTGGATCGGGGAAAGTCGAAAGTTGTCGAGTAGTCGGTATACGCGGTTCGTCGGTAGTCGAGGTAAGTTCTTAAGTTTAAGTACAATTAAGAAATAATTATGAAATTGTTGAATGATATTATTTGATTCATTTAAGTAGTGAAATAGATGATAGCCGAATGTTAGGGACATATATTGGACTAAATGTGTTTTGAATGTGAAATAAAAACTAGTACATGTGATATGATAAGTGATTGTGGTTTATGCACATGAATTGGAAATGATAAAAGTGTTAAGACTTTTAAGTTGATGAATTATTGATGTGTTATTCGGGCTTATAGCCTAGCAGGCCTTGTGCCGGTGTGTTATTCGGGCTTTTAGCCTAGCAGGCCACGTGCCGGTGAAACAATTCGGGCTTATTGCCTAGCAGGCTTAATGCCGGTGATTTACTTCGGACTTTGAGTCCAGCAGGCCTAGTGCCGGTGAATGTGTTTTGAGCTCTATGTGCATGAGAATCAAGTTACGAACATATCAAGAAATTTCAGCTTTGAAACATGATTCATATAAATTCGACAGGGAGGTACGTATTTTATAGTCATGTTACTCAATAAAATGATGAACAAGTACACGAGAAAGTGAAGGTTTTATACATTGATTCATTAGAGATGAATGAATATGTATATACATGTTATATCGTGTGATAGTAAATATTTGAAAGCATGAATGGATTAAGTTGATTGCATAAGCATATGATATGTACATATGTCTTTGATACACTTGATGATTGGTGTATATGAATAAGAAAGGTAAAGCTTTCGCATTAAATGAATTAATGATATTTAGTTATTTCGGCTTTACAGGTAAAAGAAGTTAGGTATTATTTATGTTTGAATTGGTGATAGAAGATATTGAATTGAATGGTTGAATGTATGTTATATATATATAAGTATACGTTTTCTTAAGACTTACTAAGCTAGCAAGCTTACCGTGTGTGTGTTTTTACCTACCTCTGTTTTATAGATCTTTGACTCAAGCTACAGACTCAAAGGATCATTCGAGAAGTCAATCGTACTATCAAATCTTTTGGTATACCTGACTTAGTTTAATTCGAAAGGCATGTATAGGTTAGACTAAAGTGTTAACTATGAGATTTTTGGGTGATTGTACATATCTATAATATAGCCTTGCGAAAAAGGCTTAGTTCCTTTGGATAAAATTTAGTTCTACTTGGTAATGGCTTGCATGATAGTACTATGGATGTATGTTTGGGTTTATGACTTAGTTCATGTTTGAAAGATGAATCGAATAGCCTAGGTGTATAAATATATAATTATATATATATGGTGTGGTAATTGATAATGTGTTTAGCTAATAGGTGAAGTCATGGATGTTTATAAGTTAAAGCATGTAGTATATTAACTTGGTAATATGGTTAAAGAATGAAATTTGATGTTCGTATTATTGACATAGAATTCGGTGACATAGTCAAGTTGATCCCATGATATATTCGGCAATGGTGTATTGTATGTTAGGGTCGAGTAGATTTTGATCATTGATTTGTGAATTGAATGTAGTAGAGATTATTTAAATTCAGTAGAGGATTGTGATATGGAATCATGCATATCTCTTTTAGTCAAATTTGCCATTTATCTCACATTTATAATAATGAATAAGTTATATTCTTAAGTCAAGAAAAGACATAGGATTATTGTTCAAATTGTAAATTTGAGAGTTCATGTTTGCATTATATGAATCATTCAATATAGTTATGCCTACTTGAAAATGCTAGTTTATTTCAATGCATGTGAACTGAGTGGCAAAGTTATATAGATATGAAATGCAGATACTTTGTAGACATTTTAGATCCAATTGGATACACAAATGAATTCATGTTAGTTTTGCTTTAATATAAGAATGAGTTTCAATGAATGCATTCAATGATCTATGTATAGTTAGGTAATGCCTCATAACTCAAATCCGGCGACGGGTACGGGTTAAGGGTGTTACAATTTTGGTAATTTTTCAAATTGGGGGTATTTTGGTAATTTTGCAAATCAAGGATATTTCGGAAATTTCGCAAACTAGAGGTATTTCGATAATTTTACAAACCGGAGGTATTTCGGTAATTTCACAAACCAGGAGTATTTCAATATTTTGCAAACCGGGGGTATTTTGATAATTTCGCAAATCGGGGCTATTTCAGTAATTTCACAAATCGAGGGTATTTCGATAATTTTGCAAACCAGGGGTATTTCGATAATTTCGCAAACTAGGGGTATTTTAGTAATTTTGTAAATCGGGGTATTTCGATAATTTTTCAAATCGGGGGTATTTCGGTAATTTTGCAAACCAGGGGTATTTTGGTAATTTTGCAAACCGGGGTATTTTGATAATTTTGCAAGCCGAGGCTATTTCATTAATTTTGCAAACCGGGGGTATTTCTGTAACACCCCTTACCCCTATCCGTCGCCGGATCAGGGTACGAGGCATTACAACAATTTTATACACTTCTCCGATACATACATTTCAATTATACATTAAAACCATTCATAGTCACACTCTATGTCCCTATTATGGGCTTACGAGGCCCAAAACAATCATTAAAGTTGGTTCGGAACCAAACCAGAACTTTTCGACATTTAGAAAATTTTTATCAAAACAGGGTCACACGCCCGTGTGACATATGACACGGCCGTGTGAGTAGACTGTGAGGTTCTCACACGCCCATGTCTGGATCCCGTGTATAATTCATAATAATACATACAACCAATAACTAAATCTCTATACATGCCATTCACTTGAAAACAATTAGGAATTGTTATGATTCCAACTTGGCAAATTGATAGTGTGATGATACCTCCAACGATCTCCAACCCCGAGCCAACCTGATAACATTGAGAGAAATGGAAAAATGGTATAAGCTTAATAGCTTAGTAAGTTGGCATATTAATAATAATAATCAATTTAATTAACAATATTTACCCATTTCTCAATAAATATGCTCAAGGGAATAGAATCAATATTCACATAGTTTTACCCTTTTTCTTAAGTTCAGCTTAGGCTATTTTTCTGAGTCACAGTCACTAATTTAATTATTTCATAAGATACAGAACTCGAAATTAATATCCGTAAATTTTACAATAAACTAGACTCACATATACTCATACCATAAAATTTCCATAGTTTTTGGTTTAGCCAATCAATACAGTTTATTCATTAAAGACTCCCCTGTTTCGCTGTTCAATAGCTCTAACACCTCTTGAATAAAATTAAAATTCCTCATTATATAGAGTTTGGATAACCTTCTTGTGTGTCTCTCTCAAAATTAGACTCACAAAGGATTCTGAGAATATAAATTACACACCATAACCATTTTTATACAATTTTTAATGATTTTTCCAAGGCAGAACAGGGGATCACGTAATCATTCTGAACCAGTCTTACAAATATTTAAATATATCAAAATATAAATATTATTTGCTTTCTCTATTTCTTTTATATGAAAATAGACTCAATAAGCTTTAACTCAATATCTCATCTAGCATATAATTCAATTTCTACGATTTATGGTGATTTTTCAAAGTCACGTAACTGCTGCTGTTTCAATCTATTTTACTGAAAATTTTACTTTCCCATGTTTTCTTTATATTACTTCCATATATGCACACATAACACGGAACATATTTCAAAACTAGCCATACAAATGAATAATCATCACCAATATTTATGAGTACTTATAACGGCGTTTACACCATATCAGCCTTACCACAATTTCAATCACGTATCACATATCAAACACATTATGCACACACACACATAGTCACACGCACCGTTGCTCACACGTACATTTGCCACATTTCTCAATTGGTCACATTCACTCTTGCACTTATTCGTAACATGATCGCACCAATCACCAGTATTAAGTTATCTCGTTGAATCCCTTTGGAAAACGCCCGATACTCAGTGATCTCAGCATATAGCTCCACCTAAACATAATTTGGCTTTCTTGTACACATGGTGAAGGTCCCTTATCACCCATGTGACCTAGCCATTCCATCTCGTAGCTTTCTTGTCTACATGGCATCCAACACTAGGAACCGCTCATACGACCTAGCTACTCATAACCCGTAACTTTCTTGTACACATGGTATACACATAGTATTACACATGTAACCTAGTTACATATGAAATTATTATCCCGTAGCTTTCTTGCACACATGGTGAAAGTCCCTTATCATCCATGTGGCCTAGCTACACATCAAATTTTGCCATCTCGTAGCTTTCTTGTGCACACGGTGAAGTTCCCTTATCACTCGTGTGACCTAGCTACATATTGTCTGTATCTCTCGGTTTTCCGAAGGTTCAATCGAGAATTTCTCATTCTATACATTTTCATATTTTAGTTATCACCCAATGATTTCCATAATATCTAGCAAAATAATTATTGGACAATTAAAATAAATGCATTATTTACATATCAACTTTCCATGTCACCTATGTCACCTTTTATCATAAACATATTATTAAATCAATTTACCAACATAATATACTAAACATGTAATTCAGAAAAATCAATTTAATACCACAATTTAAGTTTCAAATATACATTACGACATTATTGCATTATTATTAGCACACCAACTTACCTCGGATCCAGAAACGACAATTTACCAAGTTTCCTGATTTTCAATTTTCCTCCCGTTCTAGGTCCAAATCTAATTTTTTCGGGTCTAAAACATCACATTTCACTTGTTTAATTAATGTATTACTCAAAAAAGTCCCTAACTCAAACTTTGGCAAAATTACAATTTTGCCCCTAAACTTTTCAAAAATTACACTTTTACCCCTAGGCTCGTAAATTAAAATTTATTCCTTTTTCTTATGTTTTATGACATGCTAAACATTTTTCCCTTCTATGGCAACATCAAATTCTCACTCTAACATTTACTTATGAACATTAGGTATTTTTACCGATTATGTCGTTTTACTCGTTTTCACGTAAAATTGCTCATTAAAAGTTGTTTAACATAATTTCAGCCTTCATATTCTATCATAAAACATCAAAATAAACACATTTCACCTATGGGTATTTTTCCAAATATGAACCCTAGGTTAAATTATTACTAGAATAAGCTAAATCAAGTTACCGGGACTCCAAAAATGTAAAGAACATTAAAAACGGGGCTTGGAATCACTTACTATGGAGCTTGGAAGCTTGAAACAAACCCTAGATATGGAGAAACCTTGTAATTTCATCCTAATGAAGAAGATGGACATATTTGGCATTTAAATTTTGTTTTTTTTAATTCATTTAATTCACTAATTTACCAAAATGCCCCTTAAAAAAAATCTTTTGAAACATACCCATCCATGTCCATTTTTGTCCACCAACTTAACCAATGGTCTAATTATCATTTAAGGACCTCCAATTTAAAATTTCATAACAATTGGACACCTCTAACATGTAGAACTCAACTTTTGCACTTTTTACAATTTAGTCCTTTTGACTAAATTGAGTGCCCAAATGTCAAAATTTATCGAATGAGATTTTCACGAAATCATTCCGTGAAATTGTAGAGCATAAAAATATAAATAAAATAAATTTCTCAACATCGGATTTATGGTCCCAAAACCAATATTCCGTTTAGGCCCTATTTCGGGATGTTACAATTTCAGTAATTTTGTAAACCAAAGGTACTTCAGTAATTTTGTAAACCAAGGGTATTTCAGTAATTTTGTAAACCAAGGATAGTACTGTAAACCAAGGGTATTTCAGTAATTTTTTCAACCCCTCAGAAGGTCTACAGTCGCCTCAAGCGACTCAAGCATTCTAAACAGAGATAATGATGCGAATGGGCCTAGGGCCCATTCTCGGCTCAAATGGACCCACACGCTCGCGTGGCCCATTTAGCCCAAATCTAGCCATAGATATGAGATTCACATAGTCCAATTCAATATCTACTACACAATCATACAATTTATTCATATGGGCCCACGTGCCCATTGGCCCACATGGCCCATTTCGGCCCAAACAACCTAAACCCACAAGAACACTCACGATGGCCTCAACTATCGCTTCGAAGCCCCCCACACGTGCGTTCGCAAGCTCGTGGGGCTACCATTGTCGTGTGACCAGCATTTCGGCATTTTCCGCTCTACAACTAGAGTAGTGCGAAATACACACCTAATAGGAATCTGGAGTTGCTAATCCGTGCTCCGAGCACTCCTATGCCTAAACGCCAACCAAGGTATGCTTCCTCTCCTCATAGACAGCTCCATTTATAGCTAGCTTCTCACTTTCCCTCTTGCTAGCTTTCTGATGTGGGATCCCTCCTTCAGTAGAGTTTAAATCCAACACAACTCTGGCCGTCCAATCTGTAAAATAAATACTCCCGTACTTGTCATGTGATTCGAACCCAAGCTCTCCCATCAGCCAATTCACGCCACTTGCCACTAAGCCATAAGCTCCTCTTGTGTTTAAAATCATGTGCAACTAAATATAAATCTATGGGCCAAAGTCCAAGTTCACTTAAAAATAAATCAAAATGAAATGCCAGCGCCAAGGCTTGAACCTTGGACCCCTTGCTTCCTTGTGGCGTCACCTCCTTGTCTCTTATGTGGCGCCAT
Source organism: Gossypium australe (assembly GCA_005393395.2). Classification (NCBI taxonomy): domain Eukaryota; kingdom Viridiplantae; phylum Streptophyta; class Magnoliopsida; order Malvales; family Malvaceae; genus Gossypium; species Gossypium australe. The sequence goes on from CM016615.1 coordinate 45,944,063, forward strand.
TTGCCACTAGACCATAACCCCTTTTGTCATTTTTCTCCATATTTTATTCTTAAAGCCTACCTACTAAATCCCAGGGTTTTATTCACCTAAAACCCAAATTTTCCTAAAGCCCAAGTTTGATCTCGCGACTTCATAGAAGCCCTCTAACCTTCCAAAATCACTCACCTAACAGGTCCAACTTGCATAAATGTCGTTCTCATGTGCTCAAAAATTTTAAACGCTCCCACGCCTAAGGCCCAATGGGTCCAATTCTACTAGGCCCAAATTCGGGTCGTTACAAATCTACCCCCTTAAAGAAATTTCGTCCTCAAAATTTCCAACTAACGGAAACGTTGCACATCCTAACCTAGCATACTACGCTCTCGCTGTGCACTCTGATCTTAATAACACAAGCACGCACCACGCTATTTATTCATCAGAGCGGATGGACATCACACGCAAATAATTTCCACAATATACACGGGATAAATACAAACTCTAAGTTTAAGCGTCACATCCACAAAACATACCCAGAATAACTATAGTCAATACAGCATACAACAACGCATAGTATAAGGAACTTACGGATTTGGTGCCGGAGACTTGGTGTGCCATACTTCCAATAATGATATATATTTTCTAAATCATATTTCAAACAAATTTGAAAAACGTTTTCGAACCCATTCCACAGCCGAGTTTTGCAACCGGGCTCTCATACCATAAAATGTAACACCCCAAATCCGGCCTAGACTTTATGACCGGATCTAGCATGTCACATAAAAAGGGTTGTTTAAAAACTGCGCGTTCGTTAAAAACTTTGTATTCTTTTTAAAACTCTGAGCTTTGATGTTTGTGAAATTCAGATTTGCTTTTATGGGTTTCTTGTAAAAACGTTATTATTATTATTTGCGAAAACTTTGTTTTTCGTAGAAATCAAATTCAATAATTTTCGTAGTTACGGAAACGTGATATTTTGAAAAACAGTTATTAAATTTTTGGAAAACCCAGAGTTTAATCATTTATAGTTTGAATATAACTGAAATGAAAGTTTAAAAGAAAAATGAAATCCAATGGCCTTATTACAAAATATTTACCCAAACTAAAGAAAATAAAATAAAGATAAGTTAAAACCGAATGTATGAAGCAAATCATAAGTATGGCCACCTCCGAGTCCTCCGCAGCTCCAAATCCTCTGACGCTGGGGATCACCTACAAGGTTAAAGCAGATAAGGGGGTGAGTTATGAGAACTCAGTGTGTAATCCCCTAATCAGTCATTAACTGGGCTTAAGCCCATACAGTAATAGATGGGCCGAAGCCCATACGGAAGCAGACTGGGCTGAAGCCCATACAGAAGCAGACTGGGCCTTTGCCCTATAAACATGATAGTGCTCAATGTAATGCAGCCCAACCTAATAATCCATCTGCTACACACCACCCGTACCAGCCAAACACACCTGTGGGGATTTCTAAATCGACCCATCCATTCGCTACACACCTCAATGGCAGACAAGCTGCTCATCACAGAATTTGTGGCGAAGCCACCAGAATAACAGAATATACGTGGCATAGCCACTATACAGATTGTGGCAGAGCCAAGAGAATATGTGGCAGAGCCACCAGAATCATAATCGGCACATAGGCATCTATAACAATAATATAATCGGCACACAGCCTTGGGTAAATAGGATTGACACAGAGTCATCGATATCTGTTAGGCATAAAGCCACAGGTAAATACGATTGGCACAAAGCCATATTCAAGATGGCACAGAGCCAAGCTCTCCAATAATGCAGCCAAGCTGTTAATAACGGTATATGTGGCTGAGCCACCAAAATAATATATGTGGCATAGCCACTAAAACAGAGTGTGGCAGGGCCACCAGAATACACTTCCTCCGATCATCAAACCCAACCCAATGCAATATGCCATGTATGTCATGCTCAATCATTACACGTGTATGCAAAATGGCCATGCTTAGTAACAGTCATTTCAACACATATTAACAGCAAATCAGACACACGCCCACAGTCAAGTCAGTTAAAACAAAGTCATACAATCACAATCAACTCAGTCAAATTCACAGTCTAAATCAATCATTTACCTACAAGGGTAAAATAGTCATTTACCCTATAAGGGTATTTCGGTAATCCTACCCCTTAGGGGTATTTCGATAATCCTACCCCTCAGGGCTATTTCGGTAATTTTACCCTACAGGGGTAATTCGGTGATTTTACCCATCGAGGGTATTTCGGTAATTTTACAATTCGAGGGTATTTTGGTAATTTCACAAATTAGGAGTATTTTGGTAATTTTGCAAAATGGGGGTATTTCGATAGTTTTGCAAACTAGGGGTATTTCGATAATTTCACAAACTAGGGGTATTTTGGTAATTTTGCAAATCAAGGCTATTTCGATAATTTTGCAAACTGGGGGTATTTCGGTAAATTCGCAAACTGGGGGTATTTCGGTAAATTCGCAAACTGGGGGTATTTCGATAATTTTGCAAACCGGGGCATTTCATTAATTTCACAATTCAAGGGTATTTCGGTAATTTTGCAAATCGGGGGTATTTCGGTAATTTTGCAAATCGGGGTATTTCGGTAATTTCGCAAACTAGAGGTATTACGGTAATTTTGCAAACCAGCAGTATTTCGGTAATTTCACAAACTAGGGGTATTTCGGTAATTTTGCAAATCGGGGGTATTTCGATAATTTTGCAAATCGAGGCTATTTCATTAATTTTGCTAAGCGAGGGTATTTCAGTAATTTTTCAAATTGGGGGTATTTCTGTAATTTTGTAAACCAAGGGTACTTCAGTAATTTTGTAAACCAATGGTATTTCAATAAGATTGTAAACCAAGGGTATTTCAATAATTTTGTAAAACAAGGGTATTTCAATAATTTTCTCAACCCCTCAGAAGGTCTACAGTCGCCCCAAGCTCTCCCATCAGCTAATTCACGCCACTTGCCCCTAAGCCACAAGCTCCTCTTGTGTTTAAAATCATGTGCAACTAAATATAAATCTATGGGCCAAAGTCCAAGTTCACTTATAAATAAATCAAAATGAAATGCTAGCGCCAAGGCTTGAACCTTGGACCCCTTGCTTCCTTGTGGCGTTACCTCCTTATCTCTTATGTGGCGCCATTTGCCACTAGACCACATCCCCTTTTGTCATTTTTCTCCACATTTTATTCTTAAAGCCTACCTACTAACTCCCAGGGTTTTATTCACCTAAAACCAAAATTTTCCTAAAGCCCAAGTTTGATCCCGGGACTTCATAGAAGCCCCCTACCCTTCAAAAATAACTCACCTAACAGGTCCAACTTGCATAAACGCCGTTTTCATGTTCTCAAAAATTTTAAACGCTCCCACGCCTATGGCCCAATGGACCCAATTCTAGTAGGCCCAAATTTGGGTCGTTACATATAGACCCTAGAGTTTTGGGGCGTTACAATTATCACGTTTCATACTCATTCACTAGTAAAACTGTCTCAGATTATTTTACATCTTAGTATTCCCTGAATGAACAAATAATTACCACTATGAGCTAGATATAACAATTGTTGTATAATCTCTGGATTTCTCGGTACACGAACTCTGTCTCGAAACAACAAATAATCATCAATTCCAATCTGAAGCTCCAAATCAGAAGTCAATTTATGTTGAACTCTTTTAACTTGCAATTCAATTCACTGATACATTTCTGAGCTTCACAAAATCGCGGAATAAACATCATTTTAGCTTTTAACTTGGCTAATATCTATCCATCATCCGATAAGATCAATCGCGTATTTATTGCTTGTAAAGCACACAAAGATTACATTACTCACCAAACAATTAATGTCACTAACTATTCAATGCAATTACAATGTTTACCATCTCAAATTCATGCGTCGAATAACTCTTTTCATACAACTTTAATTGTATGGAAGCATAAACCATCACTATACATTCTTGTACTAAAACACACTCCAAACCATTCAATAACGCATAACTGAAAATCATAAACTCTTTACTCAATTCTGGCTGAATCAAAACTGATGCTTCAGTTAATAGTGTTTTCAACTATTTATAACTTTATTAACATATTTTAAACCAAATCAAACTTCACACAAATGAAAACTTCAACAATCGAAACAACTTTAATTTACAATAATATTTCTGAATTAGAACTGTTTCGATAAATATAATTCTGTATCATGTCTTTTAAAATATGAATTCTTCATTTAGACTATCCATCAATTTACCCGTGAACGCACAAAATTTATTTCCAGACCCAAGGATAAACTCAAACACATATAACTCAATTAACCTATCAAACAAATAACCCAATCAAACTAAACAACTGAATCGATCTTGGCTGTCAAACAATAACTTTTCAAAGAAAATATTTCTTCTTATTGTCAAGATAATTTAGACATACAATTTATCGCAATTTCTTCAGGATACTAGTTAAAGATCTTCTTAAAAACTGGATAACTCGAATATGACATAACATTCTGTATTTACTCATTGTAATATATCAAGATTTACCTGGAAATGATAACTATTATACAGATTTGACCTTGATCTTTTATCGTCTATGCATTTGTCGATGTCAATTCCCTTTCAAGAAAACTAGAAAGGATTATATAATAAAGCTATCTCAACTATTAATCATCGAAGCGTTTTACTATACTGAAGCCACCTTCGTCAGATAAAAATCATAATGCCATAATAAGGCTGACATCTCAATTGTATAAATAGATAATATCCTAGCTATTAATAATGCATTTTGAACACAAAAGAAAATCAAATATGGTTTCAACAGAAATAAATGTAGAAACATAACCTCTATAAATCTGATGGCAATACCACTGTACTCCCATGATCAAACCAGAAATTATAATCATAATAGATATATTCATTTTCATCAAAAGAATATCTCTTGGAAATAATCACATAGAATCATAATAAAATCGAGGTAGCGAAATCTCAAACTACAGAACTATACAGAATTTCTGAAAATTACAACCCATATAGAATGATAAAGATCTCAATAATATCCCAGAGAAATTCCAGAAGAAAACATCACTCATAAGCACTGAAATTAACTGTGACAGAAGTAATATAATCTTCATGTATATTCAACAAAAAATAACCAATAGAAACAGAATACTAGCATCATGCGGAATTTACCGTCAACTTTTCTATCAACACAATGGAATGGAGTACCAGGGAAAGATAGAGCAATGTCAATCATAACCCAAACAGACCAACCACGCTTTCATCTATCAGTATGTTTAGCTAGCATTCTCATATGATAAGAATTTCATTTGAAAATAAATAGCCACATATACCTCTAAGAATAATGGATCACGTAGAACACCCAAAAGAGATCATTATAAGCTACTCAATTTTACTGCTGTACTCAGATATCTTTACGATTCAAATATTATTCCACTGTCTAATTCTATCATTTTTGATTCCTCTTTATCCCATCATCAACAGAAATCAATTAAATAGAACTTCCAGTTAATACATTCTTTAGATATCATAGCTGAATATTTTGTTTCATCGAAGTCAACTTCTTCTTTAATAGAGACTTTGCGTAATCCAAATAGCCTTCAAAACGATCCGATATCTCTTCTAGTACTGTCTTTACTGTTGACTCTTTCTCTTACCTGACCACAGTATTAATGCTTCAATCACGAAACTCTGTAATTCCACACTTGAGAGCTTATTCAATCTAAATCTTACGAATTTCATTCTAACACTATACTGGTAAGGGGGTGAGGGTCGTAAAGCCTCAAATTTAACTCTCACATATACACACATATAATATAACATTTATCATCAGCATAATATGAGGAACCTTTATTCATACCTTTATGAGTTTCAAATCATCATAAACACATTTTTTTACTCAGATGCTTGAGTATCATTGTAACACCCCAAACTCGGCCTAGACGTTACGACCGGATCTGGCATGTCACATGAAAGGAATGTCTAAAAATTGTGCGTTCGTTAAAAAGTTCGTATTCTTTATATTTGTTATGAAAAATCGAGTTTAAGTAATTTTGAATAAAAAACGGTTTATTAACATTTTAGGAAAATCCCGAATTAAACATTTAAAATAATAAGCAGTAACCAAATTAAAAGCTAAAATCAAATAAAATACCATAGGCCTTATTACATAACAGAATCCCAATATAATAAGTTCAAAATAAGGTAATGTAGTTTACGGAAGAAATAGTAACGCATGGCCACCTTGAGTCCTCCACGGCTCCCAATCCTCTATCGCTGGGAATTACCTGAAACATTTAATAAAAAGAGGGGGTGAGTTTACGAAAACTCAGTGTGTACATCCTCATCAGTAAGATCATGCATCAAAACAATACGGGCCGAAGCCCATTACAATAACGGTGGCAATTGGGCCTTAGCCCAAAATAGCCTCCGTTGGGCCTTAACCCATATCATATGTCACATATCATATATAAATCTGGGCTTAAGCCCATCTCAGTAATATAATCCTTATATACAATGCCTTAATGCCCATACCAGCCGAACACTCTGTCTCCTGTCCAACCATGCACTCCTGTGGGGATTTAATCAACCCAACCATCCGAACACTCCTTATGTAACACCGGTTGCGGCATTACCTTAACGGTGCAACATAGCTGCTCGGTGGCTAAAAAGCATTCGGTGGATCCACAGTCGTCAAGCGACCATGCGATCCTATTTGCACTTCCCTTTTCAATATCATATCCCAAGCCCATGCAACATGTCATGACATAATAATTCGTGTATGCAGAATGACATGTATGCAAATCATATATCAAATATAACGTATGAAACTAATTACTATCATAATCAGAATAATAATATACAACATAATCAAGCTAACCAACCTCTAAGGGTATAATAGTAATTTTACCTACCAGGGGTATTTTTGTAATTTACCCACCAAGGGTGTTTCGGTAATCTCGCACCTGCAATGGCCCTTCCATAGGCCCAATGTCGCCACGAGCGACTCAACTACCATTTCCGGTCATTACTGGACTATTGGGCCTAAAACTCGATTTTGGCCCATTCGGGCCTACACGCTCGTGTGGCCTACCTAGCACTAATCTAGCCGTGTATATGAGATTCACCTAGTCTAGTTCACTATATACTACACCATCATACATTTATTCAATTGGGCCCACGGGCCCATTGGGCCCACTTCGGCCCATCGTGGCCCAAGCAGCCTCACCCACAAGAATACTACTAATGGCCTCAACTATCGCGTCGAAGCCCCACACATGCGCTCGCACGCTCGTGTGGCTACTTATGCCGTGTGACCGGCATTTCGACATTTGCTACTCTACAGCTAGAGTAGAGAAGTACACACCTGATAGGAGTCTGGTGTTAAACCGCGCTGCGACCACTCCTGTGCCCAAACGCCCACCAAGGTATGTTAACTGTCCTCCTGGAATGCTCTTTATATAGCTAGCTTTTCACCTTCCTTCTCTGTATCTTTCCGATGTGGGATCCCTTCGTCAGTAGAGTTTAAATTCAACTGAAACTCTTGCCGTCCAATCTGCAAAATAAATACTCTCTTGCTTCTCATGAGATTCGAACCCAGGCTCCCTTGCAACATAATCCACGCCGCTAACCACTTGGCCACAAGCTCCTCTTGTGTCTTAAACCATGCGCAACTGAATATAAATCTATAGCCAAATTCTAAGGTCCAAGTAAAAAGAAAACCAAAATGCAAAAGCCAAGACTTGAACCTTGGACCTCCTTCCTTCCTTGTGGCGTCACCTCCTTGTTCCTTATGTGGCGTCACTTTGCCACTACACCACACACTCCACTTGTGTTATTTTCCCCACATTTTATTCTTAAAGCCTACCTACCAACTCCCAGGGTTTTTCTCGCCTAAAACCAAAATTTCCCTAAAGCCAAAGTTTGATCCCGGGACTTCATAGAAGCCCTCTAACCTTTCAAAATCGCTTATCTAAAAGGTCTAACTTGCATTTAAGCCGATCTCTTGTTCTCCAAAAATTTTAAACGCTACTACTCCTAAGGCCCATTGGGCCCAATCCTACTAGGCCCAATTTCGGGATGTTACAAATCTACCCTCCTTAAAGAAATTTCGTCCTCAAAATTTCCAACTAACTAACAGTCATACATCCTAACTTACAACACTACGCCCACGCTGCGCACTCTAATTCTAATAACACTAATATACTTTTAACTAGAATTTAGAACTCCCTACACATACTCAAAACACCTAACCATTAAAGCAGATAAATATTACATATGCAACCAATTCTATATCCGAATATCACATCCAAACCAAATAGACAGAATAGATACAAGAAATACAGCATATAACAAAGCAAAGTATCAGGAAACTTACGGATTTGGTGCCGGAGACTCGGGTGCCTTACTTTTAGAAAAGAGATATATATTTTTCTAAACCATTTTCCAAACCATCCTTTGAAAACATTTTTGAACCCAAACCCACAGCCGAGTTTTTGAACCAGGCTCTGATACCACAATTGTAACACCCTAAACCTGACCTAGACATTACGACCGGATCTGGCATGTCACATGAAAGGAATGTCTAAAAACTGTGCGTTCGTTAAAAAGTTAGTATTCTTTATATTTGTTGTGAAAAATCGAGTTTAAGTAATTTTGAATAAAAAATGGTTTATTAACATTTTAGGAAAATCTCGAATTAAACATTTAAAATAATAAGCAGTAACCAAATTAAAAGCTAAAATCAAATAAAATACCATAGGCCTTATTACATAACAGAATCCCAATATAATAAGTTCAAAATAAGGTAATGTAGTTTACGGAAGAAATAGTAACGCATGGCCACCTCGAGTCCTCCACGGCTCCCAATCCTCTATCGCTGGGAATTACCTGAAATATTTAATAAAAAGAGGGGGTGAATTTATGAAAACTCAGCGTGTACACCCTCATCAGTAAGATCATGCATCAAAACAATTTGGGCCGAAGCCCATTACAATAACGGTGGCAATTGGGCCTTAGCCCAAAATAGCCTCGGTTGGGCCTTAACCCATATCATATGTCACATATCGTATATAAATCTGGGCCTAAGCCCATCTCAGTAATATAATCCTTATATGCAATGCATTAATGCCCATACCAGCCGAACACTCCGTCTCCTGTCCAACCGTGCACTCCTGTGGGGATTTAATCAACCCACCCATCCGAACACTCCTTATGTAACACCGGTTGCGGCATTACCTTAACGGTGCAGCATAGCTGCTCGGTGGCTAAAAAGCCTTCGGTGGATCCAAAGTCGTCAAGCGACCATGCGATCCTATTTGCACTTCCCCTTTCAATATCACATCCCAAGCCCATGCAACATGTCATGACATAATAATTCGTGTATCCAGTATGACATGTATGCATATCATATATCAAATATAACGTATGAAACGAATTACCATCATAATCCGAATAATAATATACAACATAATCAAGCTAACCAACCTCTAAGGGTATAACAGTAATTTTACCTACCAGGGGTATTTTCGTAATTTACCCACCAAGGGTGTTTTGGTAATCTCGCACCTGCAATGGCCCTTCCATAGGCCCAATGTCGCCACGAGTGACTCAACTACCATTTCTGGTCGTTACCGGACTATTGGGCCTAAAACTCAATTTTGGCCCATTTGGGCCCACACGCTCGTGTGGCCCACCTAGCACTAATCTAGCCATATATATGAGATTCACCTAGTCTAGTTCACTATATACAACACCATCATACATTTATTCAATTGGGCCCACGGGCCCATTGGGCCCACTTCGGCCCATCTTGGCCCAAGCAGCCTCACCCACAAGAATACTACTAATGGCCTCAACTATCGCGTCGAAGCCCCACACATGCGCTCGCACGCTCGTGTGGCTACTTATGCCGTGTGACCTACATTTCGGCATTTGCCACTCTACAGCTACAGTAGAGAAGTACACACCTGATAGGAGTCTGGTGTTAAACCGCGCTGCGACCACTCCTGTGCCCAAACGCCCACCAAGGTATGTTAACTCTCCTCCTGGAATGCTCTTTATATAGCTAGCTTTTCACCTTCCTTCTTTGTATCTTTCCGATGTGGGATCCCTTTGTCAGTAGAGTTTAAATTCAACTGAAACTCTTGCCTTCCAATCCGCAAAATAAATACTCCCTTGCTTCTCATGAGATTCGAACCCAGGCTCCCTTGCAACATAATCCACGCCGCTAACCACTTGGCCACAAGCTCCTCTTGTGTCTTAAACCATGCGCAACTGAATATAAATCTATAGCCAAATTCTAAGGCCCAAGTAAAAAGAAAACCAAAATGCAGAAGCCAAGACTTGAACCTTGGACCTCCTTCCTTCCTTGTGGCGTCACCTCCTTGTTCCTTATGTGGCGTCACTTTGCCACTACACCACACACTCCACTTGTGTTATTTTCCCCACATTTTATTCTTAAAGCCTAACTACCAACTCCTAGGGTTTTTCTCATCTAAAACCAAAATTTCCCTAAAGCCAAAGTTTGATCCCGGGACTTCATAGAAGCCCTCTAACCTTCCAAAATCACTTATCTAAAGGGTCCAACTTGCATTTAAGCCGATCTATTGTTCTCCAAAAATTTTAAACGCTACTACTCCTAAGGTCAATTGAGCCCAATCCTACTAGGCCCAATTTCGGGATGTTACAATCATTTTTAGTATCATCAAAACTAGCTCGGTTGGAAAACATCTCTGTCTAATTAAGACAAATCTAATCAAAGTCAGGAGAGATCACACTATCACAGTTTATATATGGCATGTATAGCTAGATTCTCACATATGCTACGTTAGTCCTAGAAACAACTAAACCGTAGCTCTGATACCGATAAATATAACACCCCCATTCGTATTCAATGCCAGAATAGGGTTACGGAGCATTACCAGACTTACAAAACAATTAAACAACTATTTATCATACATTTGCTCAATTTAATCATTCATTATTCATTCTCAATCAATTTTGTCCCTATTAAGAGCCTACGAGGCCTTAAACATGCTTTGGTAGTGGTTCGGGACTAAATCGATAACTAAGGAAATTTTCAATACTTAGCAAAATTTTCTTCAAACAAGGGACACACGCTTGTGTGGCCAGGCCATGTGTCTCACATAGCCACAAGACACGCTCGTGTGGCCAGGCCGTGTGTCTCATACAGCCACAAGACACGCTCGTGTCACGGGCTATGTGAAAACAGGGGATACATACTGACTTGGGTAACACGGCCAACCACATGCCCGTGTGTCAAGCCTGTGTGCCCTTCGAAGTGGTCACACACGTCTGTTTGCCAGATCGTGTGTTAGGCCATGTCAAACCTGTAGGGTATACTGACTTATGCAATAAGGCCAAGTCACATGCCCGTGTGCTAGGCCGTGAACCAACTAGGGGGTATACTGACTTGTACCACACGACCGATCACACACCCGTGTGTGTGACCGTGTGGAGCATACTGACTTCATTTCAGTTTCAACACCAGGGGACACACGGCCGTGTAACTTGACCGTGTGTCACACATGGCTGAGACACACGCCCGTGTCTCTGCCCAGGTAGACAAAAATAGGCTATTTACTAAGCCATTTTGCCACCCATTTTGCACATACCAAACAAGCACAATGGTACCAAATCATAATATAATTAACATTCAATTCAGCCACAATTAAGACTAATCCATACCATTTTCAATACCAACATTCAACATGCTTATGACCTCAAACCTTACTCCATCAAAACATACCAATCCATATATTCACATATATGCACATAATTCAAACATACCAAATTTACCAAACTTAAGCCATTACCTATGGCTATATATACAAACCAAAATATAAGCATTTACAAGCCAATTCATTTGCCAAATTAATTACCAAAATATAACTAACATGACTCAAAGTCCCTATACATGCCATATACTCAAATTACCAAAGTTCATTGATACCAAGATATAGGTGGATAGTGTGAAGGAAACTCCGATGATCCCCAAATCCGAGCTAGCTTTGTATCACTATAAGACACAGAAAATAAACAAAGTAAGCTATAAAGCTTGGTAAGCTCGTATGATATAAACTTAATGCAATCACTTAAACCTGATTCATTAATTTCAATATGTCAACATGTAATATTCCCTTAACTATCAAACCTTCGAAGTCCTCATTCACAAAACCATATACATTCGTAATCATTTGTCCCATTCGAAGTTAGACTGATTTACACACATACCTGTACCATCTCGTACCAATCTCATATACTTTCTCATCTTTCATTTACCCGTTGAACCATTCAGAAAAGAAGTTGGATACTCAAGGATCTCACACGATAAGTACCTATACCATGGCCAATAGCCAAATTAGAGTAACTTATTCGAAATTCTGATATCATGGCCCGAAGCCAAATCAACCGATATGCATGGCCTGAAGCCAAATCAATTTATCTCGCACACATAGTGCTAAATCATGGCCCGAAGCCAACTCAAGTATACCTAATGACATGTCACTAGTATCCTAAACTATTCCTAAGGTTCAACCGGGATTTCAACTGTTGAATCATCGTCGAATCATTTCCAAACTTGTCCGTAGACACGTAATCGCAATTTATGCTATATCAAAGCATATAAAATACATTTGAAATGAAATTATAACATACGAACTTACCTCGTTCGTTGTAACGACTAATTAGGTCTACTAATCCGATACTTTGTTTTCCCTCGTTCTAGATCCAAATCTCATTTATCTCAATCTATATAATATCAAATTTTACTTATTTAATCTTCATTTCATTCAGTTTAGCACAATTTACACATTTTGGTAAAATTACATTTTTACCCCTGTTATTTCACATTTTTACAATTTAGTCCTTATCACATAAAATCACAATTCATTCAATTTAATACAAATTCATGCTGGTCCAATATTACCCATTCTCATATCAGCCCACATTTTCCATTTATTTTAAAATTCAACCTCTAAATTTTCATATTTCACAATTTAATCCAAAATTGACATTTTTACCAAAATTCACTTTATAAAACTTGTACATCTAACAACAATGATATATTTTCCATCACCAACTAACAAAATACTCATGCATTCAACAATGACAACATTCAAATACTTTAACAGTTTTGAAAAATAGTCCATGGGCTAACTAGTAATAGTTGCAATGATCTAAAAATCGTAGAAATGATTAAAAACAGGACAAAAACCGTACCTTAATAGACAATGAAAGCTTGGCCGAATGAACCCTAAAGAAATGGCTTTTCTCCTTTGCTATGTATGGTTGAAGATGATGATTTAGATAATTGTTTCATTTTTCTTTTATTAATAATAACTTAATTAACTAAATTACCTTTTTAACCTTAATTAATAACCATCAAAACACTTTAATACGTGTCCATATATGTCCACTCAATTTACTTATGGTCTAATTACAGCATAAGGACCTCTAATTTAAGATTCCATAGCTATTAAATACTTTTTAGCTAATGGAACATCACTTTTGCACTTTACGCGATTTAGTCCTTTTTATCAAATTGACCAATCAAATGATAAAATTTCTTCACGAAATTTTGAAGCATACATGCTATCATGTTGTAAACATTAAAATATAAAATAAATATTTTGACTTTAGATTTGTTGTCCCAAAATCACTGTTCTGATTTGACCGAAAAGTGGGTTATTACACCATGCATAAGTATCAGTGTTATATTCCATGAATTTGAATGTTATGTCGTAATTGATATATGTATATGAATATATATTTTGTATTGATCTCACACTAGGCCTTTTAAAGCTCACCCACTCTATTTGTGTGGTTTAGACAATCCTCGTGGTTAGGACTCAAATTCGGTCATCGAAGAGGCTTTTGAAAATATGGTTTTCATGGTTATGAACTTATATTTTAATTTGGGACTATTATGGACTTTATTATTTTTATTTGGGATTTTATTTTGTGGCAAAATATTGAAGTATGGCTTGAGATGTTTTGTTTTGAAAGCTTTGGTTAATTGGATATTTTGCATGGGTTTTTAACATGTATTAAATGATTTAGTATTTTCTCAATAAAATTTATTTTTCTCAAACTCAATTGAACGAACTTAAATTTTAAAGATAATCACAATGTTTTAAAAATAATTAACAAGATTTCGTTCAAAGTACTATTTAAAAACAACACATTTAAGGGGACAACTAGCATGCATTTTCAACGATTTAATAAATTTATTTCAACTCAAGTTTTTTCCATTTATATGGCCCATGTAATTGCTTAAATTGGGTCGTAACATCTAGGCCTAGTTTGAGGGGTTATAGTTTTGAATCCTTTAAAATTTCGAAATCAAAATGCCAAGAAGTATTATCTTGAACTTCAAGGTAAAACATTTATCCAAGAATGGGGATTCGAACCAACAATGGTTATTTTCAAAGAAATATGGTCGTTAGTTCGGTACCATAGATAGCAACGCTTTTGCGTAACCCCAAAAGAAAATGTTGTTATTCTTCTCATCTAAGAGTTCTATGCTGCTCTTAGGAATGAGGAGATGCAAAGACCACATGGTCTTGGATTGAATACAATAACGGTAAGAGGTAAGGATGTACCTTCAACCTATAAGCTATTTGTGAATTTTATGATGCTCCTTATTATGAAATTGATTATTTAGAAAATAACGACTTAAATAAATTTGAAGATTTAGACATGAAGAATATTGTAAAATAGTTAACTGAGAATTGTGGTGAATGGAACCTCCGACTAGGTACAGGAATTCTTATAGCTAAGATGTGGATGCAATTTATCTGTACTAGGATAGCACCTGCATTAAATGTCTCTAATGTAAACACTTTTAAAGTTATCTTGTTCTACGGTATTTTACAAAAAAAAAAAAAATAGATATGCATCGGAGAGTGGATCTATCAAAAAATGAAGCGTTGTGTCGGTGGCCAGAAGGTTGGGATTTTTTCCCCCATCTAGTGATGGCACTTTGTAAAAGAGCAAAGGTACCTATGGAGGAGAACGAGTAATTTATGCACCTAACAAAGAGTTTGATTGGTGAGTCTATGTACACTCATTATGTGGAACTCAACTGAAAACAAATTATGGATTGGAATTAGAGGAGAAAAGAAAAAATGGATGTGCCTACTCACTAAAAAGAAAAGAAACTGTGATGGTAAGAAAAAAGGGTGAGAGAAGTGAAGCTAAAATTTATGGATTAATACAATGGATGAAGAAAACGAGCTTAGTTCTTCAAGTATTCGCAAGGCAAAACAACGTAAGAGTTCCAAATTATCTTCTGGATACGTTTGGCCCAACACAAACCTATCAGGAAGGGGAAGAGTAGGAAAGTGAAGAGGAAATGATAAGACAGAAGACAAAGAGACAACCTATAAGGAAGATGAATGAATTTTGGGTTTTCTTTTTAAAGATTGTATTAATTTGGGATGATTTTTGTTTTATTTAAGTTGTTAGGAGTAGGAATAATAGTAGATTAGTATTTTTTTGTGTTAAATTTTCTGTGTAGGAACCCCACATGGAGAAGGCACGACAATTAGAGCTTTGAATGAACAATGGAGGAAACACCCACCAATAGCCTATCGAACTATCACAATCAATCAGGTAATTTCTTTCCCTATCTTTTTAGGGGCTACACATTGAGAACAATGTGTTATCTAAAGTGTGGGGGGGTAACATAGAAAATGTGTTTTAAATTTTTAAGCATTTCTTTGATTTTCTTGTAAATTGTGTGCCTGAGCTTGTAGAAATACATGTGATTGGTTAGGAGCATATACATAGGTTGCTTGTATTGACAATAAATTTGGCATAAAGATAGGTGACTTTAAATTTTTTTTAGATTAATAAGTCCTATATAGTACACTGTAAAATAGGTATTAAGCAATTAAATGCACCAAATGATATAGAGAATACAAGGAAACAAGCATGTTGGTATGAATGATAAATTGTTTAATTTGTCGTTGTTTGGTTGATTAGAGTTGTGAATATCGAGATACCTAGGGATGACCTAAGACATTTTTTGGTATTCACCCAGAGCCAAAAAGATAACCTTGTTATTTATCTTTAGTACCTATTTTTGAGCCAGAAAGCACTTCTTGATGAACCTTTGTACAAAACCTAAGCCAAAATATCAACTTGTATTTACCCTTTTTCTTTGGTTCTGAACTGTACGGTTATAGATGTCTGGCCATACATATTGAGGTCTAAGTAGATACATTACGGAGCATTTTGTAAAAATAGAGTGAAATAGGAGGGATTAGTGTGATATAATAATTATAGGTTAGCAATATATGCAACAAAAGAAAAATTCAAAACCAAAATGAGTAAAAAAAGTACTTGAAAAATAAAAGCATTTGTGAATGAGATGTATTGAAAAAAGAAGAAAATTTTGACAAAGTCATGAAAGTAGAACAGCTCGTTCATTGGTGCAAAAAAACTCATGAGCTAACCATAATTGTTATGTTACACTGTGACTCCCTATGTGGAGAAATAAGAAAGGTGAGATAACGAGAAATAAGGCAGCATTGAGTGGGAAACTAAATGGAGAGAATAGGGGACAATATGATGTGTCAAACTATTTTTGTGCTTGAAACTATTTGATGCTTACTATTCTTGAAATTCATAACTGTCTTAAGTCTTAGAATGTTACAAGCCAAAAAGCCCCATGTGATCTAGGTAAACTTATTCACAATTCGAAACCATACTAAATAATTGCATTATTGATTGTTTATATTCTGCTAGGATAATCAAATTACATGTATAATTATTGACGGAGTATACATTTGAGACCCTTAATGCTTGTATGCTTTGTAATATACTAAACTTAGATGTTTGACATCAAAAGTGGTAAGTTAGTTATATCTCATGCCAATATTATGTGTATGAAGTCCTTATTCATGTGTTCCAAGCTAAGACATGTACCATATTTTTTTGTGCTACACCAAATTGTAGCATATTAAACTAGTTTTTGCACTTTAGGAGCATGAACTTGAGCATTTTATTTTAGTTTTAATTACATTTTCGTAAGTACTAGTTATGGTAGTAAAATGCAATTTGAATCATTTATTGATCTTAAGGGCCGATAAGCCCGAAAGGTGAGCTAATATACTTTGTGAGTGTGTAGGAGACCATTAGAAGGCATATTAACTTAAGATTGGTCGCTAGGTTGCAACACAGAGAATGCAATGTCCAAAACTACCTTCAATGTCACGACAGATCCTTAGAATGTCACTACATACCCTTGAAGACACCCTGAAGCTGAGCATACTGCCCTCGGTGTCGTAATATAGGACTTGGTGTGTCGCAACATCACTTCTATATGGGAAATAATTACGAGCTAGGGGCATTTTGGTTCGCACAATCAAACACAAAGCACGAGGAAAATAACTGACCTAAGGTTGAAGACGACGACCACCCTAAAGTTTATAAATATAGGCTCATTTAGCACATGTTATACACACCTTTCATATTGTATAATTTTCCCTTTAGATTTAGTCTTTAGACTTATGTTCTTGTCATTTACATTTGTGGAGAAATCAGATTCTGGAATTACTGTCAACCTCTGTGAGGATTTTGCTCTTAAATTCAAATACAAATCAGGCTTCTTCTAAACTCTATTCTTGAATTATTCTTTATGTTCATTATTTTATTCAAGGTTATATCATTTATTAGATCCATAAGGAACTAATTCTCCAGTGGGGGATTAGTAAGTGGAGTTATGAATATTTAACTATTTTTTATGGATTTTTTAACGGATCAACTGTTCAAGAATGGAATAATCTAAACCCTAGCTTGACAACCTTAGGAAGTCATCAAGGTAGGAATTAACCCAAATTTGGTATGGCCTATCCATGATCATCTTAACCCTGAACCGGTTTGGACTGTGAGGTCAGAACATAAGTAGTTCTTGTCGACTTAGTATTCTAGTGGATGTATCAGAAGATCCTGCTGGGGTATTGACTAGTTGATTGAACAAGGAAGCCCAAGACGACAATTGATTATGACTACCGAAGTGAGCTAATTACCCATGCCCAGATTTGGTACATATTCGATTATTTGATTTCTCATTATTCATTTATTTATTTTTCTTTTTTATTTCCTTTCTTATTATTTTTAATATAGTTTATCAAAAATCTTTCTTTTAATTCTTCGTGTTATAATTCAATTAAAGTACTAATTAGATCTATTTATGTTTAGATTAGAATTAATGTAGTGCTCGCCTCCCTTGGGTACGATCCTCGGAGTGCTTACCTACTCTATTGTAACTATATTACAACCAGACCCATATACTTGTAGATACAACTTTTTCACCTCTTTTGTGCAGGATTTTTACTCTGGACGTTGGTACTTTTAGAGGCGGTCACTTTCGAAATTTGGCCATAACATCTAGGTCGGGTTTGGGGGGTTACAGTTCCTCTAACCTAATCTTGTGTTGGCACAATGCATGTTTAATTCCCTTAATATTGATGATAGTCCATCCAATGTCTTTTTTGTGTGTTTTCAAAACACTCAATAATGTTTCTTCTTGCTTAGAATCTAATCTCGCAGTTCTAATTATAGGTAATGTGTTTTTCTCTCCTAAATACCCATACTTAAAATATTCCGATAAGGGTTTCAATTCTAGTTCAGGTGGTTTAACAATGGAATGAACCATTTTTATCGTATTGGAAATTATTTGTTCCGGTTGTTCTCTACTTTTATGCCACCAATCAAGTTTTAAGGGTGTTTCTTTATTTTCTTGTTCAGCATCATCCTGATTTTCCTCGTTGGATTCTGTTCATTTTGTTTAGCAACATTTCCCATAGTAAACCCTAGGGTATTCTAAACTTGTCCTTTTCACTTAGATTCTACTAGTTTTGCATCTTCTAATTCCCGATTAATGTTCAAATAAAATTTTCCATTATTTCCATGACTTCTCTTCTTATTTTCTTCTAGGTACTTCCTCCGGTTATAATTTCAAATTGTCGCCTGTTCTGGCCAACCAATCTATCATAAAAATGTTGGTATTGGATTGCAAAATGTATACCTCCTCCCAGTATTGACCTAAGGATTGCTTTAAATATTTCCCAGGGCTTGTGCAAATGATTCAGCAACCTTATGTTTAAATTTAAATAACTTTTTTGTAAATGCTAATTACTTGAGTCATTGACAAGACCAGGCGAAGGAATAACTATAGAAAGTCAGTCCATGTAGTGATTGCATCTGGTGAGAATGCATCTAACTAGGCTCTTGCTTGTCCATATAACGCAAATGGAATTAATAATATTTAATAGCTTCTGTCGAGATGCTAACATACATGACAGTGCTACATATATGTTCAAACTTCCGGAGAAAAGCTACGGGGCCCTCTTTTGCATAATCGTTAAACCTGATATTAGAAGAAATCCATGTTAGTAATGAGGGGTTTAATTCAAAATAAGAACTATGGATCATGGGATGAGTGATACTAGGTCGCAACTAGCTCATATCAACAGGAAGTGTTCCTAACACATGCATCATGTTGTTAGAGATTACTCATCAACTCCCTTTGTGAATTGTTTCCTATATCACCAAAAGAGCCTAGCTATTAGTTTTCCTAGATAGGTGATTAGCTTTTATTAATAACTCTCTATACCCTGGAACGAAAAGGAAATAGAAAAAAGTATTAGTAAAGATGTAGTTTAAGAATCGTATCTATAATTTGTTAATTTGTTAATTACTCTATTAAAACATAAAAATTAAAATAAATTTAGTAAAGTTGCCTCTCCAGCAACGACGCTAACAACTTGATTGCCTTTGGACGTACTAATGACCATAGT
Source organism: Gossypium australe (assembly GCA_005393395.2). NCBI lineage: Eukaryota > Viridiplantae > Streptophyta > Magnoliopsida > Malvales > Malvaceae > Gossypium > Gossypium australe. The sequence continues at coordinate 45,963,878 of CM016615.1, forward strand.
GTGAATATTGCAACTGAAAGATATGAAATCGAGTGGTGTCCACAAGTGTAACACCCCTAACCCGTATCCATCGTTAGAGTAGGGTTACGAGGTATTACTGATCAATACACATCATTAAGCATACAATACTCATACATTTATGCATTCATACTCAAATACCATTCAACATAATCACATAGTCCCATATAAGAGCCTCCAAGGCCTTTCACATGCTTTAGAAGTGGTTCGGGACTAAACCGATAACATACAAAATTTTTGGAAAACATAGAAATTTTTCATCCATACATGGGTCACACGCCCGTGTGAACAGGTCACGTGCCTCACACGGCTCGAGACATCTTCGTGTCTCGGGCCGTGTGAAAACAGGGCATACATACTGACTTGGGTCACACGGCCGACCACACGCCTGTGTGTCTAACTCATGTGCCCTTCGAAATGGCCACACACGCCCGTGTGCCAGGCCGTGTACTAGGCCAAACATATCATATTTGAATACTTAAACACAACCAAAATATTATATCAAGTTAAGCCAAATCACATGGCTTCAACTCATATCACAACATGTACCAAAATCAATATCTCAAGCAACCTTAACTATCATTCTCATAACTAGCCTATACATGCCATATTTACATATATCCACAAATTCATAAGTACCAATAGACAACTGGATAGTGTGATACGTAACTCCGACTTTATCCGAATCGAGCGAGCTATCAAACCTCTATAATACAAGGAAAAGAAACAGAGTAAGCTTTATAGCTTAGTAAGCCCGTATAATTTAGAAATAAACTTACCATTTGTTACAAAATCAAACCATTAAACAAAGTAAATCTAATTCACTTGCTAAACGCCTAAACACAAGCATTCATCAATAAATTAGTCTCATAAGTACATATTCAGCCTTTATCCCAATTTCATTCTAAATTCGTGTAACATATAAAACACATGTAACAATTTATTCACATTCATATAATCAACAATCCATAATATAAACAGTAATTCATTCTATAATAGTGACTCATTTGTATAAACAATATTTATGCCCATTGAACTCATTAGAACTTCAAAGGATACTCGGATGATATACATCAGTAATCCGTCAATTCATTATCATTTTCGCCCTTTTGAGCTATGATCAGTGCTCCTCCTGAGGTGATGGACAGTAAGCTCTATTGAGCTGAAATGGTAACCTCTGACGAGTTGAAAATAGTAAGCTCTTACGAGCTAATATATCGGTAAGCTCATACAAGATGTGGTGAGTCTGCAACTAATGCAGGAGCTCGACTAAAATGGTAACCCTAGTGACATGTCACTTGTATCCTACGAATTCGTACAGTTCAAATGGAACTCGGTAACCATTAGTCTATATCAAATAGGCATTCGTATTTCAAGTATATCAATTACTCAATTATATACATACATTTCAAATAATTACAAGTATTTAAAAGATCGATTCTAATTATACGAACTTACCTCGTATCGCTCGAATAGCAATATCGGCTAGTCGTCAACTTTCCCTTTTCCCCAATATCGGCTTATCATGATCTATATATTATAAATTTTAGCACATTTAGTATTCAATTTAGTCCAAAACACACATTAGGGCTATTTTACACATTTTCCCCTAAACTTTCACATTTTTACAATTTAATCCTTTCACATAAAAATTGCAAATTCATGCAATTTAGTACAATTTCATGCTAGCCGAATATACTACATGTTACTAGCAGCCCATATTTTCAATTTATTCACACTTTTACCCACATAGTTTTACAATTTCCCAAATTAATCACTCTTTGACATTTTTGTCAAAAATCATTTTACAAAACTAGTTTAACTATCAACAATTATTCAAAATCCATCATCAAGCATCAAATTACTCAAGCATTCAACAATGGCAACATGATAAATATTTAACAATTTCAAAATATATCATGCTGTAAACTTCAATAAAAATAATAAAATAAATATTTTGGCCTCAGATTTGTGGTCCCGAAACCACTGTTTCGATTTGACTTAAAAACAGGTTGTTACAACTCTCCCCCTTAGGGATTTTCATCCTCGAAAATTTTACCAGTGAATAGGTTAGGGTACTATTTTTGTAACACCCCAAACCCGACCTAGACGTTACGACTGGATCTGGTATGTCACATGGAAAGTTTGTTTGAGAAAAATTTGCGATTTTTTAAAAATTCCAAGTTTTGGTTCACTTAAAGAAAAAACAGACTTGGGTTAATGCTTTTTGCATAACGTTATAATTATTACTAGCTTTGGAAGGTTGTTTTATAAAACCTGAGTCAGATTCGATGGTTTCTGAGGCATGCGCCGTTTTGAAATAGCTTTTGAAGTTTAAGGAAAACACGAGTTTAATTATCAATAGTTTGTGAACCATTCTTTAATATTTTGGAAAAACAGTTATTTACGTTTCTATGAAAACCCTGTCTTGATCAATTCATAATAGATAATAATTGCATTAAAAATAGTAAACCAAATTAAAATCCCAGTGGCCTTATTACAGAGCAAAATCCCAAATTAAAATAGTTTAAAAGAAAGTAAGATAGCATTTACTAAAAAATCGTGCATAGCCACCCCAGAGTCTTCCTCGGCCCACATCCACAGAACTAGGTATCACCTGCAAAAATTAACAGAGGGGTGAATTACGAGAACTCAGTGTGCAGTTCCCCTTACATCGATAACTGGGCCTAAGCCCACAGAAGCCCACATATCTCGAATCGAGCCGCAGCTCTAATATCATGGCATATTAGATAGTGCATGCAATGCAACCCAGCCCAACCTAGTATTCCATCCTCTACACTCCGCTCCATATGTCCAACCTCAACACTCTTATGGGGATTTCTACAATCAACCCTCCATCCTCTACACTCCTCTTTGGCAGTCCTGCTGACAGTCATGTTGCTCAAAGCTGATATAATGTGGTCTAGCCACCGATAATTATGTGACCAGGTCACTGATATAAAATGAGGCACTGAGCCATCAAATTAGTGTGACAGTGTCACCGATATACACTTCCCCTTCATATCATTATCATTTCCCAGTCCCATGCAATATGGCATTATAATTCGTGTATGCGGTATGTTATGTATGCAAAACATCGATCAGATAACGTATGAAACGAATTAACATCATAATCATGATAACAAAATACAACATAATCAAGCTAATCAATCTCTAGGGGTATAACAGTAATTTTACCTATCAGGGGTATTTCGGTAATTTACCCACCAAGGGTATTTCGGTAATTTCACACCTTCAATGGCCTTTCTGAAGGCCCAGTATTGCCCCGAGCGACTCGGCTACCACTTTTTGGTCGTCACCGGACTATTGGGCCTAAAACCCGATTTCGACCCATTTGGGCCCACACGCTCGTGAGGCCCACCTAGCACAAATCTAGCTACGTATATGAGATTCACCTAGACTAGTCCATTCTATACTACACAATCATACAATTTGCTTAAATGGGCCCACAGGCCCATTGGGCCCACTTCGACCCATTGTGGCCCAAGCAGCCTCAACCCACAAGAACACTACTGATGGCCTCAACTATCGCGTCGAAGCCCCCACACGTGCGCTCGCACGCTCTTGTGGCTATAAACGCCGTGTGACCGGCATTTCGGCAATTTGCCGCTCTACAACTAGAGTAGAGAAGTACACACCTGATAGGAATCTGGTGCTAATTCGCGCTCCAACCACTCCTATGCCCAAACGCCAACCAAGGTGTCCTTCCTCCCATCATAGATAGCTCTTTATATAGCCAGCTTCTCACCTTTCCTCTTTGTATCTTTCCGATGTGGGATCCCTCTGTTAGCAGAGTTTAAATCCAACTCAAACTCTTGCCGTCCAATCCGCAAAATAAATACTCCCTTACTTTTCATGAGATTTGAACCCAGGCTCCCCTGTAGCATAATCCACGCCGCTAACCACTTGGCCACAAGCTCCTCTTGTGTCTAAAATCATGTGCAACTAAATATAAATCTATGGCCAAATTCTAAAGTCCATTTAAAAAGAAAACCAAAATGCAAGAGCCAAGACTTGAACCTTGGACCTCCTTCCTTCCTTGTGGCGTCATCCCCCTTGTCTCTTATGTGGCGTCACTTTGCTACTATACCACACACTCCACTTGTGTCATTTTTCTCCACATTTTATTCTTAAAGCCTACCTACTAACCCCAGGGTTTTTTTCACCTAAAACCAAAATTTCCCTAAAGCCCAAATTTGATCCCGGGACTTCATAGAAGCCCCCTAACCCTCCAAAATCACTCACCTAATAGGTCCAACTTGCACTAAAGTCGTTCTCTTGTTCTCCAAAAAATTTAAACGCTACTACTCCCAAGGCCCATTGGGCCCAATCCTACTAGGCCCAATTTTGGGATGTTACAATTTTCGTATAGCTTTCTCGTGTTCCCACGTAGCTTCCTCAATCCCGTGTTTAGAACTTTCACTAGGGCTACGCGTTTATTTCTTAATTCTTTGATTTCATGAGCTAAAATCCTGATCGGTTATTCGCTATAAGGAAAATCTGCCTGTATCTCAACATCTACTAGAGAAATCACATGTGACGGATTGGATATATATTGACGTAACATAGAAACATGGAAGACATTATGAATTTTTTCAAGTTCTGACGGTAAAGCTAGTCAATATGCTACAGGCCCTATTCTTTCAATAATCTCGTAAGGTTCGATAAATCGCGAACTTAACTTCCCTTTACAGTCGAATCGAATAACCTTTTTCCATGGTGACACCTTTAAAAACACTCGGTCCCCGACTTGAAATTCAATTTCTTTACGTTTCAAATCCGCGTATGATTTCTATCAATCTGAAGCTACTTTTAAACTATCGTGAATTGTTTTCACTTTTTTTTTTCAATTTCTCTGATCAATTCAACCCCGTGAATCTTTTTCTCAATTAGTTCAGTCCAGTATAGCGGAGTTCGACATTTGTAACCATATAAAGCTTCGTACGGTGCCATATTTATACTTGTCTGAAAATTATTATTATACACGAATTCAATCAACGACAAGTATTTTTCCCAACTGCCTTCAAACTCTAAAATAAAACATCTCAACATGTCTTCGAGAATCTGAATAACTCTTTCGATCTGACCGTCAGTCTGAGAATGAAAAGCTATACTGAAATTTAACTTCGTACCCAAAGTTCTTGTAGTTTCTTCCAGAATTGCGACATAAATCTCGGATCCTTATCAGAAATAATAGATAATGGCATCCCATGCAATCGAACAATCTCAGAAATATATAATTCAGCTAATCTGTCAATTGAATAATCTGTACGTACCGGTATGAAATGAGCAGATTTCATTAGTTGATCAACGACAACCCAGATAGATCTTTCTTTTTTAGAGTTAGGGACAATCCCGCACAAAATCCATTGTAACTCTATCCCACTTCCATTCGAGAATTATCACAAGCTGTAATAATCCAGATGGTACTTGATTTTCAGCTTTGACTTGCTGAAAAATCAAACATTTAGAAACAAACTCTGAAATATCTCGTTTCATGCCTTGCCACAAGTAAAACTGTTTCAAATCATCATACATTTCGGTACTTCCTGGATGAACAGATAAGCAGCTATGGTGCTCTTCGTGCAAAATCTTCTGAATGAGTTTCAAATTTCTCGATATGAAAATTCTATTCTAGAACCTTAAGCAATCATCGGTTCCAATCTGAAACTCTGAATCAGGGATATTCTCACATTGAATTCGTTTAATTTTCAATTCATTGTCTTTTTTCTGAGATTCACAGATTTGTTGAAGAAATACCAGTTTAACTTTTAATTCAGCTAAAATAGACCCATCATCACAAATCATCAACTGGGTATTCATTACTCGTAATGCAAACAAAGATTTTTGTCTTAGGGCATTAGAAACAACATTAGCTTTTCCCGGGTGATAATTAATCACAATTTCATAGTCTTTCAATAACTTGAGCCATCTTCATTGTCACAGATTCAGATCTTTCTGTGACATTAGATACTTTAAGCTCTTGTGATCCGTATAAATGTGGCATTTTTCACCTTATAAGTAGTGTCGCCAAATTTTTAATGCAAACACAATTGCAGCCAACTCAAGGTCGTGTGTCGGATAATTCTTTTCATGCAGTTTCAATTGTTGAGAAACATAAGCTATAACTTTTTCCTCTTGCATCAGAATACATCCCAGACCATTTAATGACGCGTCACTATAAATCACAAATTCTTTCCCCGATTCAAGTTGAACCAAAACTGGTGCTTCAGTCAACAGTACTTTCAACTGTTCAAAACTTCGCTGACATTTTTTTGACCATTCGAATTTCATATCTTTTTGAAGTAGTCGTGTCATCGGTGTTGCAATCATCGAAAATCCTTTCACGAACCTTCAATAATAGCCCACTAAGCCTACAAAACTACAGACTTTAGACACGTTTCTCGGAGGTTTCCAATCAAAAATAGCAGAAATCTTACTCGGGTCAACTTTAATACCGTCAACTGAAACAATATGCCCTAGAAATCCAACCTCTTGGAGCCAAAACTCACATTTGTTAAACTTTACAAATAATTGCTTATCACATAGGGTTTGTAACACAACTCTCAGGTGCTCGGTATGTTCAGATTAGAATGTCATCAATGAATACAACAACAAATCTATCTAAATACAGTCTGAATATCTGGTTCATCAAGTCCAAAAAAACTATTGGAGCATTAGTTAATCTGAAAGGCATAACAAGGACTTCATAATGTCTGTACCTCATTTTGAATGCGATTTTCGACACATTCGACTCTTTGACTCGCAACTAATAATAACCCGATCTCAAATCAATCTTTGAAAACATTGTAGCCCCTTTCAACTGATCAAATAAATCATCAATTCATGGTAGAGGGTATTTGTTCTTTATAATCACTTTATTCAGCTGTCTGTAGTCGATACAAATTCTTATCGTGCCATCTTTCTTTTTCACAAATAATACCGGTGCACCCTATGGCGAGTAACTTGATCGTGCAAAACCTCTATCTGTTAATTCTTGCAACTAAGCTTTCAACTCTTTTAATTTTGTTGAAACCATTCTGTATGGATCTATCGATATCGGTGTTTTTCTCGGTACTAATTCAATACCAAATTCAACTTCTTTGATCGGTGGCAACCTAGTAATTCTTCTGGAAATACATCCGAAAACTCACAAACAACAGGTACAGATTCAATCTTTGATTCAGTCACCTTAGTGTATAATACATATGCAAGATATGCATCACAACACTTTTTCATACAATTCTGGGCTAGCATAGACGATATCTCAGTAGGTAATTCACTCAAATCATCAGACTCAATCCAAATAATTTCACCGTTTTAACATTTCAATTCAATAGTCTTTCGTCTACAATTCACAACTGCATCATGCGTAGTCAGCCGGTCCATACCCAAAATCACATCAAACTCATCAAACAGTAGAAGCATCAAGTCAGCCTGAAAAAACCCCAAGTCATCAAAGGACAATTCTTACAAATTTTATCAACTAACACAGATTTGCCTAAGGGTTCGATACTTTAATTACAAATTCTGTAGATTCAACATGCAAAATCTTTTTTAATACTAAATTCATACAAATATATGAATGGGTTAATCTAGGATCCATCAACGCAACTATATCAGTATCAAAAGAGAAAAAGTACCCGTAATAACATCTGGAGATGATGCCTCCTTCTGTGCACGGATAGCATAAGCTCAAGCCGGTGCTCATGCCTCAGATCTCATAGCAGAACCTCTCGTAGCACCTCGGCTACCACTCGTATTTCCACTGTTTCAGGGTGGTCTCCCTCTAGTAGAGGTATTACTCACTTTCGCTAGTTGATCTCTTTCAGCTATAGACTTTTTCGGATAGTCCCAAAGATAATGATCAAGAGATCCACATCTAAAACAAATTTTGCTCACTATTCTAGATTCACCATAATGTCCCTTGTTGCAATGCTTACATTCAGGTATAACATTTCTAACAGTACCCACAGAAGTAGTAGAACGAGGATGATATTCTTTAGATTTCTTTGATGTTGGCTGATGTGATTTGCCCGTAAATCTTTTTCTAAAGTCTCTAAGTTGTTATTGTTAGCTTCGTCGAACAGTGGATTCTCGCGTAGTGGTAAATTACCTCTAACAAGTGGTCAGTTTTGCATTGGCTGTTGCGATTGTTGCTATTATTGTCGATGATTCCTTTGGATTATTCTTTTTGAATCTATGATTGGCTCTATAGATGTTCCCTTGCTACGAGTCATACTCTTAACCCAAAGACAAAATATTAGTTAAAGTAAGAAAATAAAATTATAACTATAACCTAAAAATTTCTTAATTATTCTATTAATATGCAAAAATTAAAATTAAATTAGTGAAGTTGCCTCATTGGAAACGACGCCAACAACTTACTACCTCCGGATGTACCAACATGCATAGTAGAAATCCTGCACAAAATATAAGAAAGGCGGTATTCGAAAGTAAACGGGTCAGGTTGTAGTATAGTTACAACAGAGTATATGAGTACTCCGAGGATCATACCCAAGGGAGGCAAGCGCTAAATTAATTCTAGCCTAAGCAGAAATGGATCTAACTAGTACATTAAATGAATTATATTACGATGAAATAAAGAAAAGGCTTTGGTGATATATACTAATAATAATAAAAGAAAGAAAATAAATAAATAAATCACGAGAAATCAAATAATAGAATATATCAAATCTGATCAAGGGTTATTAGCTGGCTTCGATAATCATAATCAATTATCAATATCCTAGTAGGATCTTTTGATCTTCCACTAGAATACAAGTTGACAAGAACTACTTATCTCTTGACCTTACAGTCTAGACCAATTCATGGTTAAGATGTTCACGGATAAGTCATACCAAATTTTGGTTAATTCCCACCTTAATGACTTCCTAGGGTTGCCAGGCCTAGAGCTAAGGTTCTTCCTATCCTGAATAGATGTTTCGTTAAGACACCCTACAAAACAATTAATTAATCATACCCTCACTCGCTAATCCCCCACAAGAGGATTAGTTCGTCATGGATCTCATAGACAATATAAACTTGATAGCAAGAGTAGAAATGAATAATAATTCAAGAGTATAAAGTTTAGAAGAATGCATGATTTGTATTAAAATTAAACACTAAATCCTCACAGAATTGATTAAACACACAAATTTGATTTCTTCCATAGAAGCAAATAACAAAACTGAAATAGACCTAAAGCCTAAGAAAAGGGAAAAACTAAATACTAGATTTAAGAAGAAAATTAAAATACGAAAGTTGTCCATAACATGTGTTAAATGAGCTTATTTATAGACTTTAATGTGGCTGTCCTCCTTAACCCTAGGTTAGTTGTCGTCCTTGTGCTTAACATTTGATTGTGTGGACCTAAACGCCCCTAACTCATAATTATTTCCTGTAAAGAATTGATGTCGCGACACACCAGGTCCTATGTCAGGACATCAAGGATAGTATGGTTCATCTTTATGGTGTATTTAGGGGTGTGTCACGACATCCTCAGGTTCTGTTGTGACACTAAAGGTAGTCTTTGAATTCTTCTATTCTGCTTGCTATGTTGTGACATCCAGCACTCTATGTTGCAACATAGCTAACAATATCAAGTTAGCACACCTTATAATGGTCTCCTGCATGCTTACAAAGTTCATTAGCTCACCCTTAGGCCTTATTTGGCCCCTAAGGTTAATAAAAGACTCAAATTACACACATTATTGAATTTAACTGAACTTATGAAAACTAGTTTTTTGCTACACTGAATTACGACAGATTAACTTAACATTAAGCTTTCCCTTGCCTTTGAATTTATGAAACATCAAAATGGGCTTAGGTTCAGCCCTTTTCATGTTACTTTCACCAGTTCGCAACATGCTAAGTAACTGTGGCAAAGTCTTATTGATTTCATTCATGTTACAAACTGGCTAAAACTATCCGGCAATGATTGCAGGATGACATCGGTGGGAAATTCCACACCTAGAGGGAATCTAAGTTTTTTGATGCTTTAAATATAGTCTATCATATTGTGAACATGAGTTCCTACAAGAGTTCCCTCCACCATTTTGAATCTAAACAGAGCTTTAGGTCTCTCGTACCTCTCTTGACGTGCTTGCCCCTCATATAATTCTTTGAGGTGCTGGATAATATCATAGGCAACCATATCCTCATTTTACTTTTGAAGCTCAAGAGTCTTGGTGGCAAGCATTAGACATCCTATGTCTAACCTATCATCATAATGCTTCTTATAAGCATCTTTGTCAACTCTAGAGGCATTACCTATTGGTTCATTAAGAATGGGTTCTTCAATGATATATAATTTTCATTCTTGCTTGAGGACAGTCCCCAAGTTACGAAACTAGTCAAGGAAGTTCAAGCTGTTCAACTTGTCCTTCTTAAGGACAAATCACAGTGATAAAGGAGTTTTTTTATTTGCCATAATAATATACAATAATAAAACATGCTTATGTGTATATTTACCAACTTTATTATAAACATTAAAAGGATTTTATTAAATGATGTTCCACTATTTTATTCAAAATTAATAACCTTCAAATATTAATTTCAGAAAATCCTTTCTTTAAAGATTTTCTAGTGGGCAAAGATCCATATTTTATCTTCTCTTAAGTCGGATTTGGCTGTACACTCAAGATTATGATTATTTAGGTAAGCAATGCTTGCTAATTATGTCACATCCCATATTTTTATTTATTTTGTTGCTAACTTGAAAACAAGGAGTAATGTGCTCAAATGGTTAAGTGCTTAGTCAGTTTCCTAAAGGTTCTAAGTTCAAGTATCCACATTTACATCATTTGATTTAATTTTTGTGATTTTTTCGCATGTGCTTACAGTCCTTGCCATCAAGCCTAGTTTACCATAAGAGGGGAAGATTTCTTTCCTTTTCTTTTGGTCAACATATGTAACCCCTCAAATTGGGCCTAGACGTTACGATCCAATCTAAGAGATTACATAGGCCATGGAGATAGCCAAAACGCGAGTTAAAACTAGTTGATTAAATTTTTGAAAACACGTAATATTTCCTTTTAAATAAGATATTTTAAAACATAACTTGAGAAGAAATCATACTTATTATTATTTGTAAATCATTATGACTAATTTTAAAGAAAAATCAATTTCGATCAAACAAGTTTGCAAAAAGTGGATTTTATTAGGAAAACATTAAAACAATATATCCATACTAAAACCCATGCAAAATGTTCAATTGTCTATAGTTTTTAAATCAAATCATCCATGCCACAGTTCAATAATAACCTCAAAATGTAAATCCCAAAATAAAAGTTTAAAAGTCCACGAAAGTCTCAAAAAAATACAAAATAGTCGATAACCATGCAAATCATTTATTGCCAAGAGTCTTTCCGATGTCTGAATCCAAGTTCTAACCAAGAGGATTATCTAAAGCATATAAGTAACGTGGGTGAGCATTAAAAGGATTAGCGTGAGAACAACATATAAAATACATACTTGCATACATATCAAAACTGATGGGCTCGAAACTAACTATTATTTCGACAAAGGCAAGCACACCTATCGAAAAGTAGTATAGCTGTGGTGAGTCCGAAATATCGTATTCTCAAGGACCAAAGTACTAGAATTAACTATTTTTTTATTATATAGCCTAGTAATTAAGGGGATTTATTTTTAATCTAAAATTAACTAACTATGAACGCGACAGAGAGTGAATTATGAAAATACTTTTAGACAACTTATATGAGATAAGCAATACCCAAGGAAGAATCCACCTAAACTTCACTTATTACTTTTGATTCATGCGATTTATTCACTTGACTTAATCCGTAGAAATCCCTAAATTATATTAATACCTCCTTCGAGGCTACTAATAACTAACTCTAGGTTGATTAATTGAAATCTCTTTCCAATTAAAACCCTTATTATCGCATTAACTCGATCTATGGATTCTCTTATTAGTTTTGACCCTAATCCGGTAGAATTTCGTCGCCCTATATCTAGGGTTGCATTCAACTCCGCTTAATTGTGTTGAACTACTCTTGGACAGGGACTTTTTCTCCACTGAATAAGCATATTTGACTTAAATCAATAACCTGGATTATCAAACAAGAATAAGAACTCACAATTAAGAATAAGCACAAGTATTTATCGCATAAATCAAATAATAATAAGATCTGTCTTAGGTTTCATCCCCTCAGGTATTTGAGGGATTTAGTTCATACTAATGAGGGGAAACATATTAGAATAGGGAAAACAACAAAACATAAGAAAACCCAAAAACTTCTAAAGAACTTGATGGGAGATCCTCAGTCTTGATGGAGATCCTTCTCCTAAGTTATTCCTGACGGCTGTCTTGGCGTATCTTCTGCCTTCTACTCTGCGTCTATTTGACATCCTGTCGAACTCCCTTTTAGGTTTCCCTCTAGGGTGTTTATATAGGCTTTTGAGATGCCTTACTTGGCCCATAAGTATCCTATTCCTAATAGAATTCTTCCTAGTTTCAGCAGGGACACGCCCGTGGTCAATAATCCAGGCTGTGTTCGATCCTGTTTGTCACACACGGCCGTGTAGTCCGCCCGTTTGCAGTGGTCCAGGTCGTGTAGGCCCATTTTGTCACTTTTTGGCCCGTTTCTCATTCTTTTCAATTTCCTAAGCTCTCCTAAGTACAAAACATGAAATTATAAGATTAGGAGCATCGAATTCATCAAATTCAATGGAAAATAATCAAAAATTAAGCCAAGCATGGGGTTAAAATATGTGTAAATTATGGTTTATGAAATATCCCCACACTTAAGCCTTTGCTTGTCTTCAAGCAAAATCCTCAACTCACAATTAAAATCTAACTTCCTTAATTCATAATTCTCATCAATAATGTTTCATAATAATTCATAAATAATTCATACATTGATAATTCATCCAAAAGAGTCCTAAAAACTCAAACAATCTAAGTCATAATATTTTATAGTACGAAAACATAGGTGTTTCCTCTTACCTAAATAATTAATTCTGGTTCAAAACTGACAAGAATTGACATCCTCACTAAAGATTCACTCAAATCACTTAAGGTGTTTAAGGTTCAAATTAAGCACTTAAAAGTCAAACATGAAGAGTTAATCCCATAGGCTTGCATGAAAATCAAATCTCCACCACTATAAAATGAGATGATACACAAATTAAAAGGTCTTTAAAGGGTTGTAATGGGGCTTGGGTTAAATGTACGGAGATAGGCTGAATTAGAAGGTTAGAATCAAGATTGAATTGACAAATTACCTAACTAGAAACAATGAACTAATGATGAATAATTACATTAATAACAAGAGCTTATTCTAAAGATGTGAATTTAACTGTTTACTCCCATAAAAAAAGGAACTAATAATGATTTTTTAAGAATAAGTAATTACAATACTAAGATAGAATTTAACAACTGAAATATCGAAAATAGTTGGCAACTTCTCAATTCAAATCTCGACAAATAGGGCGTCAAAAGATTAGGGGAATTAAAAAATTTGGTTTTAGGTTAATATTAATGGGTGAGTCAAGAAACGGTTTATTAGGCTAAAAAGGGTTCACTACGGGTTAATTATGAGGGTAGGCTTTTTGTGGAGTGAGTGGGTTAAATCCTAGGTGCCTTTATCATTTTTAGTATATCAAATCAAAAGTGTGGTCTCAACATGTATAATCGAAGCAAGTTCTAGAATAACAAATCAATATTGACACACTCATAATCAATAAAGTGAGCAAGAAAATATATGCTCTAAAAGGATCAAAATCTCAGAAAATTATGGTTTTTAATGTCAACCTTGTAAATTTCAAACTTCAAAGTAATATTTAAATTTAGGGAAACAACCTAATAAATTTTTAATTTTGGAAATAGACTTATCATGCTTGATTCTCTAATATCTTAAAGTTTAAACCATCAATGCACAATTACTTAAGAACAAGATAGAAGTTTCATTCTAATACTAAATATGAGAAAGTTACTTAAGAACAAGATATAGTTCAGTATTGTTGACACCTCCCCACACTTAAGACGTACATTGTCCTCAATATACAAAGATAGATATCTATAATATATAAAATCATAAGATAGGGAGAGAAGTGAACTTCCTGAATTTTGGATGGCGTCAAGGAAAAGAAACGATAAGTTGGGCATAGATGAAGGTGGAGGTGGATACTAGGGTCGTGGTATAGCCGTTCCTTAATAGCCCTTTGAACCTAAATTAAAGAAATCAAAATATAATAATATAAATTAAGCACAAGAAAGATAAAGGGAAGGAAAATAAAGGAGAGGAGAAACAAAAAAGAAAAAAATGAATGGATTTAAAGGTCCTTGTTTGTTGAGTCAATGAAGCGGCCGGCATGAACTTATGGAGATTAGTCTTGCACAGGGAGACTGTGCTAGGGTCCTTTTGTTTTTTCGGCATGGGGATGGTGGTGTATAGAAAGAGTGAGGGAAAGGGAAAAAGGAAAATGAAAGGGAAAAGATAAAAGAAAGAGAGAAGGGCGTGGTGGTTAGGGTTTAGGAGAAGAAGAAATTGTGGAGAAAGTGAGAAGAAGGGGAGTTTTAAATAGGGAACAGGGATTTGGTGGCTTCCCATGCCCGTGTGCCATGGGCGTGTTAGGTCACACGGCCGTATCGCACGGCCGTGTGGTGTTTCGTTCGTTTATCCCACGCCCGTGTAGAGGTTTCCACGCCCATGTGGAGTAATCAGCGCCGGCCACGGCCTACAAGCACGGGCGTGTCAGACACTCGTGTCACAGTCTCAATGTTGGTCACGGCCGTGACATTTTATCACAAGCCGTGTTTTGGGAAAATTACTGTCCATGCCGATGTACTTACTCATAGTGTCCACACGGCCATGGCCACTCCCGTGTGTAAGGCCGTATGGTAGGGAAACTTGTGCTTTATTAATTTGGTTAGTTTGTAGTTAGGTGCTAAAAATAAAAAAAATATGAAAATTAATGGATTAGTGCTCGGGTTGCCTCCCGAGAAGCACTCGTTTAAAGTGTCGAACTTAAGATTAGTTACCTCGACTATTCCGTATGGGAAGACATTGAGTACCTTAAAAGGGATTTCTTCATTTGTATTAGGGTCTGAAGTGGTGATCTGAGCGTTTGTCTTATCCAACAATACCTGATCTCTGATCTGAAATTGGTATGTCCCATCTTTAAGTTTGACATGGAGTTGCCTCATTTTTGCTTCGTGTGTTTTTAGTTTATCTTTGAAATGTGTCTTCCACTCGTTTAGTTCTTCGATTTGAAGCCTTCGTTCCTCATGAGTTATTTCTTTGTTGGCACGAGGTCTAGGATGTGGCTCAGCTGTGTAATTTTGTGGTGCTTGCTGAAATGAAGGTTGAAAAATGGTCATTAATAGAATTTATGTTTTCACCTTTATTACTCGATGTCCTAGCCAAGTCAAGAGCCTGAAGATTGAGCGTTTCGTCACCTACACGAAGTGTGAGTTCACCTGTACCAACATCAATTTTAGTTCTAGCAGTTGCTAAAAATGGTCTCCCTAAAATTAAAGGAACATTATTGTCTTCATCACTGTTTAAAACAACGAAGTCTACTGGGAATATAAATTTATTAATTTTTACTAGTACATCTTCGATTATACCCCTAGGAATTCTAATAGTTTTATCAACTAATTGAATGCTCATCCTAGTTTGTTTGGGTTTCCCTAGATCTAGTTGTTTAAACATTTTATAAGTCATAACATTGATGATTGCCCTTAAATCTGCTAAAACATTATTAATAGATAAACTACCAATTAAGCATGGAATTGTAGAACTCCCTTGATCTTTTAACTTTCGTGGTAGTTTATTTTGTAGAATTGCTGAGCACACTGCATTTAGCTCCACATGCGATGTATCGTCTAACTTCCGTTTGTTTGTCAAAAGCTCTTATAAAAATTGCCTTGAATTGGGCATCTGCGAAAGGGCTTCAAGAAACGATAAGTTAACATGTAATTTCTTTAGAAGTTTAAGAAATTTACTGAATTGTTCATCTTTGTGGTCTTTCTTCAACGTATTGGGGTATGGTACACGAGGTTGGTACTCTGTAATTATCAGCTTTGGCTTATCATGGCTTACCTCAATCTTACCTTCCTCTACCACATTCTCTTGCCTCAATTTTGGTCCATCTATCCCTTCACTATTGTGAGCAGTTATGGCTTGAAGTTGCTCCTTTGGGTTAGTTTCAGTGTTGCTTGGCAGGCTACCTTGTGGTCGTTCTGAGATCAGCTTAGCAAGCTACCCTAGTTGCTTCTCGAGCCCCTGAATTGATGCCTGTTAATTTTTAAGTGCCGTTTCAGTGTTTTGGAAATGAGTTTTTGACACCACGATGAATTTTGTTAGCTTCTCCTCAAGGTTTGGCTTATTTTCTTGTGGGTAGGGTTACTGTTGAAAGCCTGGGAGGGGTTGTTGTCTCTGATTTCCTTGGCCACCCTATGAGAAGTTGGGGTGATTCCTCCAACCTGGATTATAAGTGTTACTATAAGGGTTATTCTGAGGTTTAGAATTATTACCCATATAGTTCATTTATTCGCTTTCTATGCCAGGGTTGTAGGACAAATATTCTGTGTTGTTCGTCCCTCCTCCATTTATATCGCACTGCATCACTGGATGTACCTGTCAAGAGCCACACAAACCATCGATTTTCTTACTTAAAAGTTTTACCTGATTTGATTGCATGGTTACTGCGTCGAGGTTGAAAACAATGGCAGCTTTTGTTGGCCTTGTTCTTGTAACTTGCCACTGATAGTTATTCAGTGACATCTCCTTCATAAACTCATAAGCCGCTTTAAGGGTTTTGTTATTTAGGGTTCCGCCGGCGGCTGAATCAATCAACTGCCTAGTTGAGGGGTTCACACCATTGTAAAAGGTTTGAACTTATAGCCACAAGGGTAACCCATGGTGAGGGCACCTTCTTAGTCAATTCTTGTATCTCTCCCATGCATCGTAAAGTGTCTCTAGATCCATCTACACAAAAGAAGAGATGTCATTCCTCAACTTAGCCGTTTTAGCCGGCGAAAAATATTTTAACAAAAAATTTTCGGTCATTTGTTCCCATGTAGTGATTGATCCTCGTGGTAACGAGTTCAACCACTATTTAGCTTTATTCTTCAACGAGAAGGGAAACAACCAAAGGTGAATGGCATCATCAGAAATGCCATTAATCTTGAAAGTGTCACAAAACTCAAGAAAATTTGCCAAGTGATTGTTTGGATCCTCATCCTGCAAACCATCAAACTGAACAAATTGCTGAATCATCTTAATAGTGTTAGGTTTCAGTTCAAAATTATTTGCAGCAATAGCAGGTCTAACAATACTTAATTCGGTTCCTGTTAAATTAGGTTTAGCATAATCATACATGGTACGGGGAGCAGGATTTTGATTCACTGGGTTTGCAAAAACCACAGGAGGTAGCGGATTATTATCAACCATCTCCTCGGTAGTATTAGTATCGTCCTCCTGCTCTTCTTCTATGTATTGTAGGCTTCGCCCTATTTCTCTTCTGTTTCTGCGAATGGTACCTTCTATACCACTTTCAAAAAGTAATGGTCCTGACGAGTTCCTTCTAGTCATAAACTAGAATTACATGCCAGATGCAAATAAAGAAAAATTAGCTGAGTTAAAAATAAAGTAAATATAAATTGCAAATAAATAAAGGCTAAAGTAATAAAAATTTAGTGTTCCTAATATCTTAGTCCCCGGCAACGGCGCCAAAAACTTGATGGGCTCGAAACTAACTATTATATTGACAAAGGCAAGCACACCAATCCAAAAGTAGTATAGCTGTGGTGAGTCCAGGATATCGTATCCTCAAGGACCAAGAGTACTAGAATTAACTATCTTTTTATTATCTAGCCTAGAATTAAGGAGATTTATTTTTAATCTAAAATTAACTAACTAATCTAACTAACTATAAACGTGACAGAGAGTGAATTGGGAAAATACTTTTAGACAACTTATATGAGATAAGCAATACCTAAGGAAGAATCCACCTAAACTTCACTTATTACTTTTGATTCATGCGATTTATTCACTTGACTTAATCCATAGAAATCACTAAGTTATATTAATACCTCTTTCGAGACTACTAACAACTGACTCTAGGTTGATTAATTGAAATCTCTTTCTAATTAAAACCCTTATTATCGCATTAACTCGATCTATGGATTCCCTTATTAGGTTTGACCCTAATCCGACAGATTTTCGTCAACCTATTTCTAGGGTTGCAATCAACTCTGCTTAATTGTGTTGATCTGGGACTTTTGCTCCATTGAATAAGCACATTCGACTTGAATCAATAACTTGAATTATCAAATAAGAATAATAACTCACAATTAAGAATAAGCACAAGTATTTATCTCATAAATCAAATAATAATAAGATCTGTCTTAGGTTTCATCCCCTCAGGTATTTGAGGGATTTAGTTCATACTAATGAGGGGAAACATATCAGAATAGGGAAAACAACAAAACATAAGAAAACCCAAAAACTTCTAAAGAACTTGATGGGAGATCCTCAGTCTTGATGGAGATCCTTCTCCTAAGCTGTTCTCGACGACTGTCTTCGAGTATCTTCTGCCTTCTACTCGGCGTCTATTTGATGTCCTGTCGAACTCCCTTTTAGGTTGCCCCCTAGGGTGTTTATATAGGCTTTTGAGATGCCTTACATGGCCCATAAGTATCCTATTCCGAATAGAATTCATCCTAGTTTCGGCAGGGACACGCCTGTGTGACACGCCCGTGGTTGATAATCCAAGCCATGTTCGATCCTGTTTGTCACACATGGCCGTGTGGTCCACCCGTGTGCAGTTGTCCAGGCTGTGTAGGCCCACTTTGTCCCTTTTTGGCTCGTTTCTCATTCTTTTTGATTTCCTAAGCTCTCTTGAGTATAAAACATAAAATTAGGAGATTAAGAGCATCGAAATCATCAAATTCAATGGAAAATATCCAAAATTAAGCCAAGCATGGGGTTAAAATATGTGTAAATTATGGTTTATCAAAAACACATATAAGAATCATGATATAATCATACATCACCAATATTATTGAATTTAACACTGATATCTATGCATGAACATATCGATGTATATTTAAAATCGATGCACATTTTATAAAGTTCCTACCCAGATTCGCTACCCACCAATATCGAGTTCCCCAAAACACCATTTGTGGACATGCCACCACTGATTTGCAGATAAACTGCCACTGACAAAACTAATACGGACAAGCCACCACTGATATGCGGATTTACTATTACTGCTTCCACCTTTCACAATATCCCACCCCATCCATGTGACATAATCACATTTCACTAGTCATCAGTTTTACATGTTTAATCATGCTTGTCACATTAGATCATCGATCTTAATATTCACATATTCATATATATAACTATATATCACATACTTGAATTACCAAATATAACACATAATCCATGCAACACATGTCATGAGAACGAGATCTACATATACATCACTATTATAATGATAGTCACATCATATCACATATCTCATACATTCCATAAAAAAGTATTTCGGCTAGATTCACTTACTTGGTTTCTTTGTATTGAGTTTTTTAACAACTCCACTTCAAAAACTTAACATACTCACCATTATTTACAATTTAATTATTAATATAATAAAAAATAATTATGTTACACGTAATGAGTATAATTGATCCCACACCTCAGTTTGTAGATTCTATCTGTTTCAAGCCTTATTAATAGGTTTCACACGATCTACCTTGCAAGACGATCTATCACATAATTAACACATATTAGTATGGATCCCTGAAAATGTATTGTCACTATAGAGATCTATCAATAATAGTTTCATCGCTTTCCTTCACGATCTAAGACTCTTGAAAGAAGAATTTTCATTGTGAAGTTAGGGGTCTCCCTTACGATAATTGTTTGGTCCTTTAAAATAATATGATGTAGCATTAGTAATATAGTACATAAATAATTAATATTAACAAAATACCACTATGACTCATGGCACTATACCATTCGACCATGTCAAAAAAATACTAGGAGAAGGATTTTTATGACTTAAAAATGATCCATACTTACATTTGATCAATTCAAATCGAATAATGAATGGAGAAGGGGTAATTTCTGAGAATTGAGTAATCTAGAAAATATCATTGAGATAAAGGAATAAGTTTGATTAATTCAAAATGAGAACCGGTGCAAGGAGAGGAAAATAAAAAGAAAACAAAGGTTTTGATCATCGACGGTGACGACGACTGTGGTCCAACGATGGTGATGGTGGAGGTAGTCTGACGATGGTGATGCTATATTCAACAGTGGTCCAACGGTGGTGGAGTTTAGAGGTTCAACTAAGGAGAATAGAAGAAAGAAGTAGGAGAAAACAATGAAATAAAATGTGGAGGAAAGGGACTCGCAGTGGCGTACGGTGGTGACTACAGCGGCTCTCATGGCGGTGATGGGAGGAAGGAGATAAGAAAATAGGAGGAACGACAGCCACAAGAGGTGGTGATCGGTGAAAGGTTGTTCGATTCACAGTGGAGGAAGAAAAGTGTTTAGGTGGAAAGGTGGTGGTTATTTGCAAAAATGGAGAGAAAACTGGTGAGAAAAAATGAAAAATGGAAGAAAATGAGAGGGAGAGGGGGTATGGACAGAAAAAGCAAGGGAGAGGCTTGGTCAACTGTAACACTCTAAACTCGGCCTAGACGTTATGGTCGAATCTGGCGGTGTCACATTGGAGTCCTTTTATAAAACTTGCTCTTGTTGATAAAAACCCGTAAGAAGGTTAAAGCCTCTTCGATAAAACTCAACTCATTCTAGCCATTTCTTATCCATTTTAAAAGGGCATTACTTTTAAAACATGGTTTATTGCAGAAGCATTTCAACAGTATTGCAGAAACGTGATGTTTTGAAAATAGTTATCGTTTTAGAAAACCGTGTTATACTTCTGATAGATATAAATCAGAATAAATCAAATCCCAAATTAAAAGCTATAAACTTATAGAGAGGCCTTATTACAATTCAAAAACCCAGAACAAAATTTAATAGTAAATTAAAGCCAAATAAAAGAAAACAGGAGCAGTAGTGTAGCCATTTCCGAGTCCCTCGCAGCACCGATCCGCCTAACGCAGGGGATTACCTAAACAGTTAAAAACGGGGTAAGTTTATGAAAACTTAGTGTGTAATCCCTTAATATGCAGTAAGTTCGGTATGCAAAATGCAACAACAGTCTGGACCTAAGCCCATTACAGCAACAATTGGGCTTAGCCCATAACAGTATCAAATCCCATATGAACAATGCATGTTATCCCATCCAACCCTGCACTTGCCTCCGTCCAATCGTGCACTTACTGTGGGGAATAAATCACCCACCCATCTCTACACTTATAATGTTAGCACTGGTTGCGACACTAACCAAAATTCACAGCCAAGTTACCAGTATCAGTATATGTGGCACGGCTTGTAACATCCTAAAAATGGGCCTATGCATTTTTGATTTAAGTATACGAAATGGCATGTCTTGTGTGTTATGAATGTATTATGAACATTTTTGGAAACTTGGAAATGATTTATAAATGTTAAGTTTCAAAAGAGGAAAGTGAACATTTCTGGAAACTTGGAAATGTAAGAAATGTTAAGCTCAAAAGAGGAAAGTGAACATTTCTGGAAAATTGGAAATGTAAGAAATGTTAAGTTTAAAGGAGGCAAACGAACATTTTTGGAAACTTGGAAATGTAAGGAAATGTAAGGAAATGTAAGGAAACGTTTTAGGAAAAGTTAAGTTCTGAGGTTAAGAGAGGGAAGTAAAGCAAGGTGGCCTTAAGAAAATTTATGGGTGAAATATGACATACAAATGGGCTTGGAAAAGTGGCTTGGAGGCGCCACTTAGGGCCTCTGGAGTTGACGCCACAAGCAGGTGCATTTGGGCCTGGGTTCGAGTCACTTGGGGAGCAAATAAAAGAATTTTATTTTGGTGCCAGGAACAAGAGAAGTGGACGGCATTAAGGCTCTATAGGGAGGTGTTTTATTGTTGTTAAAATTCGGCAAATAGATGGATAAATGATGGATTTTTATTGATATTTTTATTAAGAGATAAGAGATAATTATTGGATTAAGTTTTAGGTGATAATTAAAGTGATAAAGCTATCAAAATGGAAGAGTGGTGGCCAAGTAAGGGATTCTAAGCTAGTAAATTCGGCTATAAAAGGAAAAGAGAGGCATTCAGCATTATTTTCTCTTCCTTGATAGCCTCTGCCGAATTTTCTCTGCAACCCCTTTTCTTTTCTCTTCAATTCTCCTAAGCCTTGCCGAATTTCCCTTCTCCTTATTTCACCATTGCCGAATTCTCTTAAGCAACTATTCTTTTCTTCTTCATTCTTCTCCTCTCAATATTCCAAAAGCCGAAACTTGTGTGACTATTCTCTAGGCCTTAAGCCGAATCTTTGAGGACTCAAGAAAAGGGGGCTGTCGATTACAAAGATTAAGGGTAAGGTCAGTAGTTATCGATTTCCATTCTTTTTCTTCTAAGATTAAAGCCAAAACTAGGAAATCTAACCCCATTATTGTGTTAGTCGAAACTTGGAAAGAAGGCTCTTCGGGATTTCTGCCATTGTCGACAACTTCATAAGACAAGTAAACTATTTCGGGATTTAAGAATCTAAGGTAAGTCATATTTAACATTCGGCTAAGGGTTATTTGTTGTGAATAAATGTTAGAAATTGATCTAACATGAAGTTATAGGGATTTCGACAGACATATAGGCAAGGAATACTTTCGGGATTTACTAAGTGTCGACTACAAAGAAGGAGAAGTTCTTTTTCCGAATGTACACCATAGGCCGCGTGTTCCCTAGTTATTCGATGAGATTCAGGATTTAAAATCCACAAGGTAAGTTTTGAGTTCCCGTAATCCTACCAGGATTTGGATTTATGGCCGAATGGCTCTTTACTAAGTATCAAATGTTTGATTAAATGTAGAGATTTAAGATCTAAGGCATTAGATCAAGCTTTTCGGGATTTGGATTGGAAACCTTAAGCGAATCAGGTGTGTACCTCACACTATTTCTTGATATATTTATGGCAATAATTAATATGTATGTGACTATAAGAATGTGTAAGAATATGGCTAAGGTACCATGTAATGGTACAAAAGTACTCAGGTACGTTTCCTACCCCTACTAGGAATATGAAATTATGTTATATATGTAACATGTGAAAAGTGATAAGAATGTGAAATTATGTAATATGCATGATATGAATGATATGGGGCATTCGGGTTATATGAAAGGGGAAGTGAATGTGGTGACCTAATACCACGATATCTGAATGTGGTGACCTAAGACCACGATATCTGAATGTGGTGACCTAAGACCACAATATTTGAATGTGGTGACCTAAGACCACGATATCTGAATGTGGTGACCTAAGACCACGAATTTTATAAGGGCGATGAGCACGTCGACTACAGCGACTGCCTTCGAAGGTGTGTAGCGGATGGAGGGTTGACTTATTAGTCCCCACGGTGTGCAGGTTGGTACGGGTGATGTGTAGCGGATGGCATCTAGGTTTGGGTTCGGGTTTGCATCATTATTTTATATCTGTTATATGAATAAGTATGTGATATGATATTGTATGCCTGAATTGTTAAGTTTTAGTGTTGGTTACACATTGAGTCTATTTGACTCACCCCGTTTGGGGAATATTTTTCTTCCAGGTGATGATCAGTAATGGACCGGGTCGGCAGGAGCTTAAAGGTGGCCATGCACAGCAAGGAAAATTTCATTATTTGGACTTTTATTCTATTTAAGCATTTTAATTTATTTTTTGGGGAATTATTTGATGTAATAAGGCCATAATTGAACTACTTTATTTTTCTTTCTTTTATTTATTATGTTACGAATTTTTAATGGTTATAAGATTAAGTAAATTTGGTTTAAAATAGACTTTAAATATTTCGTCACCTGAAATAAATAGGTTTTCAATATAAAATCGAATTCGTTTTCAACTCAAGCCCAACCCAAAACCATTTTACTTTCAAAACACACAAATTTTTCCTAAGTAACAAAAGAAATTTGAACCGGTTTACATCGAGGAACATACCAGATCCGGTCAAGGCTCGTGGGCCGGGTTTGGGGTGTTTCAATTTGGTATCAGAGCCTAATTTTAAACTCTCGGCCTGTGGTCTAAGGCCCAAAATGTTTTCAAATCGAGCCCAAATGAGTTTTATGAAAATATTTTTGGAAGTAAGCAGGTTTTCTGGCATGGCACCTAAGTCTCCGACCCGAAGTCCACCAGGTAAGTACCCCTAACCTTTGTGTGATATCTATTGTGAACTGTAGAAGGGTAGAAATGGAATGGAACGTAGACTAGCATGATAAGTATTTGAACCCTAGGACTAGTTTACCCCAACTATTACATAAGACTTAATGACTAATTAAACAAACCTATGGCTAAGTCGCCGAGTTAGGGTGTGGCAACCATTGTGCGCATGTCCTAGTGACTCACCTCCTCTTCGCAGGAATCCTACCTGGTGCGTAGCTTCGGTTCACCCTAACCAAGAGGACTCAGTCACATGCTAAACCCGATAACTAAAACTCGAAAGGGATTAGCCACATTTTTATGGAAACCCTAATTTTAAAATGACTAAATTACACTTTTGGTTTATACAAGCTATCCCATAAAATTTTACTGAAATATTTCTTGATTTACAAAATTACTAAAATACCCCTGGTGGTAAAATTACAAAAATGCCCTTGGTTTATGAAATTTCCAAAATACCCACAGTTCCTATAAAAAAAATTCATTACTTTAGAACAAGTCCAAAAACCCTAATTTGCAAAATATCAAAATACTTTGATTTTGGAAAATTACGAAATTGCCCCTAACTTTTAAAATTACCAAAATGACCCTGATTTCCAAAATTTTTGCAACATCACCGACTTGGAAAGCAAATGCTCAAAAAGAACCCTCAAGTTTTGCAAATGTTGAAATACCCTTGATTTAGTAAGATTTACAAATTTACCCTGGTTTATTACCAAAATACCCCCGAGTTCCAAAATTATCGAAATACCCCTGTAATTTCAAAATTTCTGAAATACCCCCGGGATTTCAAAAATCTCCAAAATACCCTTATTGACAAAATCACCAAGGAACCTTATTTTGAAAAAAAAATTACGAAAATACCCCTGCAGGGCAAATTACGAAAATACCCCTGGGTAGTGGAAAAATAGCAACAATGAAAACTACAACATTTCTCTGAATGAACGAAAGTTCATAATTGATTGATGAATGTATGAATGTAAAGACTGTATGCATGTATGAATACGAAAGAACCACTTCTAAAATTCTTTTCATAAAACTTCTTCGCGAGTAATCAGTGGAATAAAGGCTAATTCATAAAATTTCTTAATTAGATTACAGCACGATAGTAGAAATGAGCTCTAGGGGACGTGGTTCTGGAATACCTTAATTTCCTTGTTCGTTGTAAAGTCAGTTCGTTCTTATGTGGCTAGTAAGGTGTATGGAACCTTGATTGTAAAGTAAGAGAATGTGCCTAGAAAGTATGATAGTTTCTTAAGATCAAAGTGCGTAGCAGTAGCGTAGTGTGGTGAGCTAGGAAGTACGACTGTTCGTTAGTAAGTAATTTCGAGGACGAAATTATTTTAAGGGGGTAGAACTGTAACATCCTGAAAATGGGCCTATGCATTTTTGATTTAAGTATACGAAATGGCATGTCTTGTGTGTTATGAATGTATTATGAACATTTTTGGAAACTTGGA
This sequence comes from Gossypium australe, assembly GCA_005393395.2. Lineage (NCBI taxonomy): Eukaryota > Viridiplantae > Streptophyta > Magnoliopsida > Malvales > Malvaceae > Gossypium > Gossypium australe. The sequence goes on from CM016615.1 coordinate 45,989,675, forward strand.
AATGATTTAGAAATGTTAAGTTTCAAAAGAGGAAAGTGAACATTTCTGGAAACTTGGAAATGTAAGAAATGTTAAGTTCAAAAGAGGAAAGTGAACATTTTTAGAAACTTGGAAATGTAAGAAATGTTAGGTTTAAAGGAGGCAAACGAACATTTTTGGAAACTTGGAAATGTAAGGAAATGTAAGGAAATGTAAGGAAACGTTTTAGGAAAAGTTAAGTTCTGAGGTTAAGAGAGGGAAGTAAAGCAAGATGGCCTTAAGAAAATTTATGGGTGAAATATGACATACAAATGGGCTTGGAAAAGTGGCTTGGAGGCGCCACTTAGGGCCTCTGGAGTTGACGCCACAAGCAGGTGCAATTGGGCCTGGGTTCGAGTCACTTGGGGAGCAAATAAAAGAATTTTATTTTGGTGCCAGGAATAAGAGAAGTGGACGACATTAAGGCTCTATAGGGAGGTGTTTTATTGTTGTTAAAATTCGGCAAATAGATGGATAAATGATGGATTTTTATTGATATTTTTATTAAGAGATAAGAGATAATTATTGGATTAAGTTTTAGGTGATAATTAAAGTGATAAAGCTATCAAAATAGAAAAGTGGTGGCCAAGTAAGGGATTCTAAGCTAGTAAATTCGGCTATAAAAGGAAAAGAGAGGCCATTCAGCATTGTTTTCTCTTCCTTGATAACCTCTTCCAAATTTTCTCAGCAACCCCTTTTCTTTTCTCTTCAATTCTCCTAAGCCTTGCCAAATTTCCCTTCTCCTTATTTCACCATTGTCGAATTCTCTTAAGCAACTATTCTTTTCTTCTTCATTCTTCTCCTCTCAATATTCCAAAAGCCGAAACTTGTGTGACTATTCTCTAGGCCTTAAGCCGAATCTTTGAGGACTCAAGAAAAGGGGCCTGTCGATTACAAAGATTAAGGGTAAGGTCAGTAGTTATCGATTTCCATTCTTTTTCTTCTAAGATTAAAGCGGAAACTAGGAAATCTAACCCCATTATTGTGTTAGTCGAAACTTGGAAAGAAGGCTCTTCGGGATTTCTGCCATTGTCGACAACTTCATAAGACAAGTCAACTATTCCGGGATTTAAGAATCTAAGGTAAGTCATATTTAACATTCGGCTAAGGGTTATTTGTTGTGAATAAATGTTAGAAATTGATCTGACATGAAGTTATAGGGATTTCGATAGACATCTAAGGCAAGGAATACTTTCGGGATTAACTAAGTGTCGACTACAAGGAAGGAGAAGTTCTTTTTCCGAAGGTACACCATAGGCCAAGTGTTCCCTAGTTATTCGGTGAGATTCGGGATTTAAAATCCACAAGGTAAGTTTTGAGTTCCCGTAATCCTACCAGGATTTGGATTTATGGCCGAATGGCTCTTTACTAAGTATCAAATGATTGATTAAATGTAGAGATTTAAGATCTGAGGCATTAGATCAAGCTTTTCGGGATTTGGATTGGAAACCTTAAGCGAATCAGGTGTGTACCTCACACTATTTCTTGATATATTTATGTCAATAATTAATATGTATGTGACTATAAGAATGTGTAAGAATATGGCTAAGGTACCATGTAATGGTACAAAAGTACTCAGGTACGTTTCCTACTCCTACTAGGAATATGAAATTATGTTATATATGTAACATGTGAAAAGTGATAAGAATGTGAAATTATGTAATATGCATGATATGAATGATATGGGGCATTCGGGTTATATGAAAGGGGAAGTGAATGTGGTGACTTAATACCACGATATCTGAATGTGGTGACCTAAGACCACGATATCTGAATGTGGTGACCTAAGACCACGATATTTGAATGTGGTGACCTATGACCACGATATCTGAATGTGGTGACCTAAGACCACGAATTTTATAAGGGCAATGAGCACGTCGACTGCAGCGACTGCCTTCGAAGGTGTGTAGCGGATGGAGGGTTGACTTATTAGTCCCCACGGTGTGCAGGTTGGTACGGGTGATGTGTAGCGGATGGCATCTAGGTTTGGGTTCGGGTTTGCATCATTATTTTATATCTGTTATATGAATAAGTATGTGATATGATATTGTATGCCTGAATTGTTAAGTTTTAGTGTTGGTTACACATTGAGTCTGTTTGACTCACCTCGTTTGGGGAATATTTTTCTTCCAGGTGATGATCAGTAATGGACCGGGTCGGCAGGAGCTTAAAGGTGGCCATGCACAGCAAGGAAAATTTCATTATTTGGACTTTTATTCTATTTAAGCATTTTAATTTATTTTTTGGGGAATTATTTGATGTAATAAGGCCATAGTTGAACTACTTTATTTTTCTTTCTTTTATTTATTATGTTACGAATTTTTAATGGTTATAAGATTAAGTAAATTTGGTTTAAAATAGACTTTAAATATTTTGTCACCTGAAATAAATGGGTTTTCAATATAAAATCGAATTCGTTTTCAACTCAAGCCCAACCCAAAACCATTTTACTTTCAAAACACACAAATTTTTCCTAAGTAACAAAAGAAATTTGAACTGGTTTACATCGAGGAACATACCAGATCCGATCAAGGCTCGTGGGCCGGGTTTAGGGTGTTTCACGGCTACTAGTACGGTATTCTTCCTCCATAACAATGTCCCAATGCCCATGCAATATGTCGTGTATGCAGAATGTCATGCACAAAATTAGTCATACAAATCACAGACAAACCAGTCATTTACCCTCGAGGGGCAAAATAGTCATTTTACCTTTTAGGGGTATATCGATCAATTTCATCAGATTAGGGTCTAGACACGCTTACCGAGCCAATAAAAGGTCCATAGCCGTCTTGGACGACTCGTGTAACCTCAACATACATAGCAGTGTAAAGGGGCCCAAAGCTCATTATGCGGCTCATGTTGGCCCACATGCCCGTGTGGCCCACTAAGCCTGTAAACGACCACGACCACGTGAGCCACACAGTCCAGTCCAGTATTATCCACATTTTGTGGAATTAATTCATGTAGGGCCCACAAGCACATTGGGGCCACATGGCCCATTCCGGCCTAACGTGGCCCAGAATGGCCTATGTCCACAAGAACACTCATGTTGGCCTCTACAATCAATCGTCCTATTTCGTGGACCCGATTTATCACACGAGTGATCACATGCTTAAATGTAACACCCCAAACCCGGCCTAGACGTTATGGTCGAATATGGCGGTGTCATATTGGAGTGCTTTTAGAAAACTTGTTCTTGTTGATAAAAACTCGTAATAAGGTTAAAGCCTCTTCGATAAAACTCAACTCATTCTAGCCATTTCTTATCTATTTTAAAAGGGCATTACTTTTAAAACACAGTTTGTTGTGAAAGCATTTCAACAGTATTGCGAAAATGTGATGTTTTGAAAATAGTTATATTTTTAGAAAATCGTGTTCTACTTCTAACAGATATAAATCACAATAAATCAAATCCCAAATTAAAAGCTAGAAAATTATAGAGAGGCCTTATTACAATTCAAAAACCCAGAACGAAATTTAATAGTAAATTAAAGACAAATAAGAGAAAACAGGAGCAGTAGTATGGCCATCTTCGAGTCCCTCGCAGCACCGATCCGCCTAACGCTGGGGATTAACTGAACAATTAAAAATGGGGTGAGTTTACGAAAACTCAGTGTGTAACCCCTTAATATGCAATCAGTTTGGTATGCAGAATGCAGCAACAGTCTGGGCCTGAGCCCATTATAGCAACAATTGGACTTAGCCTATAACAGTATCAAATCCCATATGAACAATGCATGTTATCCCATCCAACCCTGCACTTGCTTCTGTCCAATCCTGCACTTACTGTGGGGAATAAATCACCCACCCATCCTTACACTTACAATGGTAGCACCGGTTGCGGCTCTAACCCAAATTCGCAGCCAACCTACCAGTATCAGTATATGTGGCACAGCTACCAGTACAGTATTCTTCCTCCATAACAGTGTCCCAATCACCATGCAATATGTCGTGTATGCGGAATGTCATGCACAAAATCAGTCATACAAATCACAGACAAATCAGTCATTTACCCTCGAGGGGCAAAATAGTCATTTTACCCTTTAGGGGTATATCAGTCAATTTTATGAAATTAGGGTCTAGGCACGCTTACCGACCCAATAAAAGGTCCATAGTCATCTCGGACAACTCGTGTAACCTTAACATACATAATAGTGTAAAGGGGCCCAAAGCCCATTATGCGACCCATGTGGACCCACACGCCTGTATGACCCACTAAGCCTGAAAACGACCACGGCCACGTGAACCACACAGCCTAGTCCAGTATTATCCACATTTTGTGGAATTAATTTGTGTTAGGCCCACGAGCCCATTGGGCCAACACGACCCATTCCGACCCAACTTGGCCCAGAACGGCCTATGTCTACAAGAACGCTCATGGCGGCCTCTATAATTAATAGTCATGTTTCATGGACCTGAGTTATCACATGAGCAATCACATGCTCGTGTGGCACTGCGTGCCATATTTCTGGCTTTTCGACTTTTCAGCTTTTCAACTTTTTTTGTTTTACAGTCTAATCAGTGTGTGTGTACACACCTGTTTATGAGAAGAGCGCAAATCTCTACGTACACCAACCTGGATTCAAACATGACCCAATGTTAGTCCTTTAATCGTTAGGGTAAAACACCCTCTTATTAACACTTAATCCCCAATATGGTACATGCTACTTACCTTGACCGAATGATAAGCGATTTATTTCACCAAGATCTGTAACACCCCAAACCCGATCAAAACGTTACGACCGAATCTGGATTGTTACAGAGAAAGTAGATTTGGAAAGTTTAAGGTGAAGCATCGAAGTTCGAGAAAACATCTTTGGTTAGAGAGTTCAAACCAAAGCTAGTTAAAAATGTTTTTAAGTTCTAGATATCTTGACATATTCTCATCGAGTGAATTAGGCGGTGGAAAACGGACTATTTTACCAAAACCGCATTTAGAGAATTTTGAAAGGTGATAGTCGAAATGAATGTTGAGGTGCGTGATCTTTGGAAATAATATTTGTAGTGTTAAGAAAAAGTCTCAAGTTTTAATTGATTATGGTTTGTTATCCATTTGTGAAATTTTTTGAAAAACCTCTATTACGTTTTTAAGGAAACCCATTTTTCGATAATTCTTACCATGTATAAAATCAGCATATAAACAAAACCCCCAAAATAAAAATTAAAGTTAAGCGGCCTTATTACAAATTAAAATCCCAAAATATAAATAAACTTTAAATAAGGTTCGTGTTTACTAGTGAAAATGCAACGCGTGGCCACCTCGAGTCCGTCTCAGCCAAAAATCCGCCATCTACTGATTACCTGCAAAATTAGTAAAGGGGGTGAGTAATCGAGACTCAGTGTGTAAATCCCCGGGTAACGCAAACTGGGCCTTAAGCCCACATAGTACAGCAAGTTAATCATGTATGTAATGCAGCCCAAACAATCTATTTTTCCATCCTTCACATCCCCTGAATCTACCCAACATCTTTGGCACCCAACCACTGTGGTACCAAACCACTAGTGGTTCCAAACCACTGGTGACAAAGTCACAAATAGTAATATGTGGGGCCAACCCACTTGTGGTACCAAACCACAGGTGACAATCCCTGATGAAGATATGTGGGGCCAACCCATGTGGTACCAAACCACTGGGACGAGTCACTAAAATAATATACGTGGTGCCAAACCACTGTGGTACCAAACTACTGAGACATGGTCACTGGATAATATTATGTGGGGCCAACCCACTGTGGTACCAAACCACTGTGACAGTCTTAGAATCATGCTTCCCCTCTTCATACCATACCCCCAAGTTTATGCACATGCCAACGTACTAATATGACTATGATCATGCTTCTAATGCACAACAGTCAACCATTTCACACATACATACATTTGTTAATGACAATACATAGTGGAACTTACCGGTGTCTTCAATCTTACCCACGAGGGTATCCTGATGATTAGTACCATCATTTCGGCTTTCAGCCAACTTAGTCAATAATGCAAACAATAAAGAAACGAGTATGTATTACACACCTGATAAAGCATAAGACTATACTCTCTACGTCGACGCTTTCACTAGCAGGGACGACGGCTATTTGCCTATCCCAGGCAGACGTCAGGTCTCTACCACAGCCTGGTGGAAAGTCTTGTACTGTCGATACTGTACGTTTCTTAAACTTAGGGGCGGGGTCTACGAGTCCAACCCCCTCTTTCACTTGACTGGCATTTGAATCCATGAAAGGATCTTGATTAGGAAACAGGGTTAAGGCATTGAAAGAAAACAGAGGGAATAAGAACTCAAATCGATGAAGTTCCTTACCTTGATCAACAGAAACCGAACGTTAGCAGACTTGGCTTCAGAAACCAATTGAGCCCCTAAACAATCACCATGTTAGAATCGGTTCTCCAAATAGATCAAAAGAAGTGGCCTTTCAACCAAACAAGTCGATAAAGAATCCCTTACCACCCATTCAGCCAACAACTACTTACCAAACCCCTTGAAAAGAGGCCACACTAAAAAGAGATAATGGAACACACCCTTTTACAATCGGTCAGTGCCCAAGGAGTGAGTCAGAAACTTCGGTTAACCAACCCAAAGAGGAAAAAGAAAAAGAATGAGAAGAAAAGAAAAAAGAGCTTCTTACCCCCACAAGAGTATGTCGAATGGAGAGTCTATGCTCGGCTACTATCAAGAATCGATGAAGGGTGCCTACACTTGACACAAAAAGGAGGTTCGGCCTTCACACAACATGAAATAAAAAAGAGAAAAGAGAAGATAAAACGAAGAATAAAGTTCGACTATAGCACTTACCCATTCGGTTATAAAGAAAAAACAAGAAAAGATGAACTAGGGAGATTCGACTATGAAGAACAAGAAGAAGAAAGATGAAGCAAGAAGGTTTTTTGGCTTTTGGTTGCAAAAGAAATGAATACAAAAGTGAGAGTAAAAATGATGGTTTTGGTTTTGGTAAATGAGAAAAAAAAGCAAATGTTCCAAAAGTGCAAAAGAGAATGAGAGTGTTTCAAGATAAATTTGGCTACATAAAACTCAAAATGCCCACTTGAGGGATACGGCACACCCTTATGACCAAAATGCTCAACCACAATGCCTAAGAGCTACCAAAGAAGGTTCGACCCCCACCTAGCCAAGCTAAACCGTGCACTCACACACACACCTTCCCAAATTCGACCAACCAACACCTCCTCTTTCCACATCCCACAACTTCCTCCACCTTTCACTCTCCACTCCACATTCAAACTTGTTGATCGATTCTTAATCCTCCAATTCCTCTCCTCCCTTCAATTCAAACATTTTGACTTATTCCACCAACCACCTTAGAGAGCCCTTGCCGAAACCACCACCTTAGCTTCCTGAGTGCAAAAAATAAAGCTTCTATGTGAGTGTTATAGGATTCGAACCTCTTCCCCCTGCTGCTACCTAATGACTCCACTTCCTTGCACCTTAAGTGGCGTCTCCTTGCCACTTTACCACCTCTCTTCTTGTGTCAACAAACACAAGTAACTAACCTTAAGGCCTGCCTCAGCTAACTGTCCCTTAAAGTGCCTAGAAATTAAATTTTCACTAGGGCTCAAGCTTAACCTCGAGCCTTCCTGGGGCCCCCAAACATACCAGATTAACAGACAAAGCATACCAAACACACAGAAACATAACAAATGCAAAGCCCCTAACTCCTGGGTGTTACAAGATCGCTGATTGAAAATGATCGCACACTTCTTGCTGATTTACTACATTTATAGTAGATCCCAATGAGATGGATTGATTACAAATGTGGCTTAAATCCATAAATATCAATCTTACAGAATCAAAGAGATAACCGGATCTTATTCAGAAAGTAAGGTAATACTTTTACCTTGATTCAATAATGAGAGAAAAGGTTTTGATCTCTTCCCAAACAACTTGTACTCCCTAGAATCCCATGAACACCACATCGCAAAAAAGAAACGAGAACCGCAGTTAGAGCATATATAGAAAAGAACATTCGACTTTTTAGAAAAAGGTTAGAGGGAACGAATTTGAATGAAAATAGGAAATATGAACACTTATCGACTTGTTAGAAACACTTGCAGAACCGAAACAGAGAGGGACAGTACTGAGTTTCGGCCAAAGTAAGAAACACCCAAAAAATAGAAGAAACCGAATTAAGAAGGGAAGGGAAGAACTTTCAATCACAACCTACGAAAATGCCAAAAAAGAGCAAGAATCACAAGGGAGAGGCAAAGGTGATAGGTTCAGCCCAAACAACAGTCAATAAGTAAAAGAGATGAAAAGGGGCAGTTGGCCAAAGCTTGAAAAGAACAGAGAAGAAGGGGGTTTTGGCAGAGGTTGGTGCAAAAGAAAGGAAAGGAATAGACTTGAAAAGAGTAGTTTAACACTTCGCCAGAATAGCAGGAGCCGAACAAAAAAATGCACGAATAGTCAATTGAAATTTTGGCACTAGAGAGAAAATAAAGAAACAGAAAATTAGAAGTTCTGAAAATCGGTGACAAAACTGACCAAAATGAGTGAAAAACCCCCCAGTCGAATTTCCTAAACTTCCCTATACCAATTCGGCACAACCATCCCCACACACTTCATCCTTCTTGTTTCTCTCCACAAATCTCTCCATAATCCTCTCCATGATTTGCTCCTAATATCCCTCCATGACCAGTTCAAGCTCCTTTCAACAGTGTTTCAGTCAAACACCACCACCTCACCACAGAGGTGACAAAAAATAACACTCCCTGTGTAGCTCAAGATTCAAACCTTAGACCCTAAGGTTACTCTACACGCCACCTTGCCACTAAACCAAAAGCTCTTTTTTTGTCACACTTCTGCCACAATTATTCTTAAAGCCTACTCTCCAGAACCAAGGGCCTTATTCACTTCAAAATTAAAAATTTTGCTAAAGCCTAGGTTTGAACCCAGGATTTCCCAAACATTCCCAAACACTCCAAAATCACTTTACCATTAAGGCAAGCAATCAATTGTACCATTTTCTTGCACAACTAAATACTTATGTGCAGTCTCATAACTATTCCCTTGTTTCGAAACCTATTTTTCCTAGGCCCAAAATTTGGGGCGTTACATCAACTATGGCCAGTTTCAATGTATCAAGCTAGAAGGTAAGAGGTGAGGCTATGGAAAGGGAGGGGGACATAGATCAAAAAGGGGATCATGTACCCCCTAACTATGGTAAGTTTGACCATCAAATGAAGGAAACAAATCCTCCTCATTATGTTGCACAAGCTAGACAACAAGCATATTAAAAAAGGGGTAAGATTGTTAAGAAAATAAATGTAAGAGTGTAAATAATGAGGCTTAAACCTTGGACCACTATGATATATATAATTAGTTACTAAACCACTTGACCAATAATTCCCTTATGTCCAATCTTACACGTTTAATTTAAAACTAGGAGATGACAGTTTCACTTTTGTTTAAATAATCAAAAAGTGGGATGTGACAACTCTACCCTCCTTAAAAGAAAATTTCATCGTCGCAATTACCTGATAGGAAAATGTTAGGATATTGCTGTTGCATCACATCTTCTGGCTCCCAAGTGGCCTCTCTAGAATCGTGCTTTCTCAATAAAACTTTTATTAGTGGAATCTTCTTCCTTCACAAAACTTTGACCTATCTATCTAGGATTTATATTGGTTCTCTCCAAATGACAAGTCCGGTCGAACCTTTAATCTCTTCAATCAAAACTATATGAGAAGGGTCAGATCGGTATCGCCTCATCATGGACACATGAAATACATCGTAGATATGATCTAATTCTGGAGATAACTCTAGCTGATACGCCACTGGCCCCACTCTCTTAATGATGCGATAGGGTCCAATGAACCTCAGACTCCATTTCCCCTTAGACCAATGTAACAACCTATTTTAGGTAAAATTGAAACAGTGGTTTTGGGACCACAAATTTGAGATTAAAAATTTTATTTTATTATTATTTTATTTCCTATAGCATGATAGAAATACCGTATAAAAATTTTGTTTAGAAATTTTACCGTTTACATGTTGAATTTGATAAAAAAAAGACTAAGTCGTGTAAGTGAAAAAGTTGAGTTCTATTAGCTAAAGGTATTAAATAGCTATAGAACATTAAAGAAGAGGTCCTTATATGGTAATTAGCCCATTATTGAGTTATTAGATGATAATGGCTTGGCATTTTCTGTAATTATTAAATGTTTTATAGATTAATTTTGGAAATAAGTAAATAAAGGTTAATTAAATAAAACTAAAATTTTCATCATCTTCCATTATCTATTCTGCAACCGAAAAATTCAAGGGAGGAAGCCATTTTTGAATGCTTCATTCAGCCATCTCCATTTTTTTTCTGTAACAGTCTCGTCATTGGAGTTACTATCATGGAAAATCCTTTGACAAACCGCCTATAGTAGCCAGCTAAGCCCAAAAAACTTCTAACTTCAGTTACATTTTTTGACAGTTTCCAATCAACAATAGCTAAAATTTTACTTGGATCTACACGGGATCCATCTCCCGAGACGATGTGTCCCAGAAATCCAACTTCCTTGAGCCAAAATTCACTTTTGCTGAACTTAGCGTACAACTGATTGTCCCGCAAAATTTGTCAAACTGTCCTTAAATGCCCGCCATGCTCATTCTCATCACGAGAATATATCAGTATATCATCAATAAAAACCATAAAAAACTTGTCCAGGTATGGCCGAAAAATACGATTCATTAAATCCACAAACACATCAGGGGCATTAGTTAAACCAAAAGGCATGACTAAGAATTCATAATGCCCATACCTCTTCCGAAATGCAATTTTAGGCACATCTGAGTCTTTTACTCTCAACTGGTAGTATCAGACCTCAATTCTATCTTGGAGAACACAGTGGATCCCTTCAATTGATCAAACAAATCATCGATCCTTGGCAATGGGTACTTGTTCTTCACTGTTACCTTATTAAGTTGTCAATAATCTACTCACAATCTCATAGAGCCATCTTTCTTTTTCAAAAACAGCACTGGAGCACCCCACGGAGAATAACTTGGTCTAGCAAAACCTTTGTCCATCAACTCTTGCAACTGTGCCTTTAATTCCTTCAACTCAGTTGGGGCCATCCTGTAAGGAGCAACCGATATCGGTACTGTACCAGGAGTTAACTCAATGCCAAACTCAACATCTCTAATTGGAGGCAGCCCTGACAATTCCTCAGGAAAAGCATTTGAGTACTCACATACTATCGGTACTAATTCAATCTTTAACTCGGTTTCTTTGGCATTCATCACAAAGGCAAGATACGCCTCATACCCGTTTCTTACATACCTCTGAGCCGACATGTGAGAGATCACTACCGGTGACCTGTCTTGTTCATCTGATTCAACATAAAGATTATCCCCATTTTCGCATCTCAACTCAATATATTTCTTCCCACAATTTACTATCACATCATGAGCGGTTAACCAATCCATACCAAGAATAATGTCGAATTCATCAAATGGCAATAGCATAAGATTTGCCTTTAAATAATGACCTCTAATCATCAAAGGGAAATCTTTACATACTTTATCAACTAACACATTTTTGCCTAAAGGATTAGACACTTTTATCACAAACTCTGTAGATTCAATAGGCATGCTCATGCTAGATGCTAATTTCATGCAAATGTTTGAATGGGTAGACCCCGGATCAATTAAAGCAACAACACCAGTGTCATAAAGAGAAAATGTACCCGTAATTACACCGAGAGATGATGCCTCTTCGCGAGCGCAAATGGCGTAAGTCCTTGCAGGTGCTCTACCCTCAGATCTTGCAGCCTGCTCTCGGGGTGTACCCTTACTACTCGTCCCACTTCCTGGATTCTTCTGTTGTCTTCCTCTATTAGTGCTTCCTACTCTAACACTCTGAACTTGGTCATTCTCAACAATTTCGGGACATTCTCTGATGAAGTGATCTCGAGAACCACACTTAAAACAAGTACTCTCATGTGCACGACATTCACCGGGATGTCGTCTGCCACACTGTGCGCATTTCGATCTATTAAATTGAACGTTCCCAACACTAGCGACTTGTAACAGCCCGATTTAGGGCCTAGTCGGAACGGTGGTACGAGACCACAAATCTGAAGTAGTAATATGAGTTTTTAAGGTATTTGAGATGTTTGCATGATGATATGAAAGTTTCATGTAGAAATTTTATGGAAAATTTCCATTTAAGGGTCCATTAGGACTAAATTGCAAAAGTTGCAAAATATGAGTTTCTAGAAACTTTTTGTATCAAATAGCTTTAGAATATTAATTAGAAGTCCTTAAATAGCAATTTTCCCAAATTATAATTTTTGGACAAAAGTGGACATGAGTTAATAAATGGTGAATTTTTAAAGAGAAGGGCATTTTGGTTATTTATCAATTAAATGATTAATAAGGGACAAAGATGACAAAAATCATTCTCATCTTCTTCCCCAAGTGCCTAAAATTTGAAGGAAGCCATAGCTAGGGTTCTTCAATTTTTCAAGCTTGCTAGTAAGTTAATTTTAGCCCCGTTTTTAATATTCTTCGTATTTTTGGAGTCCTCGTATTATGAATTAGCTAATTTTAGCTATAAGATGAGCCAAGATGCATGTTCAAAAATCTACCCATGTATGACATGTTTGTAAAATGATGTTTTAAGAAAGATTATGACAGTTTGATGTTAGATAAACATCTTTTCCTAAATGAATTTCATGAAAAATACTAATAAGGACTAGTTTGTAATAGTTATGAAATTTGTCATACATGGTAGAAATAGTGAGAACTGGTCATTTCTATAGTTAAGACAATGAATCAGCTGAGCATGAAGAGTTAGAAAGTTTAATGAAAATCACTTTACGAGCCTAGGGGCAAAAGTGTAATTATGAGAAAGTTTAGGGGCAAAATTGTAATTTTGCCAAAGTATGAGTTAAGAGTCAATTTAGTCAATGTGATTATTAAGTGATCTAAACTATTATTATAGATCAAGAAAAATGAAGCCCGAATTGAAATCGAGGCAAAAACAAAGTTGAGGACTAAATTGCATATCTACATACATTTTGTATATCGAGGTAAGTTTGTATGATTTCTAAGCTTTATGATTATTATCATTGAATTGCTTAGTATAATGTACATCATTACCATAGAAAGGCTTAATGCTATGTTAAATAAAGAAATCAATGAGATTAAGCATGAGAAAGTCCCGACTGAAGTTGAATTACTTAGGATACTCGATCTACCACTTGAGATAAGAAAGTCCGTATAAGACAAAGCCAAGGCATGGCATCGGCAATCAAGAAAAGTTATCATGTAAGTCCAAGACAATTCTTGGCATTGAAGAGTTATTATGAGATGAAAACCCATGTAAGCCCAAGCCAAGCCATGACATTGGTGAGTCTCCAAGCAAAGATGTCATATAAGTCCAAGACAAGTCTTGGCATTGAAAAGCTATCATGAGATAGAGATCCCATGTAAGTCCAAGCCAAGGCATGGCACTGGTGAGTAACAAGGAAGATTTCAAGTAAGTCCAAGCCAAGGCTCAGCATTGACCAGTTCATGAGTAAATATACCAAATAAAACCATGTCAGGACATGGCAATGGTAAGTTCCTAAGGTAACACACAAGGAAGACTTTGAGTAAGTCCATGTCAAGACATGGCATCGATACCAAGATGTGAGATCCCATGTAAGACCATATTTAGGATATGGCTTTGGCATCGAGTTATATGTGGGATGAGATTTAGTATCCTCGATTATTCATAGAAATTCATTGGGCAAATGAGTAAAGCTTAAATGAGTAAAGCTTAAATGAGATAGAAAGAAAATTAAGTAAGCAAAGCTATTATCAAGTTGGAATTGAGTATTATTCATGTTATGAATGATGAATTAGAGGTTATGGTTATTATAGTAAAGTATGTTGATCTATGTGATCAAGTGATATAGGTACCTTGTTTACCTCACGAGCATGAGACGAGTAAGTATCATGAAATATGTAAGAATCAGTAAGAGTAAGTAAGTTTAAATAGCTGAAATTATGGTGCCATTGTTTATGCAAAATGGTTTATGTTAAACAAGTATGTTGCTATGTGCATTATATGCAAACTTACTAAGCTAAATGCTTACGTCTTTTATTCTCTCTTTCCATGTAGTCCTGCCAAGCTAATCTCGTGGATCATCGTCATCGGAGCTTGGATCACACTATCAATTGCTATTTTGGTATAGCCAAGATGTTTATATTGAGTATGGCATGTATAGGAAACATTTTATTTTGAGAATATGTCTTAAAAAGGGCAAAAGTATGGGCTATCAAGTTTATTATTCTTTTGTATATGGCTAAGTGATTGGCCAAGATTAACTAAGTATGTATGTTTATTGATATCAATGAAGCATGTAGTATTATTCATGAAAGATGTAGTAAATTGAGATTGATCTTGATTTCAGGGTGGCAATTGGCTTGGTAAATAGCCTTCAAGTGCCCACATGGATAGACACACGGGCGTGTGTCTAGGCCGTGCGTTCCCTGCACCTTAGTACTTTAAGTTAGATTAGACTACAGGCTAATCCCACGGCTGTTTGTTTAGACTGTGTGTGACACACGGTCAGAACATGGGCGTTTGCCCCAGGCTGTGTGAATATAGTCAGTGTTGACCATGATCTAAGTCCACGGGCGTGTCAAGGCCGTGTGAATATAGTCAGTGTCGACCACGGTTGGAAGACATGGGCGTGTCTTAGGGGTACACGGGCGTGTGACCTCTGTTTTAAGGAAAAGTTTTCGATTAAGTTCTGAAAGTTTCCAGATATGTGTTTAAGGCCTCGTAGGCCCATGAAATGTATGATTAGACTAAGAAAGAGAAGTTTTTAATTCGGAAAAAAATTTTCCAGGCCGTAAGTGCATGTTTGAGAAAGCTCAAGCATAGTAATGTCTCATATCCGGTCTCAGCCTTCGACTCGGGTATGGGGTGTTACACGACTGAAGTAGTCTGAGCCTTATTTCCTGAATATTGTTTACTCTTGCCCCTGTTTGAAAACCCGGCTGAAGTAGCTGATCGGGTGGAGAAATCTCTTGACTTCTTAGATGTGGACTAGAAGGACTTACTCCACTGTCTCTTTCTCGTGTCACGAGACTCCATCTCAACTTTTCTTTTCTCTTTTACTAATTCTTCAGCTTTACAAGCTCGATCAACCAACACAACAAACTCTTTCAACTCTAGGACAGCAACAAACAATTTCATGTCTTCGTTTAGTCCGTCCTCAAATCTGTTGCACATGATAGCTTCAGTGGATACACACTCTCGAGCGTGTTTATTGAGTCTTACAAACTCGTGCTCATACTCTTTTACTGGCATTTTACCTTGTTTCAGTTCCAAGAATTCCTTCATTTTCTAGTCGATAAATCTCTGACTACTGTACTTCTTCTTGAATTCTTCTTGGAAAAACTCCCATGTGACCCTTTCCCTTGGTACAACCGACACAAGGGTATTCCACCACTGATATGCAAAATCTCTTAAGAGAGAGACTACACACTTCATGCACTCTTCAGGTGTGCACGACAACTCATTAAATACCCTGATGGTATTTTCGAGCCAAAACTCTATCTTTTCAAGATCGCCATCTTTACTAGCCTGGAATTCCTCTGCTTCTTATTTTCAGATCCTATCAACCGAAGGCTTTTTTCTTCTTACCACTTCTACCACTTGAGGGGCTACAGGGGTCGGTTGAGGAATAGGCGAGGGTGGCGCATTTGGGTTCGTGCGAACGAACTCCGTATACCAAACATTCATCATGTAGAGAAAGGCTTCCCTAGCCTCTTCTCATCCTCTCTGACTTACTGTTGTAGGTATATTCTCATTCTCATTCGGCACTGCCCCTTTAGCGGGATCCGACGCGTTACTTTCTACATCATTAGCCACAGCTCTTCCGGGACCCATTTACTATATAAAAACACAAGTTAAGTCGTCAGGAGTCGTCACACTATCATTATATAAATACTCATATGTATGGCATGTATAGCTAGACTCATACTTACACTAAGTTAATTCGAGAATCGACTAAACCGTAGCTCTGATACCACTAAATGTAACACCCCTTACCCTTGTCCGACACCGGGACAGGATACGAGGCATTACCGTACTTAGCCTTATTTGAACATGAAGTATTGGGCTATAAAATTTCCTTCCAACTTAAAACTTCTCCTTCATAATCATAACATACATATCATGGGTCTACGAGGCCTTAAATATACATCTGAAAGGTTTCGGAGTTCAACTAGAAACTTTTTATATTCTTTGAAAATTTTTGTCTAAACAGGGGTTATACGCCCGTGTGGACAGGCCGTGTGGTTGCACACGTCCATGTCCCTAGCCCGTGTAGAATTTATTTTTATTTTGAACCTACAAAGGTTTTCACACGGCCGGACACACACCCGTGTCCTTCACATGGCCTAGACACGCCCGTGTCCTCACCCGTGTGTGAAAACAAAGGGTATTCTGTTTATGACGTCAGCAACCCCTTAAGGAGCACACGGCCTAAACTCATGCCCGTGTGCTGGCCCAGTGTGACGGATTGAATTCTCGCAATTAAATGCAAGGGACACATGGCCTATCAACACACCCATAGAGGTTGACCGTGTGTCACACACGGCCTAGACACACGCCCGAGTGTCTACCCGTGTGGACACTTAGAGGCTATTTTCCAAGCCAATTGTCCCCCTGAAACATCAACACACTTATACCAACTCAAGTAATACATAACATGGCCTTTATACACTAGGAATAACTCTTGAAACATCAATTGTAGAATTCATAAAACTCATCATCAATAATATATGAAACTTAACAATTATTAGCAAATTTCTTTGGCTATATACAAAAAGGATATTAGCCTTAATAGCCAACACTTTGGCTCCCAATATGGTATAACTCAAAATGACATAATTCCTATACATGCCATACTTAAAATAAAACAACTCGACTATACCAAAATAATGGTTGATAGTGTGATCCCAGCTCCGACGTCTATGATTCCCGAGCTAGCCTGGCAAAACTACAAGAAAGAAGGAAAAGAAAGAAGTAAGCATATAGCTTAGTACGTTTGCATGAAAATTCATATAGCAACATATTTGCTCGTAATAAATTCATCCATCACGAAACAAGAATACATAAATCTCAAGTGCTTGAGCTTACTTACTCATGCTTACTCTTACTCATCACATACTACATATTACTTTCATACTCGTATTTTAATCATGGTACCTATATCACTTAATCACATAGATTAGAACTTTCTCTAATGTAACATAAACTCAAATCTTCATCTTTCCTTAACTTAAATAAAGCTCTATATCAACCTTGAATAATTTAACTTATTACTATCTTTACTTGCTTAGCTTTTATGTACCTCTTTCATACATGGCTCTTTTGCCCGTGAATTACTCGAAATATTAGAGGATACTCAATCTCACTAAACATGTGTCTCGATGCCAATGCCATATCCCAGATATGGTCTTACATGGGATCGCCTCATGATGTCGATGCCATATCCCAGATATGGTCTTACACGGGATCTCTTAACTCAATGTCGATGCCATGTCCCAAACATGGTCTTACACAAGATCTTCCTTTAGTGCCAAAGCCATGTCCCAGACATGGTTTTACACGGGACCTTTCTTGTATGGTATCGATGCCATGTCCCAGACATGGTCCTACACGAGACCTTCCTTATTCGATGCTGACACCATGTCCCAAACATGGTCTTACACAGGATCTACATTCAGTGTCGATGCCATGTCCTAGACATGGTCTTATACGAGACCTACATTCCTTGAGTGCCGATGCCGTGTCCCAAACAAGGTCTAACACGAGCTTTCCTTATCTCATGTAGTGACATAAGTATCCTCGTTATTCTGAATCTTCAACCGGGACTTCCACTTACTTGTTCTCATAGAATTTCTTATTAGGCATTGTTAATCAACTTCATGAAAATAATGTACATTATACAGCATAGTAAGTAATTTAATCACAAAAGTATATGTGGTCTTAAATTCATACAAACTTACCTCGGTACTCCAAAATATGTGTAGATGTGCAATTTAGTCCTCGACTTTGTTCTTGCCTTGGTTTCGGTCCAGGCTTCGGGTTTCTTGATCTATAATAAAAATTTAACTTGTTTAATACTTACATTGACTAAATTTACTCATATTTCTTACTTTGGCAAAAATTACATTTTTGTCCCTAAACTTTATCATAATTGCACTTTGACCCCTAGGCTCGTAAAATGATTTTCATTCAACTTTCTTGCATTTCAAGCCTAACCGAATCTCATATCAACTATAACAACATTCAATTTCCACTATTTCACTCATGTATGACCATTTCCACAACTTTTACAATTTGGTCATTTTATGCATTTTTTCATGAAAATTACTTAGAAAAAGATGTTTATCATGCATCAAGCTTTCATATTCTTCCATAAAACATCAAAATACATGCATGTCATACATGGTTAAATTTTTTAACATAAACCTTAGCTCAAAATATAGTTAGAAATAGCTAAACCGAGCTACGAGGATCTAAAAAATACGAAGAACATTAAAAACGGGGCTAGGATGCACTTACTATCAAGCTTGAAAGTTGAAGAAACCCTAGCTATGTCTTCCTTGTGATTTTCGGCCAAGAAGGAAGAAGATGGACATGATTTTGGCTTATTTTTTCCTTTTAATTCTTTAATTAACCAAATGACAAAAATGCCCTTAATGGCCCTTTCTTGTGATTTTTCCTTCCCATGTCCACTTTTGTCCATCTTAATACTTAATGGTCTAATTGCTAAATAAGGGTCTCTATTAATTTTTATGATGCTATTTCATACTAAAATCTTCTAGAATCTCATATTTTCTAGTCTTTGCAATTTAGTCCTAATGGACAATTTATTCACTAATTCATAAAATTTCTTTATGAAATGTTCACACAATCATGCAACAAACTCACATTTCTACTTTGGATTTGTGGTCTAGCACCACTATTTCGACTAGGCCCTAAATCATGCTGTTACACTATTTCCACATTTCACAATTTAATCGCTATTATGCATTTTCATAAAAAAAAATCACTGAACAAAACATGTAAAACTATCTTCAAGATTTCATATTTTAACATTAAACATCAAAGAACACATAGATTCAACAATGGCAACTCTCAAGATCTTTAACAGTTTCGAAATTAAAGGTACGGGCTAGCTAGATTGAGCTGCAATGATTACAAAAACATAAAAATCATTAAAAACTGAGCAAAAACAGACTTAGAATTTGATCTTGAAGTGGACGGATATTTCAAGCCCTAAAATGGCTTTCTTCTCCTTCAAATTCAGCAATGGTAAAAGATGAAGCAATTTTGGCTTTGTTTTGTTTTATTCACCATTATTTATTAATTACTAATTTAACCTTAGTAATATAACTTAAAAATCATTTAATGGTTGTCCAAAATTTTCCACTCACCTTTCTAATGGTTTAATTACCATTTAAGGCCACCATATTTAAAAACCAAAGGTATTTGACACCTTAAACTAATAGAACATGCATTTTACACTTTACGCGATTTAGTCCTTTTTATCAAATTGACCAACCAAACGATACAATTACTTCACAAAACTTTCACACATACACACTATCATGCTGTAAACACTTACTCTCCCCCTTTGGGATTTTCGTCCCCGAAAATCTTACCAGTGAATAGGTTCGGGTATTGTTTTCTCATAGCATCCTCGGGTTCCCATGTAGCTTATTCAACCCCGTGCCGATACCATAATACTTTCACTAATATTATTTTGTTATTTCTTAGCTTTTTTCACGAGCTAAAATTCGAATCGGTTCTTCAACATATGACATATTAGACTGAATTTCAACCTCGATTGGGGAAATGACATGTGAAGGGCCGAATCGGTATCGTCGAAGCATCGACACATGAAACACATTATGTATTTTCTCTAAATCAGACGATAAAGATAGTCAATATGCCACTGGCCCAACTCGCTCAGTAATCTCATACGGTCCGATGAATCACAGACTCAATTTCTCTTTCCGACCAAACCTCAATATCTTTTTCCACATGACACTTTCAAAAACACTTTATCCCTGATTTGGAACTCAATATCTTTTCGTTCCAAGTCTATGTACGATTTCTGTCGATCCGAAGCTGCTTTCAAACTATCACAAATTACTTTAACTTTTTCTTCAGTCTCTCTGATCAGATCAACCCCGTGAATCTTATTTTCGCTAAGCTCAGTCCAGTACGATGGTGTTCTACATTTATGATCGTATAGAGCTTCGTAGGTGTCATCTTTATGCTCGACTGGAAGCTATTATTGTAAGGAAATTCAATCAATGGTAGATATTTCTCCCAGCTACCTTCAAACTCAAGAATGCAACAACGCAACATATCCTCAAGTATCTAAATAACTCGTTCGGATTGACCATCCATTTACGGGTGAAACATAGTGCTAAAATGCAACTTTGAACTCAAAGCTTCTTGCAATTTCTTCCAAAATCGTGAAGTAAATCTTGGATCTCTATCCAAAACAATAGATAGGGGAACACCATGAATTCTAACAATTTCGAAAATATACAACTTAGCTAATTTATCAAGCGAGAAATTTGTACGTACCGGAATGAAATGAGCTGATTTTGTCAATCTGTCAACAACAACCCATATCGCATCTTTCTTTTTCAGAGAAAAGGGCAAACCTAATACGAAATCCATTGTTACTCTATCCCACTTTCACTCAAGAATCATAATAGGCTGTAGTAAACCTGACGGCACTTGATGCTTAGCTTTGACTTGCTGACAAATCAAACATTTTGAAACAAATTTTGAGATATCCTGTTTCATGCCGTGCCACCAATAAAGCTGTTTCAAATTGTTATACATTTTCATGCTTCCCAGATGTATTGATAAACAACTATTGTGTGCTTCATTTAGAATATTTTGAATGAGCTCAGGATTTCTTGGTACACATATTCTATTACGAAATATCAAACAATCATTAGGCCCTATTCGAATCTGCTGTAGAAATAGCGGTCTCGCTTTCAACTTGGATACTATCGAACCGTCGTCAGACAAAGCTAATTGGGTGTTCAAAGCACGTAAAGCAAATAAGGACTTTTAGCTCAAAGCATTAGCAATTACGTTCGCCTTCCCCAGATGATAATCAATCACTAATTCATAGTCTTTTAGCAGTTCTAGCCATCTTCGCTGTCGAAAATTCAAATCTTTCTGAGTCATCAAATATTTCAAGCTGTGGTCGGTATAAATATGGCATTTATCACCAAACAAGTAATGACGCCTAATTTTCAATGCGAACACTATCGCGACTAACTCTAGATCGGGCGTCCGATAATTCTTTTCGTGCGGCTTCAACAGTCTCGAGGCATAAGCTACAACTTTTCCTTCCTACATCAAAACACAACCCTGACCATTTAACGATGCATCACTAAAAACTACGAATTCTTTACCCGACTCAGGCTGAACTAACACTGGTGCCTCTGTCAATAATGCTTTCAACTGCTCGAAGCTCTGCTGACACCTTTCTGACCACTCAAATTTAACATCTTTTTAAGCAATCATGTCATCAGAGTCACAATCATCGAGAAGCCTTTCACAAATCGTCTATAATAGCCGGCTAGTCTCAGAAAACTACAGACTTCGGATACATTTCTCGAATCCTTCTAATCTATAATCGAAGAAATTTTGCTCGAGTCAACTCGGATACCTGCGGCTGAAACTATATGTCCCAGAAAACCAACCTCTCATAGCCAAAACTCACATTTGCTAAACTTTGCAAACAACTGTTTATCTCTCAAAGTTTGTAACATGATTCTCAAATGCTCGGCATGCTCAGATTCATCATAAGAGTAAATCAAAATGTTATCAATAAACACAACTATGAATCGGTCTAAGTATGGCCTAAAAATCTAGTTCATCAAGTCCATAAAAACAACAGGTGCATTTGTTAGTCCAAAATGCATAAAAAGAAATTCGTAGTGTCCATACCTTGTTCTAAATGCAGTTTTTGGCACATCTGAGTCTTTAACTCACAACTGGTAATAACCCAATCTCAAATCAATTTTCAGAAACACTATTACCCCTTTCAACTGATCAACAAATCATCTATTCATGGCAAAGGGTATTTATTCTTGATCATCACTTTGTTGAGCTATGCATAGTCTATACACATTCTCATCGTGCCAACTTTCTTTTTCACAAATAACACCGGTGCACCCCAGGGAGAGAAACTCGTCTAGCAAAACCTCTATCTGTCAACTCTTGCAACTGAGCTTTCAATTCTATTAACTCTGTCGGAGCTATTCTGTATGGAGCTATCGATATCGGCGTTGTTCTCGTACTAATTCAATACCAAACTCAACCTCTCTGATAGGTGGTAAACCCAATAACTCTTCAGAAAATACATCTGGATACTCACAAACAACTGGTACTAATTCAATCTTTGTTTCTGTCACTGTATAAAGTACATAAGCAAGATAAGCTTCACACCCCTTTCTCACAAATCTCTAAGCTAACATAGATGAGATCACAAATGGTAAACCATTCAGATCATCAGATTCAATTCTAATAGTCTCATTATTCTAATGTTTCAGTTCAATTGTCTTTCGTCTACAATTCATGTAACACCCCTTACCCGAGACCATTGCCGGAGTCGAGCACAAGGCATTACTAGACTTAACTTACTAGTTCGGGGCATAAAAATTGAAACTGTCCATCTTCGTCATGTTCACTAAATTGGCTATAACTCGAGTTATGAAACTCAAAATTTAGATCCTTAAATTTTCCCTGAAACTAGACTCATATATCTTCTTACTTTAAGTTTTCCATAATTTTTGGTGTGGCCAATTAGTAAAGTTTATTAGTTAAAATCTCCCCTGTTACACAGTTCGACAGTTCTGACCCCTCTGCACAAGAAATTAATTATCTCCAAATATACAATTCTTTTGCCTACACCGTTTCCTTCATATACAAATAGACTCAATAAGATTTAATTCTATATCTCATTCACACCATAATTCCATTCATACTATTTTTAGTGATTTTTTGAAATCACGTCACAGTTGCTGTCCAAAATTGTTCCCCTGCAGATTTTTTACTCTTTCATAATTTCTTTGGAAAAATTATCATCTAGACATACATAACATCCAAAACATGTTCTTAATTAACCATTTTAATGGCTAATCATTATGAAGCATTTACAAGCCAATATTAAGACATATCATAAGGACATACACACAAAATGGCTAAGTCCCTATACGCCATAACATAAAACGTTCAAGTCACAAAATACCAATATAATCCTTTGATAGTTTGTAACGAACTCCGACGTCCTTGCGATCCCCGAGTTGGCTTGTAATACTATAAAAAAAGAAAAAGGAATTGGAGTAAGCATAAAGCTTAGTAAGTTTACATGTAAATAAATAACAACATTCTTAATGAATTATCTTAATCTTTTCTTACCTAGATTATTTAAGCCTTTAATTTAATAAACTTAGGTCTTAAATTCTTACATGTACCTTTTTAGCTTGAACTTGTCTTACCTTTCCTTTGGTATACTCTTTGAATTTTCCCGTTGAACCACTTGGAATACTAAGGATACGCGGGCACCTTTCCTTATGAAACTTAACCATTGCCATGTCTTGACATGGTCTTACGTGGTATCCTTGCCTTATGAACTCACCAATGCCATGCCTTGGCATGGTCTTACATGGGACCTTTGCCTTATAAACTCACCAATGCTATGCCTTGGCATGGTCTTACATGGGACCTTTGCCTTATAGAAACTTATCAATGCCATGTCTTGACATGATCTTATATGATTTCCTTAAACCCTAATGTCATGACATTTGTATCCTACACATTCCTAAGGTTCAACCGGAACTTTCTGAGATAGCTTTTCCGTCAATTCATACTTGAGTCTTTAAATGATAAATTTATAGAATAAATACGTAAATGGTGGAATTTAATAGTATTAAATGTAAAATAATAGAATATTGCATTTATTTACCGCAAACTTACCTCGAAACAAAATACGATAAACTATATCGATTTAGTCCACTATCTTTTTCTTTCCCCGATCTAACTCCGGATTTTGTTCCTCTTTATCTATAATAGCAAATTTAGCTTATTTAATACTCACATTTATTAAAACAACCCTTAACTCTAACTTTGGCAAAATTACAATTTTGTCGCTAAACTTTCACATATTTACACATTTTCCCCAAAGCTCGGAAATTAAACTTTATCCCTTATTCTTATGTTTTATGACATGCTGATCATTTTTCCCTTGTATTACAACATC
This sequence comes from Gossypium australe, assembly GCA_005393395.2. Taxonomy (NCBI): domain Eukaryota; kingdom Viridiplantae; phylum Streptophyta; class Magnoliopsida; order Malvales; family Malvaceae; genus Gossypium; species Gossypium australe. The sequence goes on from CM016615.1 coordinate 46,014,017, forward strand.
AAATTCTCACTCTAACATGTACTTATAAACATTAGGTATTTTTACCAATTAAGCCATTTTACTCGTTTTCACTTTAAATCACTTAGCAAAAGTTGTTTAACATAATTTTAGACTTCATATTCTATCATAAAACATCAAAATAAACACATTTCACCTATAGGTTTTTTTCCAAATATGAACCCTAGCATGAATTATTGATAGAATACGCTAAATCGAGCTACCGGGGCTTCAAAAATGTAAAGAACATTAAAAACGGGGCTTGGAATCACTTACTATGGAGCTTGGAAGCTTGAAACAAACCCTAGCTATGGTGAACCCTTGAAAATTCGGCCGAATGAAGAAGATGAGCACATTTTGCCATCTTTTTCCCTTTTAATTTCTTTTTATTACCAAATGACTAAATTACTCTCCATTAAAAACTTTGGTTCTTTCTACCTATATATGTCCATTTTTGTCCATGAAAACCTAATGGTATAATTATCATTTAAAGACCTCTACTTCAATTATGCTCTTCAATTAAATCCTTTAACACCTAAAACTCATATTTATCAACTTTTGCAATTAAATCCTAATAGGCAAATTAGACACGCAATTCATGTAATATTCTATCGATATTCTAACACATGCATCTAATCACTCAGTAAATCATAATAATCAATCGTAATAAACTTTTCTATCTCAGATTCGTGGTTTCGCAACCACTGTTCCATTTAGGCCCTATTTCAGGATGTTACATTTCTCCCCCTTTTAAGGATTTTCGTCCCCGAAAATCTTACCTGTGAAGAGATTTGGGTACTGTTTTTGCATAGTGTCTTCGGGCTCCCATGTAGCCTCGTCTATCCCATGCCTATTCCATAATACTTTCACAAGTGCAATACTTTTGTTCCTTAATTGCTTAACCTCTCGAGCTAGAATTTTTACTGGTTCCTCACTGTAAGTCATATCTGGCTGAATCTCATCCTATGTCTGCGAAATTACATGCGGTGGATCTAAACGATAACGACATAGCATAGACACATGGAACACATTATGAATCTTTTCTAACTCAGTCGGTAAAGCTAACCGATATGCTAGTGGCCCAACTCTCTCGATCACCTCAAACGGTCCAATAAAATGGGGACTTAATTTACCTTAACTTTCTTCCACGGGGATACTTTCAAGAATACCCTATCACCAACTTGAAATTCAATTTCTTTTCTTTTCAAATCTGCATAGGATTTCTGCCTATCTGAAGCTGCTTTCAAGCAATCTCTGATCACTTTTACTTTCTCTTCTGTTTCTTTGACTAGATCAACCCCGTAAATCTGATTTTCCTTAAGCTCTGTCCAATAAAAAGGTGTACGACATTTACATCCATACAAAGCTTCATAAGGTGCCATCTTTAGACTCGATTGATAACTATTATTGTAGGCAAACTCTATTAACGGCAAATATTTCTCCCAACTACCTTGAAATTCCAATACACAACATCTAAGCATATCTTCAAGTACCTGAATAACTCTCTCTGACTGACCATCAGTCTGAGGATGGAAAGCTGTACTAAAACTCAACTTTGTACCTAAAGCTTCCTGCACTTTCTTCCAAAATTGTGAAGTAAATCTCGGATCTTTATCTGAGATAATCGATAACGGTACTCCATGTAGTTTAACTATCTCTGAAATATACAACTCGACCAACTTGTCAAGTGAATAATCCATACGAACTGGAACAAAATGAGCCGACTTCATTAACTTATCAATCACAACCCATACTGCATCTTTCTTTCTCGGTGTCAAAGGCAATCTTGTCACAAAATCCATAGTAACTCAGTCCCATTTCCACTCGGGAACTAATACATGCTACAATAAACCTGAAGGTACCTGATGTTCGGCTTTTACCTGCTGACATATCAAACATCTAGAAACAAACTCTGAAATATCTCTTTTCATTCCTGTCCACAATACATTTTCTTCAAATCATAATACATCTTTGTACTACCTGGGTGAATAGACAAAGAACTGCTATGTGATTCCTGTAAGACTTTCTGAATAAGTTCATCATTCTTGGGTACACATACTCTATCTCTGAACATCAAACAACCGTTAAAACCAATCTGAAAATTAGACTCTACACCTGACTCGCACTGAACTGTTTTGTCTTGCAACTCATTTTCATCCTTCTGAGCTTCACAAATTCCTTCAAGAAACGTCGGTTTAGCTCTCAACTCAGCTAAAATAGAACCATTATCTGATAAGGCCAAACTAGTGTGCAAAGCTCTCAATGCAAATAACGATTTTCTACTCAAAGATCAGCAACAACGTTTGCCTTACTCGGGTGATAATCAATCACTAGCTCATAATCTTTAATCAACTCTAGCTATCTTCTTTGCCTCAAGTTCAGATCTTTCTGAGTCATCAAGTATTTCAAACTTTTATGATCAGTGAATATTTGACATTTCTCACCATACAAGTGATGTCTCCAATTTTTTAATGCAAATACAATAGCAGCTAGCTCTAAATCATGTGTCGGATAATTTTTCTCATGTGGCTTTAACTGTCTAGAGGCATAAGCAATTACCCTTCCTTCCTGCATAAGTACACAGCCTAGTCCATTCAAGGATGCATCACTGTAAATCACACTCTTTACTCGGTTCTGGTTGTACTAAGACAGGAGCTTCAGTCAACAACGCCTTTAACTTGTCGAAACTCTACTGGCACTTCTCAGTCCATTCAAACTTGACATCTTTCTATAGCATCTTTTCAATGGAGTAGCTATCATGGAAAATCCCTCTACAAATCGTCTATAATAATCGGAAAGACTAAGAAAACTTCTGACCTCTGATACATTCCTGGGAGGCTTCCAACCAACAATGGTTGAAATCTTACTCGGATCAACTTTAATACCTTCACCTGAGACAATATGTCCAAGAAAGCAAACTTCCCGTAACCAGAACTCACTTTTACTGAACTTAGCATAAAGCTGATTATCTCTCAAAATCTGTAAAATTGTTCTCAAATGTTCTGCATGCTCAGTCTCATCATGAGAATAAATCAAGATGTCATCAATGAACACAACTACAAACTTGTCCAAATAAGGTCTAAAAATACGGTTTATTAAATCCATAAAAATGGCAGGAGCATTGGTTAAGCCAAATGGCATCACAAGAAACTCATAGTGACCATACCCAGTTCGAAAAGCAGATTTCGGAACATCTAACTCTTTAACTCGCAACTGATACTATCTGGATCTGAAATCTATCTTGGAGAACACAATGGCTCCTTTCAATTGATCAAACAAATCATGTATTCTAGGCAATGGATATTTGTTCTTGATGGTTACCTTGTTAAGCTGCCGATAGTTTATGCACAATCTCATGGAATAGTCCTTTTTCACAAATAACACTGGCGCGCCCCACGGTGAATAACTAGGTCTTACAAAGCCTTTATCAGTTAATTACTGTAGATGAGCTTTCAATTCTTTCAATTCTATCGAAGCAATTCTATAAGGAGCAATAGAAATAGGTGTGGTACCTGGAATCAATTCAATACCAAACTCAACTTCTCTAATAGGAGGCAAACTTTGTATTTCTTCCGGGACCACATCAGGAAACTCATTTACCACAGGCACTGATTCAATTTTCAACTCTGGATCTTTAGTATTCAACACAAAAGCAAGATAAGCTTCACATCCTTTCCTCAAACATTTCTGAGCAAACATAATAGAAATCATGGAAATTGAACTACTTGACTCATCTAAATTAACCCGAAGTATCTCACCATTTTCACATTTCAACTCAATGAATTTCTTTCCACAATTCACTATCACATCATGTGCAGATAACCAATCCATGCCAAGAATCACATCAAACTCATCAAACGGCAATATCATGAGATCAGCAAGAAAACAGTAACATCTAATCATCAAAGGGCAATTTCTACATACTTTGTTTACTAACACATGCTGACCTAATGGGTTCAATACTTTAATCACAAATTCCGTAAACTCTATGGGCATGTTCATACTAGGCATCAATTTCATACAAAAATAGGAATGGGTTGAACCCGGATCAATCAAAGCAATAACAGTAACATCATGAAGAGAAAATGTACCCGTAATTACGTTGGGGGAGGATGCCTCTTCAAGAGCACATATAGCATAAGTCCTAGTGGGTGCTTTGACATCTGATCTCGTTGCTGTATCTCTAAATGTACCTCTACCTACCCCTACTCTAGGACTTCTCTGAGATCTGCCTCTAACGGGGACATTTCCTAATCTTGCACTCGGTATTACTTCTCTTTTAACCATTTCGGGACACTTCCGAATGAAATGATCCGGTGCACCACATCGGAAATAGCCAATCTCAGTTGCTCGACATGGACCTGGATGATGTCAACCACATTGAGGACACTCGGGTCTATCAGGCTGAATACTGCCAACACTCGCAATCGAAGTGGTTTGAGCTTTTGGATCCATAAATCTTCTACCTCTATTTCAGCTAGAATACCCGGCTGAAAAATTAGATATCGTAGAAAACTCTCTAGGCCTCTTGGATGTAGACTGAAACGACTTGCTCATTTGTCTTTTCTTCTTATCTTGCATCTCAGTTTCAGCTTTACCCTTTCTTTTTAACAACTCCTCTGCCTTACAAGCTCGGTCAACTAAAACAACAAACTCCTTTATCTCTAGAACACCAACTGACAGTCGGATATCATCATTGAGCCCATCCTCAAATCTTTTACACATGATAGCCTCTGTAGGCACACACTTTCGAACATAATTGTTGAGTCGGATAAATTCACGTTCATACTCAGTCACAGTCATCTTACCCTGTTTTAATTCAAGGAACTCTTTTCTTTTCTAGTCAATAAACCTCTGACTGATGTACTTCTTACGGAACTCCTCCTGAAAGAAATCCCAGGTAACACTTTCTTTAGGTACTACTGACACAAGTCTCTTCCACCACTGGTAGGCCAAATCTCTAAGAAGTGACACTACACTTTTAATACACTTTTCTGGTGTGTAGGATAACTCATCAAAGACTCTAATAGTGTTCTCGAGCCAAAATTTAGCTTTCTCTGCATCATCATCCTTGTTTTCTGATCTTGTCAACGAGTGGCTTCTCTCTTCTAACTGCATCTGTAACTAGGGAAGCTACATGGGTGGTCTGAGGATCATGAGGGGGTGGAGGTCTAACAGCCGGGTTCGTACGAACGAACTCAGCAAACCATTCAGTCATAGCTTGGAAGAAGGCTTCTCGAACCCCTCTTGCCTGACTAACTGTAACGGGCCTTTCACTACTATCTGGTGGCACCGTCCCTTCAGCGGGATCAAGCACATTCCTCTCTACATCATCTGCACCAGCTCGTTTGGGATCCATAACTATAAAAGAAAAACATTTTAAAATCGTCAAGAGTCGTCACACTATCAAAATATAAGTATGGCATGTATAGATAGACTATTACTCATACTGAATATTACGAGAACCGACTAAACTCTTGGTCTGATACTAATAAATGTAACACCCCTTACCCGAGACCATTGCCGGAGTCGAGCACAAGGCATTACTAGACTTAACTTACTAGTTCGGGGCATAAAAATTGAAACTGTCCATCTGTGTCATGTTCACTAAATTGACTATAACTCGAGTTACAAAACTCGAAATTTAGATCCGTAAATTTTCCCTGAAACTAGACTCATATACCTTCTTACTATAACTTTTTCATAATTTTTGGTGTGGCCAATTAGTACAGTTTATTAGTTAAAGTCTCCCATGTTACACAGTTCGACAGTTCTGACCCCTCTTCATAAAAAATCAATTATCTCATAATATACAACTCTTTTGCCTACACTGTTTCCTTCATATAGAAACAGACTCAATAAGCTTTAATTCTATATCTCATTCACACCATAATTCCATTTATACTATTTTTAGTGAGTTTTCAAAATCACGTCACAGTTGTTGTCCAAAACTGTTCCCCTGCATATTTTTTACTCTTTCATAATTTCTTTGTAAAAACTATAATCTAGACATACATAACAGCCAAAACATGTTCTTAATTAACCATTTTAATGGCTAATCATTATGAAGCATTTACAAGCCAATATTAAGGCATATCATAAGGACATACACACAAAATGGCTAAGTCACTATACATGCCATAACTTAAAACGTTCAAGTCACAAAATACCAATATAATCCTTTGATAGTGTGTAACGAACTCCGACGTCCTTGCGATCCCCAGGTTGGCTTGTAATACTATAAAAAAAGAAAAAGGAATGGGAGTAAGTATAAAGCTTAGTAAGTTTACATGTAAATAAATAACAACATTCTTAATGAATTATCTTAATCTTTTCTTACCAATATTATTCAAGCCTTTAATTTAATATACTTAGGTCTTAAATTCTTAACTGTACCTTTTTAGCTTGAACTTGTCGTACCTTTCCTTTGGTATACTCTTTAAATTTTCCCGTTGAACCACTTGGAATACTAAGGATACGCGAGCACCTTTCCTTATGAAACTTAACCATTGCCATGTCTTGACATGGTCTTACGTGGTATCCTTACCTTATGAACTCACCAATGCCATGCCTTGGCATGGTCTTACATGGGACCTTTGCCTTATAAATTCACCAATGCCATGCCTTGGCATGGTCTTACATAGGACCTTTTCCTTATAGAAACTTATCAATGCCATGTCTTGACATGGTCTTAAATGATTTCCTCAAACCCTAATGTCATGACATTTGTATCCTACACATTCCCAAGGTTCAACCGGAACTTTCTGAGATAGCTTTTCCGTCAATTCATACTTCAGTCTTTAAATGATAAATTTATAGAATAAATATGTAAATGCTAGAATTTAATAGTATTAAATGTAAAATAATAGAATATTGCATTTATTTACCGCAAGCTTACCTCGAAACAAAATACGATAAACTATATCGATTTAGTCCACTATCTTTTTCTTTCCTCAATCTAACTCTGAATTTCATTCCTCTTCATCTATAGTAGCAAATTTAGCTTATTAAATACTCACATTTATTAAAACAGCCCTTAACTCTAACTTTGGTAAAATTACAATTTTGCCCCTAAACTTTTACATATTTACACATTTGCCCCAAAGCTCGAAAATTAAATTTTATCCCTTATTCTTATGCTTTATGACATGCTGATCGTTTTTCCCTGACAACATCAAATTCTCACTCTAACATGTTCTTATGAACATTAGGTATTTTTACCGATTAAGCCGTTTTACTCGTTTTCACTTAAAATCCCTTAGCAAAAGTTGTTTAACATAATTTCAAACTTCATATTCTATCATAAACATCAAAATAAACACATTTCACCAATGGGTATTTTTCCAAATATGAACCTTAGCATGAATTATTGATAGAATAAGCTAAACCGAGCTACCGAGCCTTCAAAAATGTAAAGAACATTAAAACGGGGCTTGGAATCACTTACTATGGAGCTTGGAAGCTTGAAACAAACCCTAGCTATGGTGAACCCTTGAAAATTCGGCTGAATGAAGAATATGAGCACATTTTGCCATCCTTTTCCCTTTTAATTTCTTTTTATTACCAAATGACTAAATTACCCTTCATTAAAAACTTTGGTTCTTTCTACCCATATATGTCCATTTTTGTCCATGAAAACCTAATAATTACCATTTAAAGACCTCTACTTCAATTATACTCCTCAATTAAATCCTTTAACACCTAAAGCTCATATTTATCAACTTTTGCAATTAAGTCCTAATAGGCAAATTAGACATGCAATTCATAAAATTTTTGTAACATCCGGGAATTTGGGGTTTTGAATTTCATGTTTCTGTGTGTTTGGCTTGTTTTGCTTGCTATTTGGATGTGTTTGGAGGTCTTAGAAAGGCTCGGGTTCGAGCCGGAGCCTTGGCTAAATTTTTGTGTTAAGGGACTTTAGAGGAAAGCTTGTGAGAGTAGGTCTTATGTGTAATTTTGTGTGATTGGTAACACAAGATGGAGTGTGGTAAAGTGGGAAGGTGACGCGTAGGAAGCAAGGGGGATGACGCCTCAAGGGGAGCTTGGAGGAGGTGGGAGCAAGTTCGAGTCTTATAGTTTGCCTTTTTGGAGTTTATTTTGGCGTTGGGATGGGAAGGTGGTGGTTTCGTCTTGGGCTTTAAATAGTGGGATTTGAATGGGTTAAATGTTTTGAAAGAGTGGACAAGAGAAGATGTAGGAGGTTTGAATGGGTCAAGGTTCTTGAGGGATTTCAAAGGAAAGATGGAGAGAAAAGGGGGGGATGAATCTGGGATGTGGAGAGAGGAGGAGTGGTTGGCCAATTTTGGGAAGGTTTGGGGGGTGTGTTACAGTCTAGCTTGGTTAGGTGGAGGGGGGCTTAATCTTCTTGGTTCTTAGGTAGCTTAATGTGCATTTTCGGTCACAAAACATTTGGAAGCATTTTCTCTTCTTTTGGCATTTTGTTTCATTTTGTTTCTTTCTCCAAGCTTTGATTCATCTCCTTGCTACCAAAACCACAACACTCCTACTCCATTCATTTCTCCTCTCATTTTTGCTCTTCAACCGAACCTAGTACCCTCAATTCTTTTACTATTTGCTACTTGCCTCTTTTGCATAAATGAAACACCTTTCGGTTCCATTCTTTCTTCTTGCTCCATTGTTGTTAGCCGAATATCAAAGCTGAAATTGTGCTCTCTCTAATTCTTTTCTTCCACTTGCTACTTGTTTCCTTCATAGCCGAATTTGTAAGTGTCTTAGCCAAAACCTATTTCTTACTTTTATCTACTTTTTTCTTTTCTTCATTTTGTAGTTCTGAGGAAGCCGAAACCCCTTTTTACGTCAAGTGTAGGCACCCTCTCTATCGACTTTGCTGATAGCCGAACATAGATATTCCTATCGATACACTCTTGTTTCGGTAAGGGATCATCTTCGCTTTTCTTCTTGTTTTCTCTTCTTTCTCTCTTTGGTTCGGCTAATCGAAGGTTCTGACTTGCACTTTGGGGCACTGGCTGATTGTAGAAGGTGGTGTTTCTAGCATCTCGTTGTCGTGTGGTCTATTTTCGAGAGGATCTTGGTAAGTGTTGTTGGTCAAATAGGTCATAAGGGATTCTTATCAACTTTATTGGCTGAAAGACCATTCTTTTTAATTCATGAGGAGAACTGATTCTAACATAGTGATGTTCTAGGGACTCAAACGGTTTCTTAGGCCAATCAGTTGGCGTTCGGCTTTTGTTAATCTATGTAGGGGACTTCTTCGATATGAGTACCTATTCTTTCTTTTTTTATATTGCTTTAACCTGGTTCTCTGATCAAGATCTGTCATGGATTCGATTGCCAGTCAAGGGAAGGATGAGGTTGGACTCGTAGTCCCTACCCCTAAGATTAAACGGCGTGCAGTGTCAGTCGTTCGAGATTTTCCACCGGGTTGTGGGCTGGCTTCAGATCGGGATAGGCAGATCGCTATTATCCCTGCTAGTGAGGGTGTCAACGAGATTGAAAGTTTAGTCCTTTGCGTTTACAGGTGTGTAATCCCCACACCTTCTTTTGTATGCTATTATTATATATATATATATATATATATATACGTTGTTCGGAAAGCAAAAAGCGTAGTAACAACTATTGTGTTACCCATAGAGGGTAAAAATCATAATACCACGTGAGTTATTATCCGATTATGCTTGATAAGTATTGTCTTTGGCATGAATATGCATATGCTTTGAATATTTTAAGTGTGCTATTATATGCTACATTATATGTTGCATTCATACTAGTATGATCGTATGTACCATGGACATGGGGATATGAAAATGATGAAAGGGGCAGTGTTTCTGGTGGTTATGCCACATACTCCGGTGACGTTGTCACATTATTTTGGTGGCCCAGCTACATACTTTGGTGACGTTGTCGCATAATACCGGTGGCTATGCCACATATTTTGGCGATGAGCAGCTGACTGCAGCATGACTGCCATCAATGCTATGTAGCGGTGAGGGTCGACTGTAGAAATCCCTACTGGTGTGATTAGCAGGAACGAGTGGTGTGTAGTGGATGGAAATTTAGGCTGGGTTGGGTTTTGCATCATTTTGCATATGATTTCTGCTATACTGTGCTGAAGGGCTAAGACCCTATCCGATTTCGAGAGGGTTTCGCCCAATGTGATTATACAAAAGGGGCTAAGGCCCAGATGGTAAATGAATGGGCTCGGGCCCAGTGATGGTGCTTGGCAATTGCACACTGAGTCTCTTGACTCACTCTTTTTGCTTAACTTTTTGCAGGTAATACATAGTACAGTGGATTTGGGTCGAAGAGGACTATGAGGTGGCCATGCACAGTTTTTTTTATTTAATTAGAACGTTACTTTTCTTAAATTTTTGAGATTTTGTTATGCAATAGGGCCACTATTAATTTGGTTTAATTTTGATTTAAACTTTGACGTTTTAAATACAAAAATAATCGATAAGATTTTTTTCAAAATGCAAATAAAAGTTTTCCCATAACTTAATTAACAATTTTATAAACGGATTTTTGCGACAAACTTCTAGTTTAATCTAATGTAACAAGCATGTGTTTTCAAACGTCACCTAAACACGAGGATTGGGCTAATTACAATTTTTCCTTAAATGTTTATTGAGTTTTCAAACGAACCACTAAACTGGGAGTTTTCAAAAAGGGATATGAAATTTTTTTTCTAAAGATCGCAAAGTTTTATAAATTCTTCCCAAGTGACATACCAGATCCGGTCGTGGTGTTTGGGCCGGGTCTGGGGTGTTACAATTTTGGTATCAGAGCCCGATTTAAAAGCTTGGCCATGGGTTTTTGGGTTCAAAACATTTTCCAAATTTGGGTTAAAGATGGTTTAGAAAGAAAACATATATATATATGCACAAGTTTTTCTAGAAGCATGGCACCCGAGTCTTTGGCACCAAGTCCATACGGTAAGTTTTTTTGACTGATTTGGGTGAATTGCATGAAATAGTTATATTGTGCTAAGAAAACTATAATTAAGGAACTCTACTTTAGAAATGGAAACCTTTAGGTATATATGTGTTTTGCGGAAAACTACTTAAAACTCTATTCTCATAAAACTACTCGTTAATAAACAGTGAAAAGAAAGGCTAATGCATAAAAGTTGTAAACCAAATTAAGACGAAATGGTAGACATGAGTGCCAGAGGTCGTGGACGTGTTGCACGCGACCGTGGTAGAGGCTGGGGTGTTGAGGCTAAGTTCTCGGAAGTAAGGCATGAGCCTGAAGGTGAAGCGCCAGCATCCCCTGTGGCACAAGCGGGATCTCAAGATAGAACTGGTAGGGATGATGCCCTGTCTCAAGCAATACTGCGTGTGTTGGAGCGAGTTGCTGGGGCAAGCACTGAGACTGTATCTCGGAACTGTATTCCTGAGCGACTTCGAGGAAACGGAGCTAACATGTTTAGGGGTATCTCTTGTGTGGCTCCAAATGTAGCTGAGTATTGGCTAGAGGCAGTCGAGCGAATTATGGACGATCTAGACTGCACGTCAGAGGAGAAATTGAAAGGAGCGGTGTCTCTTCTTCGGAATGAGGCATATCAGTGGTGGCTCACTGTATGAGAGAGTGCTCCAGTGGATCGAATTGACTGGGATTTCTTCAAGACGGCATTTCAAGGGAAAGACGTAGGGGCAAGTTATGTGGATGCTCAGAGGAAAGTATTCCTGAATTGGGTACAATGGGGTAAATCTGTGGCTGAGTATGAGGCAGAATTTTTACACTTGAGCCGTTACGCCCGAGGAATAGTGGCGACTGACTATGAGTGTTGCGTGCGGTTCGAAGATGGGCTGCGGGATGAGTTGAGGGTATTAATAGGTCCGCAGTGGGAGGGGGACTTTGCCATCTTGGTTGAAAAAGCTAAAATAGCCGATGAGGTAAAGCGGACTGAGAGACAAAATAGGGATAAAGATCGAGGTAAAAATAAGAGAAGTTTTGGGTCGTCGAGATCATCTGGGGGTTTTCAGAAAAGGCCTAGGTTTGATGGGCCAGCTCGAGTTGCGACGCCTACCGCAGTGGGTCAGTTTCGTCCATGTGCTAAGTGTGGGAAGATTCATCTAGGGGAATGTTGGAAAAGAACTGGGGGATGTTTCAAGTGTGGATCTAAGGACCATATGATTTGAGACTGTCCACAAGAGTTGGACAAGGTGCGGCCTTTAGGTCAGGGTTTTACTCAGTTCAAAAAAGTGGGCAGCAACCACCGAGAGGTCGTGGTCCAGTTGGAAGGGGAAATGGTTTTGGTCGGGGACGTGGAACTCTAAGCAGAGGTGTCGGTAATGTAGAAGCAAGACAGTCGGGTCTAGTCTATGCAGCTCGTCGGCGAGAGGATGGCGACGCACTAGACGTCATAACCTGTATGTTCCTTATAGCTGATAAGCCATTTCTTGCTTTGATTGATATTGGATCGACCCACTTTTATGTTGCTTGTACTATATCTGAGACTTTAAGTATAGAATCTGAAATTGCTGCTAGAGAAACGACTGTGGTTAGCCCATTAGGACAATCCGTAGTAGTGAACAAATTATTTTAGGGTGTGCCTTTAGAAATTCAAGGAGTATTGTTTCCGGCTAACTTGATGGAATTACCATTCGGATAGTTTGACCTTATCTTAGGCATGGATTGGCTGGTTAAACATCGTGCTAAATTGGATTGCACGACTAAACGAATGGTGTTGAGTACCCCAGAGGACGAAGAGGTGGTTGTGATATGGGAAAGAAGGAATTATTTGTCTAACGCGGTCTCCGCGTTAAAGGCTATTAAAATGGTTCGGAAAGGGTGTAAGGCATTCCTAGCTTTTATCAGTGCCTTGGATGCAAAGGAGGTGACTGTAGAGGGGGTTAGATCAGTGAAGGAATTTGTGGATGTCTTTTCTGAGGAGCTTCCGAGGTTGCCTCCGGATCGTAAAGTGGAGTTTGGAATTGAGCTACTTCCAGGTACGGCTCCGGTGTCTATCGCCCCTTATAGGATGGCGCTGAAGGAGCTGGTATAACTTAAAGCTCAGATCCAGGAGCTGTTGGATCGTAGTTTTATTCGACCAAGTCTATCTCCGTGGGGAGCGCCGGTGTTGTTCGTAAAGAAGAAGGGCGGGTCGATGCGTATGTGTATTGACTATCGCCAGTTGAATAAGTTGCCGATTAAGAACAAGTACCCGCTGCCGAGGATTGATGAACTATTTGATCAGCTCAAAGGGGCTTCAGTCTTCTCGAAGATAGATTTGAGGTCAGGATATCATCAACTTAAGGTCAAGGAAGCGGATATTCATAAGACGGCGTTTTGAACTCGCTATGGTCACTATGAGTTTTTAGTGATGCCGTTTGGGTTGACGAATGCACCAGCTGCATTCATGGATATGATGAACTGGGTATTTCGACCCTATCTGGACTGGTTTGTTGTGGTGTTCATAGACGACATCCTGGTATATTCCAAGACGGGGGAAGAGCATGATTCGCATCTTCAGGTAGTTCTGCAGATTTTGAGGGAGAAACAACTGTACGCCAAATTCAGTAAGTGTGAATTTTGGTTGAAAGCAGTTACCTTTTTGGGTCATGTTGTATCTACAAAGGGGATTAGGGTTGATCCCCAAAAGATTGAAGCTGTGTTGGACTGGGAACCGCCAAGTCTGTGGCAGAGATTCGAAGTTTCTTGGGATTGGTCAGGTACTACAGAAGGTTTGTTGAGGGATTCTCCTTAATTGCGGCACCCTTAACTAAGTTGTTGCGGAAAGGGGTACATTTGTTTGGACTGCTAAGCAGCATGAAAGCTTTGAGAAGCTGAAAAGGATCTTGACGGAAGCTTCGGTTTTGATTCAGCCTGAGGCTGGGAAAGAGTTTGTTGTCTATTGTGATGCTTCACACACGGGATTAGGATGTGTGTTGATGCAAGATGGGAAGGTAGTTGCGTATGCGTCTCGGCAGTTAAGATCGCATGAGATGAACTATCCCACACATGATCTGGAGTTGGCTGCGGTAGTGTTCGCTCTGAAGATCTGGAGACATTACTTGTATGGAGAGAAGTCCATTATCTACACCGACCACAAGATTTTGAAATATCTCCTCACTCAGAAGGAGTTGAATTTAAGACAGCGGAGATGGATTGAGCTATTGAAGGACTATGACTGCTCGATCGGATACCATCCGGGTAAAGCTAACATGGTGGCAAATGCGTTAAGTCGGAAGGTAATATCAGATCTGAGGGCGACGTTTGCCCATCTCAGCTTGTATAATGATGGAAGTTTGTTAGCTGAACTCTAAGTGAAGCCGACATGGATAACTCAGATTAGAGAAAAGCAGATTTCGGATGATGTCTTGAGTGCTCGACTTCTGTAAGTACAGAATGGTGGGGTAGAGGATTATAGTTTGAACAGTGATGGGGTATTGTGTTTCCGTGAAAGGGTCTGTGTGTCGAAGGATGTTGAGTTGAGACAGATGATTCTTCAGGAAGTGCATAGTAGCCCTTACGCTATGCATCCTGGTTGGAGTAAGATGTATCGGGATTTACGTGAACAATTTTGGTGGCCTAGATTAAAGCGAGAAATTACCGAGTTCGTGGGTAAATGCTTGACATGTCAACAAGTGAAAGCAGAACATCAGTTGCCTTCGGGGTTATTATAGTCGGTGAAGATTCCACAGTGGAAATGGGAGAGGATCACAATGGGCTCTGTTAGTAGGCTACCTCTTACGCCTACTAAGAAAGATTTGGTATGGGTGGTTGACGAAGTCTGTTCATTTCATACCTGTTCGTGTCGACCATCCATTACAGAAGTTAGCTAAGCTGTACGTGGTAGAGATTGTGAGGTTGCATGGGGTACCAGTGTCTATCATATCAGACAGAGACCCTAGGTTTACGTCGTGATTTTAGAAAGCGTTGCATCAGGCATTAGGCACGAGATTGGATTTCAGCACGGCGTTTCATCCACAGACTGATGGTCAGTCTGAGAGGGTAATTCAGATCCTGGAAGACATGTTGAGAGGCTATGTCATTGACTTCAAGGGTAGTTGGGAGGAGTTCCTACCATTGGCAGAATTCGCATAGAACAACAGTTACCAATCTAGTATTCAGATGGCGCCCTATGAAGCGTTGTATGGTCGTAGATGTCGAACCCCTACTTGCTGGACAGAGTTGGGTGAGCGTCAGATGTTGGGTCCGGAATTGGTTTCAGAGACGGAGGAGAAAGTTAAGTTGATTCGAACTAGGTTGAAGGAGGCTTCCAACAGGCAGAAATCCTATGCTGATCTGAAGCGTAAGGATATAGAATTTGCAGTGGGGGATCAAGTGTTTCTGAAAGTTTCACCTTGGAAGAAAGTTTTGAGGTTCGGACGGAAGGGCAAGCTAAGTCCCAGGTTCATCGGGCCTTATTGGGTATTGAAACGTGTCGGACCAGTGGCGTATCAGCTTGAGTTGCCTTCAGAATTGAAACAGATACATGATGTGTTCCATGTCTTGATGTTGAGCTGCTATCGTTTGGATCTGTCTCACATTGTGCCAGTGGAGGAGATTGAAGTAAGGCCAGACCTATCCTTTGAAGAGGAACCGCTGCAGATCTTGGACCGAGACGTTAAGGTGTTAAAAAGAATATCAGTCTCTTTGGTCAAAGTTTTATGGCGAAATACTGTGCAGAAGAAGCCACGTGGGAATCAGAAGATATGATGCGGTAGCAATATCCTCACCTCTTCTGATTAGGTAATTTCGAGGCTAAAATTTCTTTAAGGGGGTAGAATTGTAACATCCAGGAATTTGGGGTTTTGCATTTCATGTTTCTGTGTGTTTGGCTTGTTTTGCTTGCTATTTGGATGTGTTTGGAGGTCTTAGGAAGGCTCGGGTTCGACCCAGAGCCTTGGCTAAATTTTTGTGTTAGGGGGCTTTAGAGGAAAGCTTGTGGGAGTAGGTCTTATGTGTAATTGTGTGTGATTGGTAACACAAGATGGGGTGTGGTAAAGTGGCCAGGTGACGCCTAGGAAGCAAGGGGGATAACACCTCAAGGGGAGCTTGGAGGAGGTGGGAGCAGATTCGAGTCTCATAGTTTGCCTTTTTGGAGTTTATTTTGGCATTGGGATGGGAAGGTGGTGGTTTTGGCTTGGACTTTGAAGAGTGGGAGTTGAAGGGGTCAAATGTTTTGAAAGAGTGGACAAGAGAAGATGTAGGAGGTTTGAATGGGTCAAGGTTGTTGAGGGATTTCAAAGAAAAGATGGAGAGAAAAAGGGGGAGTGAATCGTGGGATGTGAAGAGAGGAGGAGTGGTTGGCCGATTTTGGGAAGGTTTGGGGGTGTGTTACGATCTAGCTTGGTTAGGTGGAGGGGGGCCAAATCTTCTTGGTTCTTAGGTAGCTTAATGTGCATTTTTGGTCACAAAACATTTGGAAGCATTTTCTATTCTTTTGGCATTTTGTTTCATTTTGTTTCTTTCTCCAAGCATTGATTCATCTCCTTGTTACAAATCACAACACTCCTACTCCATTCCTTTCTCCTCACACTTTTGCTCTTCAACCGAACCTAGTACCCTCAATTCTTTTACCATTTGCTACTTGCCTCTTTTGCATAAACGAAACACCTTTCGGTTCCATTCTTTCTTCTTGCTCCGTTGGTGTTAGCCGAATATCAAAGTTGGAATTGTGCTATCTCTAATTCTTTTCTTCCACTTGCTACTTGTTTCCTTCATAGCTGAATTTGTAAGTGTCTTAGCCGAAACCTATTTCTTACTTTTATCTACTTTCTTCTCTTCTTTATTTCATAGTTCTGAGGAAGCCGAAACCCCTTTTTGCGTCAAGTGTAGGCACCCTCTCTATCGACTTTGCTGATAACCGAACATAGATCTTCCAATCAGTACACTCTTGTTTCAGTAAGGGATCTTCTTCGCTTTTCTTCTCGTTTTCTCTTCTTTCTCTCTTTGGTTTGGCTAATCGAAGGTTCTGACTTGCACTTTGGGGTACTGGCCGATTATAGAAGGTGGTGGTTCTAGCATCTTGTTGTCGTATGGTCTATTTTCGAGAGGATCTTGGTAAGTGTTGTTGGCCGAATAGGTCATAAGGGATTCTTATTAGCTTTATTGGCCGTAAGGCCATTCTTTTTAATTCATGAGGAGAACCGATTCTAACATAGTGATGTTCTAGGGACTTAAACGGTTTCTGATACGAGCACGCCCGGGGCACCAACGATTTTTAAATTTGTGGAGCTAGTTATTAGCTCACCGTTAGCGCATTTTAAATATTTAATTGTTGGAATAAAAATTAGTTAACTTAGTTTAAGTTAATTAAATTGCTAGAATGAAATTTAATTAATTTAGTTTAAGTTAATTAATTAATTCAGTCATTTATTATTTTGCTACATGTTATTTCATATTAATTAAATTGTTTAGTTAATTAGTTTTTAATTGTCTGGTGTTTAAAATAAAGTATTTTTAATTTTTGGTTCAAGTTAAATTTTATTCAAATTAATGTTTGGGTTATGTGTTCTATAGGAAATCACGCAAGGTTGCATGTGGTCATGGACGGTATGGTGCTTGGAAGTGAAGTCCAAATATTTTAAAAGAGAACATGAACGGACGACCATGGGAGGGAATATTAAGCATGATAGGAGTGAAGCATGGATTTGAGAATGATTTGTCTTGGCCGAATATTGAATGAAGAATATGGAGCATGGTCAGATGTCTTTCTCCTAGGCGTGAGATGTGCAGTTGGAGCATCCATTAATAAAGGCAAATTAAAAGGCATGATGGACAAATGGGAGCTATAAACAGATGAAATATGCATGCGGTGACTAGTGGAGATCATAGTGGACGGCAAAGGTTGGTGCATGAAGGAATGGAATTTAATTGATAACACATGAGGTATACCCTTGAATTAGACAAACATGAAGGCATGCGTGAGCTTGTACAAAGGATTAATGGATGAAAGCTTGGACGGCATGGCTTGATGTATGAATGGAAGCATGAGATAATAAGACAAATCTTGTCTTCTTGTGAACATGGTGGACGGCACACACACAAAGGAAAGCTTAAGCATGGACGGCACTATGGGAATTATGGTAGGATTTTGAGATATTAAAATATGGAAGCCTACTTGGTTGGATACAATAAAATATTAAGCTATGGGAGAGGATGAATGGAACGGCCACATGAGTTAAATAACAGCCAAATTTCAAAGCTTAAATGAAGACACATGTTGGGCTGATTTTTAAATCATTTAGCAAATGATAGTGGAAAGTCATGGAGAAGGAATATGGGAATAAAATAAAAACATTTGGATGCATGTGCAAATGGGTTGGTTGATGGACGGCTATAGTGGAGAATAAAATCAAGCATTTGGTGTATGGTGCATAAATGACACAAGCATTTGATTAATCAACATGATGATCCTAGTGGAGCAAAACGGCACAACAAATAATATGAAATAATGTGAATTGATTTCTTGGTTGGCACCTAGCATGGGATGGCCACAATTTGAGTGAGTTTTTAATTTTCTTTTATTTTTTTGAATATTCGGCTACTTTATTTTAGGCTATAAATATTTGCTAATTTTCATTTGTATAGATAGAGAATTTTCATGAATGAAATTTTATGAACCTCTGTTCATTTGAGTGAGTTTATCTCCTCTTCGTTTTCGTACAAGTTTCGTTAGACTTATCAAGCTTTGCTTGTGGCGTCTTCGGCTTGTTTGAACTTATCACCAAATTTCGTTTGGTGTGGCGTTCATCAACCTATCTTCACCTATCCACCTTAAAGATATAAGAAACGGGGTGACACTGTTATATAGTGTTGAATCTTTCTTAAGTTAAGTTCGTATTTCCATTTCCATCTTCGAATCCTTTTATCCACCTTAAACATTATAGAACCCAAGGTGACACTCTTTAGTGTTGAATCGCTTCTCGTTTAAGTTCGTTTATCCATCTCCATTAAATTATCCTTTTATCTATCTTATTTAATTTTTATTTTATCAAAACCGAACCAAATCCTATTTTTATTCACTTAAGCTTCCGGAAACTCTTTTATATTTTCCGATTATTTTTCCGAAGGCTTGATTCCTCCTCGTAGACGATTGGGCAACCCGTATACGTTTTGACTCATCCCGAGCCGGCCCGTATCAGTTTCTTAGGCCAACCAGTTGGTGTTCAGCTTCAGTTAATCTAGGTAAGGGACTTCTTCGGTATGAGTACCTATTCTTTCATTCTTTTCATTGCTTTAACCTAGTTCTCTGGTCAAGATCTGTCATGGTTTTGAATGCTAGTCAACGGAAGGAGGGGGTTGGACTCGTAGTCCCTACCCCTAAGTTTAAACGGCGTGCAGTGTTAGCCGTTCGAGATTTTCCACTGGGTTGTGGGCCGGCTTCGGATTGGGATAGGTAGATCGCTATTATCCCTGCGAGTGAGGGTGCCAATGAGATTGGAAGTTTAGTCCTTTGTGTTTACAGGTGTGTAATCCCCACATCTTCTTTTGTATGCTATATATATATATATATATATATATATATATATATATATACGTTGTTTGGAAAGCAACCACAGTAACAACTATTGTGTTACCCATAGAGGGTAAAAATCATAATACCAGGTGAGCTATTCTCCGATTATGCTTGATAAGTATTGTCTTTGGTATGAATATGCATATGCTTTGAATATTTTAAGTATGTTGTTATATGTTGCATTATATGTTGCATTCATACCATTATGATCGTATGTACCATGGACATGGGGATATGAAAATGATGAAAGGGGCAGTGTTTTCGGTGGTTATGCCACATATTCCGGTGACATTATCACATTATTTCGGTGGCCCAGCCACATACTTTGGTGACGTTGTCACATAATGCCGGTGGCTATGCCACATATTTTGGTGATGAGCAGCTGACTGCAGCATGACTGCCATCGATGGTGTGTAGCGGTGATGTTCGATTGTAGAAATCCCCACTGGTGTGATTGGCAGGAACGAGTGGTGTGTAGCGGATGGAAATTTAGGCTGGGTTGGGTTTTGCATCATTTTGCATATGATATCTGCTATACTGTGCTATAGGGCTAAGACCCTATCCGATTTCGAGAGGGCTTCGCCCAATGTGATTATACAAAAGGGGCTAAGGCCCAGATGGTAAATGAATGGGCTCAGGCCCAGTGATGGTGCTTGGTGATTGCACACTGAGTCTCTTGACTTACTCTTTTTGCTTAACTTTTTGTAGGTAATACATAGTACAGTGGATTTGGGCCGGAGAGGACTACGAGGTGGCCATGCACAGTTTTTTTTTATTTAGTTAGAACTTTACTTTTCTTAAATTTTCAGGATTTTGTTATGCAATAAGGCCACTATTAATTTGGTTTAATTTCGATTTAAACTTTAGACGTTTTAAATACAAAATAATCGATAAGATGTTTTCTCAAAATGCAAATAAAAGTTTTCCCATAACTTAATTAACGATTTTATAAATGGATTTTTAAGATAAACTTCTAGTTTAATCTAATGTAACAAACATGTGTTTTCAAACGTCACCTAAACACGAGGATTGGGCTAATTATAGTTTTTCCTTAAATGTTTATTGAGTTTTCAAACGAACCACTAAACTGGGAGTTTTCAAAAAGGGATATGAATTTTTTTTTTTAAAGATTGCAAAGTTTTATAAATTCTTCCCAAGTGACATACCAGATCCGGTCGTGGTGTTTGGGCCGGGTTTGGGGTGTTACAATTTTCTATCGATATTCTAACACATGCATCTAATCACTCAATTTTCTATCTCGGATTCGTGGTTTCGCAACCACTGTACCGTTTAGGCCCTATTTTGGGATGTTACAATTCACTATAGCATTATGCATCATTAGCCAATCCATACCCTAAATCACATCAAATTCATCGAATGGAAACAACATCAAATTAGCCGAAAAACAGAAATCCCGATTCATTAACGGACAATTCTTGCAGAATTTGTCAACCAAAACATATTTGCCTAAGGGGTTCGATACTCTAATCACAAATTTAGTAGACTCTACAGGCAAAGTCTTACTATATACTAAATTCATACATATATAAGAATGAGTTGATCCGGGATCTATCAATGCAATCACATTAGTATCATAGAGAGTGAATGTACCGATGATAACATCTGGAGATGACGCTTCTTCGCGATCGCTAATAGCGTAGGCTCTAGCAGCTACTCTGGCATCGGATCTCACAGCTGAATCCTTTTTCGCCCCTCTACTACCACTTACATTTTTTTATAATTCTAGGTGGTCTACCTCTATTTGACATGTTATTTGGTCTCACATTCTGAACTTTATCTTTCTCATCCAGCTCAGGGCAATCTTGGATGTAGTGATCTAGCGAACCACATTTGTAACAAGCTTTGTTACTTTTATTCCAACATTCTCCAAAATCTCATCTCCCACACCACTGACACTCGGGTTTGTTGTCTCTTACACTGCCAACACTCGATACTAAAGTAGCTTGAGCTTTAGAACCTGAGTACGATCTCTGTTTGAATATTCATTTGAAGCATTTGGGTGAGCGTATGAATCTTTAGATTTCTTTGATGAAGAATGATACGGCATACTCATCGATCTTTTTCTCAAGTCTCTAACTTCTGAATCTACTTTTCTCTTTTCTTTGCTAAGATTCTCAGCTTTACAAGCCCTTTCAACCAGAACGACAAATTCTTTCAACTCTAGAATTCCGACTAGTAGTTTTATATCTTCGTTAAAACCGTCAACGAACTGCTTACACATAATATCTTCGGTAGAAACATACTCCCTAGCATACTTACTCAACTGTACAATTCTCTTTCGTACTCGGTTACAGTCATTCGGCCTTGTCTTAATTCTAGAAAATCTTTGTGCTTTTGATCGAGAAATCTTTGACTGATGTATTTCTTTCAAAATCCAGATTGAAAGAACTCCCAAGTAACCCGTTCTTTTAGAACCACAGATACCAACGTGTTCCACCATTGATATGCGGTGCCTCTTAGAAAATATATAGCACATTTAGTATATTCATCAGGAGTACAAGCCAATTCATCGAATACCGAATCGTATTTTTGAGCCAGAACTCAGCTTACTCAGTATCATCATCAGTAGTAGCCCGGAACTCTTCAGCCCCATATTTACGAATCTTATCTACTAGTGGCTTGTTCAACCATATCGGATCTAAAACTTGAAGAATAATAGGGATTTGTTGAGGAATAGGTGGGACTGGAGATTGTTGAGCAGTCGGATTCATTCAAACAAACTCCGTGAACCACTCGTTCATTATTTGGAAAAAGGCTTGTTTAGCCACTCCCTCGTGCCTACTCGTTATAGGCCTAGAATCAGATGGCGCTGCCCCTTGAGCAAGAGCGGATGCATTACTCTCTACATCATCAGCTACAGCCCATTCGGGATCCATTACTATACAAAAACACAATTTAAGCTGTCAGGAATCAGAGAATATATGGTATGTATAGCAAGACTCTCACACACACAACGTTAGTCCTAGAATTGACTAAACCGTACCTCTGATACCAATAAAATGTAACACTCCTAACTCGTATCCTTCGCCAGAGTAGGGTTATGAGGTATTACCTATCAATTCACAACATATAGCATTCATTCTCATAAATCATTCAACACAATTACATTGTCCCTTATAAGGGCCTATGAGGCCTTAAACATGCTTTAGAGGTGGTTCGGGACTAAACCGATAACATATGAAAATTTTTGGAAACATAAAAAAATTTCAACCATACAAGGGTCACACGCCCGTGTCTAAGGCCGTGTGGAAACAGGGCATACATACTGACTTGGGTCACATGGCAAACCACATGCCCGTGTGTCTAGCCCGTGTACCCTTCGAAATGGCCACACGCCCGTGTGCCAGGTGGTGCCAAACCTGTGGGGTATACTGACTTATGCAACACGGCCAAGTCACATGCCCGTGTACTAGGCCGTGTGCCAATTAAAGGGTATACTGACCTGTACCACACGGCCAGTCACACGCCCGTGTGTGAGACCGTGTGGAGCATACTGACTTCAATTCAATTTCAACACCGTAACAATCCGGTTTAGACTCTAGTCGGAATAGTATTTTCGGGACCATAAATCTGAGTAAAAAATATTTAAATATTATTTTTTCGTGCTTATAGTATGTGAATTAGCATGTGTGAAAGTTTCGTGATTTAATTTTGTCATTTATGTGCTTAATTTGAGAAAAATGACTAAATCACATAAAAGGTAAAAGTGACATACTATATGTTAATGTGCTTATTTGAGTTGGCTTTTAAATGTAGTGGCCTTATGAAGCAATTAAACCATTTTAAAATATAGTGGATGATAATGGACAAAAATGGCCTTAATATATAAAAGGTTATTATGTTAATTAAAAGGCTAATTTTGTAAAGTGATTAATAATGTTGATTTAATAAAAATAAAACTTAAAATAACCCATCTAATTTGTGTTCATCTAGCCGAATGTTCAAAGAAAAAGAAAGAAAATAAACCAAGCTAGGTTTCGGCTATGTTCAAGCAAAATTAAGGTATGTTTTGGTCTCGGTTTTTGATAATTTCTACGTTTTTGTAATCGCTGCTTCGTGTTCTTCAAAACCCATGTTTTAATTTTGTGAATTGATGATGAAATATGCCATTGATCAACACATGAGTTTTGTGATGTTTGATGATGAATTATGAAAGATATGTGATAGATTAATATAGTTTGTCTTTGAATTTTTGATGAATTTTGAGTAATTTGGATTTATTTGAGAAAATAATATTTTGAGGGACTAAATTATGAAATAAATGAAATTTATGGACTAGTATGAGCATGGGTAATATTTTGCCTAAGCATGGTGTGTGCAAATTTTGTGTATTTTGTGACTTTGTGAAATAAGGACTAAAATGTCAAAATGTAAAAATGTGAGGGCTAATTTGTAAATTGCCCTAAATATGTGTTCTTGGATTGAATTGAATGTATTGGTCAATAAATGGATTAAATTTGAATATGTATAGATAAAGAACCGAAGAAAATGGATTTAGATCACGGAAAGTCGAAAGTGATCGAATAGTTGAGTTCATACGTTAACCGAATCTGAGGTAAGTCTATATACAAATAAATGTATTTGTATTGATTTATGTATGTTCATGTGAAATGTCATTGTGATGAATGCGTACGAGAATGATAAATATATGAAATCCAAGGATTTATGGATAGTGTAACAATGTCCGACAAGCCCCGTAGGAACCTAAGAATAGATAGGATTACATATGTCATGACATAGGTTTTCGATATGTGATATCATGTAAGACCAAGTCTGGGACATTGTCATTGATTCGAGATTTCGTGTAAGACCACATCTGGGATGTTGGCATCGTATTGATTCGTGTAAGACCCTATCTGAGACAGTGGCATCGATATTTGGTTACATGTAAGACCACATCTGGGACGTTGGCATTGTACGACTATTCTGAGCATTCCGAGTATCCTATTTTATTCCAAACGGTTAAACGGGTAAATCCGAGAAATGAGAGACTACGTGAAATGTATAAACGAGTCAGGTACATCTGAAAGGTACACTATGTATGTGTATGAAAGGTAAGTGTACATATATGAACTTACCAAAGTGAATATATGTATGGATTTGATGAGATAATATGTGATATATGCTTGAATGTGTTGTGAGCATAAGTGAAGTTTTGAGATGTGATATGTTGGCATTCTATGGATAAACAAATGAGCCAAAGAACATGTTATGAAATTGCAAATGAGAAATATTAATGACATTGTATCAATATGATTATGTGCATTTTATGTTATGTTTATTTGTATATGGCTTACTAAGCTTTTGGAAACCTTACTTTATGTGCGTTTACTCTATTTTACAGATCGTCAAAGCTACAAAAGGCTTGGGAATCGTCGAGGATCATCACCACACTATCAAACTCTACTTTGGTACCTTTGAGTGCGAATATAGTTAAATGTGGCATGTATAGGCTAGTTGTTTTGGAGTATGTTTGAGATAAGTACATAGCAATGTGATATGGCTAGATATATGGTTGTATTATGATTGAGTAATCTTGTTATATGATGTCTTATTTGGTGAGGTTTGATGGCTATTGAAATGGTCATGTTAATGGTAAGTTACTTGATGCCAAGTTAGCATATTATTAAAGGTAAGTTTGTGAATGGATCATGTTTGGAAATGCTTGTGAATAAGTTGAGCTAAATGTTGCTTAAAGAGGTATGCTTGAGATGCCTTTGAATGCTTGGAAAAGTTGGTTATTTTGGCATGAATTGAATCGGTATGTTGCTTGTAGGGATAACCCAATGTGTGGGTGGCATTTTGGCCTTGAAAATGGCCTATAATTGCCCACACGGTTGAGCACACGGGCGTGTGGCTCGACCGTGTCCTTCGAGGTTGCAATTTAAAACAAGTCAGAATCAACTACGTGCTGGACACACAGGCGTGTGACTACCCGTGTGGATCAAGTCAGTGGTGACCACGGACTGGACACACGGGCGTGTGATTGGCCCTATGGTGCAAGTCAGTGTCGACCACAGGTGAAGCACACGGGTGTGTCTCAGGCCGTGTGGACAAGTTAGTAGGTATGCTGATCGTTGTTTTATGTGATGTCGAAGTCTTAAAATTTATATAAAGAATTATCGAACCTGGCACTCCTATCGAACAATAGTATAGTTAAGGCAAGACCGGATTATCGAACCCAAAGGAACCAAAACTACTAATACTAACTCTCCTTTTATTATTTAGCCTAAGAATTAAATGAATTTTTATCTAATCTAAAATTAACTAACAACTAAATTGAAGACTCTAAGACAAAGAAGAATGAAATGGGGAAAATAACTTTGAGGAAAAACCAATTGATTTAGATGATACCCAAGGAAGAATCCACCTAGACTTCACTTGTTACCTAACTCTGAACCAGACAATTTATTCATTTGACATGATCCGTAGGATTCCCTAACGTATATTAATCCCTCTCTCGAGGCGATTAACGTCTAACCTTAGGTTGATTAACTGAAATCTCTTTCCAATTAAAACCCTTAGAATTGCATTAACTTGATCTATGGACTCCCATATTAGGTTTCACCCTAATCTGGCAAAATCTCGTCACCCTATCTCTAGGCGTGCGATCAACTCCGCTTAATTATGCTAGATCTACTCTTAGGCAGGGACTTTTGCTCCTCCACCTAAGCAAATCATACTTGAATTAATATCCCGGAAATATCAACACAAGAATTAAGAACACATAATTAAGAACAAATCAAATATTTATCATATAGCTCAGCAAACGATAACAAGATTCATCTTAGGTTTCATCCCTCTCAGGTATCTGAGGGATTAGTTTATAACAATAAAAAGAAAACATCTCAGAAGAAAAGATAAAACAAAACATAAGAAATCCTTAAAACCTCCTGAAGGAATTGAAGGAGAAATCCTTCGTCTTGAGTATGATTTTGGCTTCTTGAGATGAATCAACTAGCTATCTTCGAGTAAATCCCCACAAATCTGCCCTCTTTGGCCTAACTGGATGCCTCTTAACTAAAGCCTTGGGCTCCCCCCTTTTAGTTTATACTTAGGGTGTTTATATAGGCTTCTGAATGTGTTTCTTCGCCCCTAAGTATCCTAATCCGAGTGAAATTTCTCTTAGTCACGGCAGGGACACACCCATGGCACACGTCCGTGTAAGTTGTGGCCAGGCCGTGTTCGAGGCTGTTGAATGAGGCACAGTCGTGTGGTCTTGGGCCCAGGCCGTGTGGATTTCGTGATATGGCCCATTTACTCTATTTTGGGCCCGTTTCTCGTTCTTTTCATCATTTGGTGCTCTCCTGGGTATAAAACATGAAAACAAAGGATTAAGAGCACCAAATTATACAAATCAAGGCTTAAATCATCCAAAAGCATTCTAAATGTGGGCCTAAAATATGTTACTTTTACGGTTTATCAAATACCCCCACACTTAAGCTTTTGCTTGTCCTCAAGCAAAATTCTAAACTCACAATTAAAACGAACTTCCCTGATTCAAAATATTCATCAATAATGTTTCATCATAATTCAAAGATAATTCATACATTGATAATTCAACTCAAAGAGTCCTAAAGATTCAAACAATCAAAGCCACACATTTATAGCCCCAAAGCGTTAGGTGTTTCCCCTTACCTAATTAATTACCTTTGATTCAAAATTGACAAGGGTTGACATCCTCACCAAAGATTCACTCAAATCACTCAAAGTGTTTAAGGTTCAAAATTAAGCACTCAAAAGTCGAACATTAAGAGTTAATCCGATAGGCTTGCATGAAAATCAAATCTCCACCACTATAATATGAGATGATACACAAATCAAAAGGTCTTTAACAGGGTTGTAACGGGGCTTGGGTTAAAGGTGTGGATAAAGGCTGAATTAGCGGGTTAGAATCAAGATTGACTTGACAAATCACCTAATTAGAGATATTGAACTAATAATAATTACATAAATAATATTCTGATATGAGCTTCTTCTTCAATAATTTGGAATTTAACGTATAAGCTCGCCTAATCACAAAACCAATAGTGAATATTCTTCGATTTTTTTCTTTAAGAACAAGTCAAATATTTAATAAAAGATAAATTCAACTACTGAAATACAATAATTAGGCAATCGATCGAATCAAATTTCGATAGAAAGGGTAGTCAAGAAATGGTGATAACAAATACAAAGGGTTTTGAGTTAATATTAGTAGGTGAGTCAATAAAAAAAGTTGTTAGGATTAAACGGGGTTCACTAGGGGTTAATTGTGAAGGTAGGCTTTTAGTGGAGTGAGTGGGTTAAAACCTAGCTGCCCTTATCATCTCTGTATATCAAATCAAAGGTGTGGTCTCGACATGTATAATCGATGCAAGTTCTAGAATAACAAATCAATGTTGACACACTCATAACCAATAAGTGAGCAAGGAAAAGAATATGTGCTCTAAAATGCTCAAAATTTTACAAAAATTATGGGTGTTTGATATCAATCTCGTAAATTTCAAACTTCAAGCTAATAATTAGATTCAGGTAGACAACCTAACAAATTTTAAATTTCTGAAAAATAGACTTATTATGCTTGATTCTCTAGTATCTTAAAGTTTAATCATCAATGCACAATTATCAATGACTTAATCTAAAACATATCGATAAAAATCATGAATCAAAGGAAATTTCATTCTAATAGTAATATGAGAAAATTACTTCAAGACAAGATATCATTCAAGGATTTGAGAATAATGCAAAAGGTGAGGCACTTCCTTGAAATAAATATTCACCCCCCACACTTAAGATGTACATTGCCCTCAATGTGCAAAGATAGATAAAAACAATGTAGTAAAAAAAAAATCAAAAGATAGGGGTAGAAGTGAAACTCCCTAAATGTATTCCTTGAATTGGAAGTGTGGAGACTTGATTCGGAGGTGAAAGATAAGTTGGAGGAGGTGGCTCTTAGTGTGGCTGTCCACAATCTCTGCGCTAGATGAAGAAATTGGGAGGCTCGTGAAGAATTAGCCAGGAAATGATGAAAATAATTAAAACTATACTAATTATATATTTAAAGACAAGAAAGGTAAAGAGAAATAGTAAAAAAAGGTAAAATAAAATTAAAAGAGAAAATAAATGGACTGAGGAGTCCTTATTGTTGGATGGTTCGCGAGGTGGGTGTGAATTCTAAGGCTATAATGGGGTGGTGGTCAAGGTTCCGGTGTGATTCCCTAGCAACCTTTAGAACCTAAATAAAAGAAAACGAAATAAAATAGATTAAACTAAGTAAAATAATAATAAAGAAAAGAAAAATAAATGAGAAGAGAAAATAAAAATAAAAACTAAATGGCCTCAAATATCCTCGACTTGTCGAGTGGATGAAGCGGCCGGCATGAACTTATGTAGATCGGTCTCACAAAGGGAGACTGCGCCAGGGTCCTTCCGCTTCTTTGACATAGATGTGGTGTAGCTCAAGGGTTTGGGTAATGAATAAAGAAGAAAAGTATGGGGAGGGGGATATCTGAAGGATGGGATGGGTGAAAGGAGATGGGGAGCAAGTAAGAAGAAAATGGGGGGTTAAATAGAATTTTCAGGTCTGGTACGTCCCCATGCCCCTGTACCATGGGCGTGTAAGTCACACGGTCGTATCGCACGGTCGTGTTTTGCTTTGTTTGCTTCTCCCATGCCCATGTTCAGGTCTCCACGCCCGTGTATGATCTAACAGTGTCAGCCACGGCCACATCGCACGGCCGTGGCATGGTAGTTGGAGTCTCTGACTCGATGATATGATTTGTTCTGGCTCGTACCATCTCTACCATGTTAGTACGGAGATTCGGTGCATCCACACGGCCACGGCCACGACCGCGTGTAAGGCCGTGTGGCTTGAAAATTTGTACTTTTGGTTAGTTTATAATTAGATGCGGGGGTAGAAATAATAAAAAAAATTAAAATTAAAATTAAAGGAATGTAAAAGTTAATAGAGTTAGTGCTCGGGTTACCTCCCGAGAAGCGCTCATTTATAGTCTTAAGCTAGACTTTCCTCTCATTCGCATATTCATGGTGGTTTGAGGAGTTGAAAGTCTTTCCTCATACTAGCAATTCCATTATCATGATAGAGTGTAAGACGAGTGGCGGTTATTTTCAAAGTGCCAAAAATAGGATTACTTACCTCAACTATTCCGTATAGGAAAACATTGATTACCTTGATTGTCGAAATCAGAGCTTTAAAATTATAATGAGAATGATCGAACCTGGAAACTAACTCTGACAACAATTTTAAGACAAGCGCACCTATCGAACAGTAGTATAGCTTAGGCAAGACCGAAATATCGAATCCCAAAGGAACCAAAAGTACTAATACTAAGTCTCTTTCTATTATTTAGCCTAAGAATTAAGTGAATGTTTATCTAATCTAAATTTAACTATCAACTAAACTAAAGACGCAAAGACAAAAAGAGAATGAATTGAGGAAAAATAACTTGGAAGAAAAACCAATTGATTAAGACGATACCCTTAGGAAGAATCCACCTAGACTTCACTTGTTATCTAACACTGAACCAGGCGATGTATTCAGTTGACTTGATCCGTATGAATCCCTAAGTTATATTAAACCCTCTCTCGAAGCGAATAACGTCTAACCCTAGGTTGATTAATTGAAATCACTTTCTAATTAAAACCCCTAGAATCGCATTAACTCGATCTATGGACTCCCGTATTAGGTTTCACCCTAATCCGGCAAAATCTCGTCACCTTATCTCTAGGCGTGCGATCAACTCCGCTTAAGTATGCTAGATCTACTCTTAAGCAGGGACTTTTGCTCCTCCACTTAAGCACATCATACTTGAATTAATATCCCGAAAATATCAACATAAGAATTAAGTACACATAATTAAGAACAAGTCAAATATTTATCATATAGTTCAAAAAACAATAACAAGATCTGTCTTAGGTTTCATCCCCCTCAGGTATCTGAAGGGTTTAGTTCATATCAAAAAAAGAAACCATCTCAGAAGAAAAGATAAAACAAAACATAAGAAATCCCTAAAACTCCCTGAAGGAATTGAAGGAGAGATCCGCCTTCTTGAGTAGAATTCTGGCTTCTTGAGATGGATCAACTGGCTATCTTCGAGTGATTCTCCACAAATCTGGTCTTTCTAGCTCGGCTCCTTGGCCTAGCTAACCGCCTTCTTTCAGGTAACACTTAGGGGGTTTATATAGGCTTTGGAAATATGTTTCTTCGCCCCAAAGTATCCAAATCCAAATGAAATTGCTCTTTGCCACGACAGGGACACGGCCATGGCACATGCCCGTGTGGATCGTGGTCAGGCCGTGCTCGGACTTCTTTAATGGGACATGGCCGTGTAAGTCGAGATCAGGCCGTGTTCTAGTAGATTGGCGTGGCACGGCCGTGTGGGCTTAGGTTCAAGCAGTGTCGATTTCCTCTTTGGCCCAATTTGGTTCGTTTTAGGCCCGTTTCTCATTCTTTTCATCCTCAGGTGCTTTCCTGGGTATAAAACATGAAAACAAAGGATTAAGAGCACCTTTTTACATAAATCGAGGCTTAATTCATCCAAATGCATACTAAATGTGGGCTTAAAATATGTTACTTTTACGGTTTATCAAATACCCCCACACTTAAGCTTTTGCTTGTCCTCAAGCAAAATTATCAACTTACAATTAAAACGAACTTTCCATAATTCATAATTCCTACTGACAATGTCTCATCATAATTCGTAGATAATTTATACATGGATAATTTAACTCAAAGAGTCCTAACGATTCAAACAATCAAAGTCATACGTTTGTAGCACAAAAACGTAGGTGTCTCCTTTACCTGAATAATTACCTTTAATTCAAAACCTACAAGGATTGACATCCTCACAAAAGATTCACTCAAATCACTCGAGGTGTTTAAGGTTCAAAATTAAGCACTCAAAAGTCAAACCTGAAAAGTTAATCCCATAGGCTTGCCTGAAAATCAAATATCCACCACTGTAAAATGAGATGATAAACGAATCAAAAGGTCTTTAACAGGGTTGTAGTGGGGCTTCGGCTAAGGGTATGGATATAGGTTGAATTAGAAGGTTAGAATTGAGACTGACCTGAAAAATTACCTAACTAGGAATATTGAGATGATAATAAATAATTACATCAACTAAAAATAATAACCCTAATAATACGAGCTTTTTCTTTTGATAACTAAATTTTAACTGCATAAGCTCTCTTTTCATAATACTAATACTGAATATGCTTCGATTTTTTTTAAGAACAAGTCAAATATTACATAATAAGGAATGAATCTATTACTTAAAATAAAGAAATCAAATCAAATCAAATCTCAATGTAAGGGTAGTCAAAAGGAATGGTGATAACAAATATAAAGGGCTTTGGGTTAACATTAGCGGGTAAGTCAATAAAAAGGGTTATTAGGATCAACGGGGTTCCCTAAGGGTTAATTATGAAGGTAGGCTTTTAGTGAGTAAGTGGGTTAAATCCTAGGTGCCTTAATCATCTCTGTATATCAAATCAAAGGTGTGGTCTTAGCATGTATAATTGAGGCAAGTTCTAGAATAACAGTTCAAAGTTGACACACTCATAATCAATAAAGTGAGCATGAAAAAGAATATATGCTCTAATAGGCTCAAAATCTCACAAAAATTATGGGTGTTTTTGACATCATTCTTGTAAATTTCAAATTTCAAGGTAACATTCAGATTCAGGTAAACAACCTAACAAAAATTTTAATTCTGAAAAATAGACTTATCATGCTTGATTCTCTAGTATTCTTCAAATTTAATCATCAATGCACAATTATCAATGACTTACTCTAAAACATATCAATAAAAATCATAAATCAAAGGAATTTTCATTCTAATCATAATATGAGAGACTTACTTTAGAACAAGGCATAATTCAGGGATTTTCAAATAATACTATAATTAATCCCCCACACTTAGGATGTACATTGCCCTCAATGTACAAAAATAGATAATATCAAAATAATCATAAAATCATAAGATGGGAAGAGAAGTGAAACTTCCTGAATTTTGTATGAAGTCAATGAAAAGAAACCGGATAGGATTGGAGGTGAACGTGGAGAAGCGTCTCGGACCGTTTGAAATTGAGTCCTCGAAGCAGCAGTCCTAATTTTATTGTATCCTAAGCTAAATCTAAAAAATACGAATAATAAGAAGAAAATAATAAAGGAAATAAAAAATAAAAATAAAAATAAAAATAAAAATAAATAATGGAAAATGAAAGAAGAAAGATAACGGGAAAATGAAGGGAAGAACGGGATTAAATAGAAATTATGGATCTGGTAGTTGGCCCCGCCCTTGTACCTTCCTGTGGTGGCCACATGGCTACAACCATGGCTGTGTGCAAGGCCGTGTGGTATGGAAATCTGTACTTTGGTTAGTTTATGGTTAGGTGCTAAAAGGAAAAATAAAAGTAAAAAAATAAAAAATGTAAAAATTAATGGGGTTAGTGCTCGGGTTGCCTCTTGAGAAGCGCTCGTTTATAGTCTTAAGCTAGACTTTACTTCTTATTCGTATGGTTATGGTGGTTTGAGGAGGTGAAAATCTTTTCTCATGCGATCAATTCGGTTATTGATATAAAATTTAAGTCAAGTAGTGTTTACCTTAAAGGTGCTGATTTTAGGACTAGTTACCTCGATTGTTCCATCTGGGAAGATTTTGAGTACCTGACCTCCTATCTTAATGTAACACCTCAAACCCGGTCAACACACCACGACCGAATCTAGCATGTTACAGAAAAAAAACGTTTTGAAGAAATCCATTTACCAATTAAGTTTCAGTGAAAAACTCTTTAATTGTATCATGTTTGTAGAAATCAGGTGCATGATTAGTTAAAAATCGCTAGTTTACTTTAATATCCCGAGAATCAAACTTTAAAACTTAGTTGTCGATCCATAGGATAGAAAACGTTTATGCCATTTAAAACCCGAATGATTCTTCCTTAGTTAGTTTGAAAACCGTTTGCATTTAAATGTGGAAAACATAAATTTGAAACTCATTGGAGTTGTCTTCATTATCAAGTAAATTGATTTACCCGATGGTAAAGTTTAGAAAAAAACTCAATGCGAAGTAAAGTTTTGAAACCCATTGCGTATTCAAGTTATTATATCAATCAAGTCATTTATTTAGCCGTGTTTGAAATCAAATCTAAAACGGATAAATAATCCAAAAACATAATTTAAAAAGGCCTTATTACAAACCCAAAATAAAACGAAATATAAAATAAATACCCAAATCAAGGTCCATGTAAAACCGAATTTCTATTGCATGACCACCTCGAGTCCATACGGCTCCTCATCCACGATCTATGAATTACCTGAAAAGATAAGGGAGAAGGTGAGTCATCAAGACTCAGTGCATAATCCCCCTCCCGGTTATTGCAACATGCTTACACCGGTCATAACCAAGCAATATATCATGCACCCAAACCTAGCCATCCATAACTCCATTCCTACCCCGTGTGGTACCAAACCATTGGTGGTGCCAAACCACTGGTGACCCAAAGTCATGATATCCAATAATAATGTGGTGCCAAACCACTGGTGACCCAAAGTCACGAATAATCCATCTGTGGGGCCAACCCACGTTGTGATACCAAATCACTGGTGACAATCCCGTCATATCAAATGTGGGGCCAACCCATTGTGGTGCTAAGCCACTGGGACGAGTCGCTATGAGGTGCCAAACCTCTGGTGACCCAAAGTCACAAAATAATCTGTGGTAACAAACCACTGGAGGTGCCAAACCTCTGGTGACTCAAAGTCACGGATATCACTCTTCCCCCTCCTCTCATCATACCCATGTCCATGCCATGTTCATCAGTCATAATAATTCGTGTATGCAGTATGCCAAGTATGCAAATCATATATCAAAGATAACGCATGAAACGTATGACCATCATAATCAGAACAACAAATACAATATAACCAAGCTAATCAACCTCTAAAGGGTATAACAGAAATTTTTACCTACCAAGGGCATTTTCGTAATTTACCTTTCAGGGGTATTTTGGTAATTTACCCACTAAGGGTATTTCAATAATTTCGTACCTGAAATGGCCTTTCCGAAGGCCCAATGTTGCCCCGAGCGACTCAACTACCAATTCTGGTCGTACCGGACTATTGGGCCTAAAGCCCAATTCTGGCCCATTCTGGCCCACACACTCGTGTAGCCTACCTAACACAAATCTAGCCACGTATATAAGTTCCATCTAGTCTAGTTCACTATATACTATATCATCATACATTTTACTCAATTAGGCCAACGGGCCCATTAGGCCCACTTCGGCCCATCGCGGCCCAAGCAGCCCCAACCCACAAGAATACTATTGTTGGCCTCAACTATCGCGTCGAAGCCCCACACGTGCGCTCTCACGCTCGTGTGGCTACAATTGCCGTGATCGGCACTTCGACATTTGCCGCTCTACAGCTAGAGTAGAAAGAGTTACACACCTGATAGGACTCTGGTGTTAAATCGCGCTGCGCCCACTGCTGTGCCCAAACACCCACCAAGGTATGTTAACTCTCCTCCTGGAATGCTCTTTATATAGCTAGCTCTTCACCCTTCTTCTTTGTATCTTTCCGATGTGGGATCCCTTCGTCAGTAGAGTTTAAATTCAACTGAAACTCTTGCCGTCCAATCCGCAAAATAAATACTCCCTTGCTTCTCATGAGATTCGAACCCAGGCTCCCTTGCAACATAATCCACGTCGCTAACCACTTGGCCACATGCTCCTCTTGTGTCTTAAACCATGTGCAACTAAATATAAATCTATAGCCAAATTTTAAGGTCCAAGTAAAAAGAAAACCAAAATGCAGACGCCAAGACTTGAACCTTGGACCTCCTTCCTTCCTTGTGGCGTCACCCCCTTGTCTCTTATGTGGCGTCACTTTGCCACTACACCACACACTACACTTGTGTCATTTTCCTCCACTTTTTATTCTTAAGGCCTACCTGCCAACTTCCAGGGTTTTTTCCGCCTAAAACCAAAATTTCCCTAAAGCTTAAATTTGATCCTGGGACTTCCTAGAAGCCCTCTAACCTTCCAAAATCACTTACCTAATAAGTCTAACTTGCATTAATACCGTTCTCTAAAATTTTAAATGCTACTACGCCTAAGGCCCATTGGGCTCAATCCTACTAGGCCCAATTTCAGGATGTTACAAATCTACCCTCCTTAAAGAAATTTCGTCCTCGAAATTTCCAACTAACTAACAGTCTTACATCCTAACCTACCACACTACGCTCTTGCTGCGCACTCTAATCTTAATAAAACTAATATACTTTCTAACTAAATCTTGAAACCCCTTCACATAACCAACTATCTAACACCGAAGCAAGCAGATATTTTTCACACATACATACAATTCCTATATTCAAGCATCACATCCACACATCGCAGAATAAATACAATCATTCTGCATATAATAGAATATAGTAAAAAGGAAACTTACGGATTTGATGCCGGAGACTCGGGTGCCATACTTACAGAAAAGAGATATATATTTTTCTAAACCATCATTTGAAAACATTTTTGAACCCAAAACCCACAGCCGAGTTTTTGAACTTGGCTCTGATACCATAATTGTAACACCTCAAACCCAGTCAACACACCACGACCGAATCTAGCATGTTACAGAAAAAAACGTTTTGAAGAAATCCATTTACCAATTAAGTTTCAGTGAAAAACTCTTTAATTGTATCATGTTTGTAGAAATCAGGTGCATGATTAGTTAAAAATTGCTAGTTTACTTTAACATCCCGGGAATCAAACTTTAAAACTTAGTTGTCGATCCATAGGATAGAAAACGTTTATGCCATTTAAAACCCGAATGATTCTTCCTTAGTTAGTTTGAAAACCATTTGCATTTAAATGTGGAAAACGTAAATTTGAAACTCATTGGAGTTGTCTTCATTATCAAGTAAATTGATTTACCCGATGGTAAAGTTTAGAAAAAAACTCAATGCGAAGTAAAGTTTTGAAACCCATTGCGTATTCAAGTTATTATATCAATCAAGTCATTTATTTTGCCGTGTTTGAAATCAAATCTAAAACGGATAAATAATCCAAAAACATAATTTAAAAAGGCCTTAATACAAACCCAAAATAAAATGAAATATCAAATAAATACCCAAATCAAGGTCCATGTAAAACCGAATTTCTATTGCATGACCACCTCGAGTCCATCCGGCTCCTCATCTGCGATCTACGAATCACCTGAAAAGATAAGGGAGAAGGTGAGTCATCAAGACTCAGTGCATAATCCCCCTCCCGATTATTGCAACATGCTTACACCAGTCATAACCAAGCAATATATCATGCACCCAAACCTAGCCATCCATAACTCCGTTCCTACCCCGTGTGGTACAAAACCACTGGTGGTGCCAAACCACTGGTGACCCAAAGTTACGATATCCAATAATAATGTGGTGCCAAACCACTGGTGACCCAAAGTCACGAATAATCCATCTGTGGGGCCAACCCACGTTGTGATACCAAATCACTGGCGATAATACCGTCATATCAAATGTGGGGCCAACCCACTGTGGTGCTAAGCCACTAGGACGAGTCGCTATGAGGTGCCAAACCTCTGGTGACCCAAAGTCAGGAAATATCAATTGTCCAAGTGTGGGGCCAACCCACGTGTGATACCAAATCACTGGCGACAATCCCGATATATCAACTGTGGGGCCAACCCACTGTGGTGCTAAGCCACTGGACGAGTCGCTATGAGGTGCCAAACCTCTGGTGACCCAAAGTCACAAAATAATCTGTGGTACCAAACCATTGGAGGTGCCAAACCTCTGGTGACCCAATGTCACGGATATCAATCTTCCCCCTCCTCTTATCATACCCATGTCCATGCCATGTTCATCAGTCATAATAATTCGTGTATGCAGTATGCCAAGTATGCAAATCATATATCAAAGATAACTCATGAAACGTATGACCATCATAATCAGAACAACAAATACGATATAACCAAGCTAATCAACCTCTAAAGGGTATAACAGTAATTTTTACCTACCAAGGGCATTTTCGTAATTTACATTTCAGGGGTATTTTGGTAATTTACCCACTAAGGGTATTTCAGTAATTTCGTACCTGAAATGGCCTTTCTGAAGGCCCAATGTTGCCCCGAGCGACTCAACTATCAATTATGGTCGTACTGGACTATTGGGCCTAAAGCCCAATTCTGGCCCATTCTGGCCCACACACTCGTGTAGCCCACCTAACACAAATCTAGCCGCGTATATAAGTTCCACCTAGTCTAGTTCACTATATACTATATCATCATACATTTTACTCAATTAGGCCCACGGGCCCATTGGGCCCACTTCGGCCCATCGCGGCCCAAGCAGCCCCAACCCAGAAGAATACTATTGTTGGCCTCAACTACCGCGTCGAAGCCCCACATGCGCGCTCGCACGCTCGTGTGGCTACAATTACCGTGATCGGCACTTCGACATTTGACGCTCTACTGCTAGAGTAGAGAGAGTCACACACCCGATAGGACTCTGGTGTTAAACCGCGCTGCGCCCACTGCTGTGTCCAAACGCCCACCAAGGTATGTTAACTCTCCTCCTGGAATGCTATTTATATAGCTAGCTCTTCACCCTTCTTCTTTGTATCTTTCCGATGTGGGATCCCTTCGTCAGTAGAGTTTAAATTCAACTGAAACTCTTGCCGTCCAATCCGCAAAATAAATACTCCCTTGCTTCTCATGAGATTCGAACCCAGGCTCCCTTGCAACATAATCCACGTCGCTAACCACTTGGCCACAAGCTCCTCTTGTGTCTTAAACCATGCGCAACTAAATATAAATCTATAGCCAAATTCTAGGGTCCAAGTAAAAAGAAAACCAAAATATAGACGCCAAGACTTGAACCTTGGACCTCCTTCCTTCCTTGTGGCGTCACCCCCTTGTCTCTTATGTGGCGTCACTTCGCCACTACACCACACACTACACTTGTGTAATTTTCCTCCACTTTTTATTCTTAAGGCCTACCTGCCAACTTCCAGGGTTTTTTCAGCCTAAAACCAAAATTTCCCTAAAGCCTAAATTTGATCACGGGACTTCCTAGAAGCCCTCTAACCTTCCAAAATCACTTACCTAATAAGTGTAACTTGCATTAATACCGTTCTCTAAAATTTTAAATGCTACTACGCCTAAGGCCCATTGGGCTCAATCCTATTAGGCACAATTTCAGGATGTTACAAATCTACCCTCCTTAAAGAAATTTCGTCCTCGAAATTTCCAACTAACTAACAGTCGTACATCCTAACCTACCACACTACGCTCTTGCTGGGCACTCTGATCTTAATAAAACTAATATACTTTCTAACTAAATCTTGAAACCCCTTCACAAAACCAACTATCTAACACCGAAGCAAGCAGATATTTTTTACACATACATACAATTCCTATATTCAATCATCACATCCACACATCGCAGAATAAATACAATCATTCTGCATATAATAGAATATAGTAAAAAGGAAACATACGGATTTGATGCCGGAGACTCGGGTGCCATACTTACAGAAAAGAGATATATATTTTTCTAAACCATCATTTGAAAACATTTTTGCAGCCGAGTTTTTGAACTTGGCTCTGATACCATAATTGTAACACCTCAAACCCGGTCAACACACCACGACCGAATCTAGCATGTTACAGAAAAAAACGTTTTGAAGAAATCCATTTACCAATTAAGTTTCAGTGAAAAACTCTTTAATTGTATCATGTTTGTAGAAATCAGGTGCATGATTAGTTAAAAATTGCTAGTTTACTTTAACATCCTGGGAATCAAACTTTAAAACTTAGTTGTCGATCCATAGGATAGAAAACGTTTATGCCATTTAAAACCCGAATGATTCTCCTTAGTTAGTTTGAAAACCGTTTGCATTTAAATGTGGAAAACGTAAATTTGAAACTCATTGGAGTTGTCTTCATCATCAAGTAAATTGATTTACCCGATGGTAAAGTTTAGAAAAAAACTCAATGCGAAGTAAAGTTTTGAAACCCATTGCGTATTCAAGTTATTATATCAATCAAGTCATTTATTTTGCCGTGTTTGAAATCAAATCTAAAACGGATAAATAATCCAAAAACATAATTTAAAAAGGCCTTATTACAAACCCAAAATAAAACGAAATATCAAATAAATACCCAAATCAAGGTCCATGTAAAACCGAATTTCTATTGCATGACCACCTCGAGTCCATCCGGCTCCTCATCCGCGATCTACGAATCACCTGAAAAGATAAGGGAGAAGGTGAGTCATCAAGACTCAGTGCATAATCCCCCTCCCGGTTATTGCAACATGCTTACACCAGTCATAACCAAGCAATATATCATGCACCCAAACCTAGCCATCCATAACTCCGTTCCTACCCCGTGTGGTACCAAACCACTGGTGGTACCAAACCACTGGTGACCCAAAGTTACGATATCCAATAATAATGTGGTGCCAAACCACTGGTGACCCAAAGTCACGAATAATCCATCTGTGGGGCCAACCCACGTTGTGATACCAAATCACTGGCGATAATACCGTCATATCAAATGTGGGGCCAACCCACTGTGGTGCTAAGCCACTAGGACGAGTCGCTATGAGGTGCCAAACCTCTGGTGACCCAAAGTCAGGAAATATCAATTATCCAAGTGTGAGGCCAACCCACGTGTGATACCAAATCACTGGCGACAATCCCGATATATCAACTGTGGGGCCAACCCACTGTGGTGCTAAGCCACTGGACGAGTCGCTATGAGGTGCCAAACCTCTGGTGACCCAAAGTCACAAAATAATCTGTGGTACCAAACCATTGGAGGTGCCAAACCTCTGGTGACCCAATGTCACGGATATCAATCTTCCCCCTCCTCTTATCATACCCATGTCCATGCCATGTTCATCAGTCATAATAATTCGTGTATGCAGTATGCCAAGTATGCAAATCATATATCAAAGATAACTCATGAAACGTATGACCATCATAATCAGAACAACAAATACGATATAACCAAGCTAATCAACCTCTAAAGGGTATAACAGTAATTTTTACCTACCAAGGGCATTTTCGTAATTTACCTTTCAGGGGTATTTTGGTAATTTACCTACTAAGGGTATTTCAGTAATTTCGTACCTGAAATGGCCTTTCTGAAGGCCCAATGTTGCCCCGAGCGACTCAACTATCAATTATGGTCGTACTGGACTATTGGGCCTAAAGCCCAATTCTGGCCCATTCTGGCCCACACACTCGTGTAGCCCACCTAACACAAATCTAGCCGCGTATATAAGTTCCACCTAGTCTAGTTCACTATATACTATATCATCATACATTTTACTCAATTAGGCCCACGGGCCCATTGGGCCCACTTCGGCCCATCGCGGCCCAAGCAGCCCCAACCCAGAAGAATACTATTGTTGGCCTCAACTACCGCGTCGAAGCCCCACATGTGCGCTCGCACGCTCGTGTGGCTACAATTACCGTGATCGGCACTTCGACATTGCCGCTCTACTGCTAGAGTAGAGAGAGTCACACACCTGATAGGACTCTGGTGTTAAACCGCGCTGCGCCCACTGCTGTGTCCAAACGCCCACCAAGGTATGTTAACTCTCCTCATGGAATGCTATTTATATAGCTAGCTCTTCACCCTTCTTCTTTGTATCTTTCCGATGTGGGATCCCTTCGTCAGTAGAGTTTAAATTCAACTGAAACTCTTGCCGTCCAATCCGCAAAATAAATACTCCCTTGCTTCTCATGAGATTCGAACCTAGGCTCCCTTGCAACATAATCCACGTCGCTAACCACTTGGCCACAAGCTCCTCTTGTGTCTTAAATCATGCGCAACTAAATATAAATCTATAGCCAAATTCTAAGGTCCAAGTAAAAAGAAAACCAAAATATAGACGCCAAGACTTGAACCTTGGACCTCCTTCCTTCCTTGTGGCGTCACCCCCTTGTCTCTTATGTGGCGTCTCTTTGCCACTACACCACACACTACACTTGTGTAATTTTCCTCCACTTTTTATTCTTAAGGCCTACCTGCCAACTTCCAGGGTTTTTTCAGCCTAAAACCAAAATTTCCCTAAAGCCTAAATTTGATCACGGGACTTCCTAGAAGCCCTCTAACCTTCCAAAATCACTTACCTAATAAGTGTAACTTGCATTAATACCGTTCTCTAAAATTTTAAATGCTACTACGCCTAAGGCCCATTGGGCTCAATCCTACTAGGCACAATTTCAGGATGTTACAAATCTACCCTCCTTAAAGAAATTTCGTCCTCGAAATTTCCAACTAACTAACAGTCGTACATCCTAACCTACCACACTACGCTCTTGCTGGGCACTCTGATCTTAATAAAACTAATATACTTTCTAACTAAATCTTGAAACCCCTTCACATAACCAACTATCTAACACCGAAGCAAGCAGATATTTTTTACACATACATACAATTCCTATATTCAATCATCACATCCACACATCGCAGAATAAATACAATCATTCTGCATATAATAGAATATAGTAAAAAGGAAACATACGGATTTGATGCCGGAGACTCGGGTGCCATACTTACAGAAAAGAGATATATATTTTTCTAAACCATCATTTGAAAACATTTTTGCAGCCGAGTTTTTGAACTTGGCTCTGATACCATAATTGTAACACCTCAAACCCGGTCAACACACCACGACCGAATCTAGCATGTTACAGAAAAAAACGTTTTGAAGAAATCCATTTACCAATTAAGTTTCAGTGAAAAACTCTTTAATTGTATCATGTTTGTAGAAATCAGGTGCATGATTAGTTAAAAATTGCTAGTTTACTTTAACATCCCGGGAATCAAACTTTAAAACTTAGTTGTCGATCCATAGGATAGAAAACGTTTATGCCATTTAAAACCCGAATGATTCTCCTTAGTTAGTTTGAAAACCGTTTGCATTTAAATGTGGAAAACGTAAATTTGAAACTCATTGGAGTTGTCTTCATCATCAAGTAAATTGATTTACCCGATGGTAAAGTTTAGAAAAAAACTCAATGCGAAGTAAAGTTTTGAAACCCATTGCGTATTCAAGTTATTATATCAATCAAGTCATTTATTTTGCCGTGTTTGAAATCAAATCTAAAACGGATAAATAATCCAAAAACATAATTTAAAAAGGCCTTATTACAAACCCAAAATAAAACGAAATATCAAATAAATACCCAAATCAAGGTCCATGTAAAACCGAATTTCTATTGCATGACCACCTCGAGTCCATCCGGCTCCTCATCCGCGATCTACGAATCACCTGAAAAGATAAGGGAGAAGGTGAGTCATCAAGACTCAGTGCATAATCCCCCTCCCGGTTATTGCAACATGCTTACACCAGTCATAACCAAGCAATATATCATGCACCCAAACCTAGCCATCCATAACTCCGTTCCTACCCCGTGTGGTACCAAACCACTGGTGGTGCCAAACCACTGGTGACCCAAAGTCACGAATAATCCATCTGTGGGGCCAACCCACATTGTGATACCAAATCACTGGCGACAATCCCGTCATATCAAATGTGGGGCCAACCCACTATGGTGCTAAGCCACTGGGACGAGTCGCTATGAGGTGCCAAACCTCTGGTGACCCAAAGTCAGGAAATATCAATTATCCAAGTGTGGGGCCAACCCACGTGTGATACCAAATCACTGGCGACAATCCCGATATATCAACTGTGGGGCCAACCCACTGTGGTGCTAAGCCACTGGGACGAGTCGCTGTGAGGTGCCAAACCTCTGGTGACCCAAAGTCACAAAATAATCTGTGGTACCAAACCACTGGAGGTGCCAAACCTCTGGTGACCCAAAGTCACGTATATCAATCTTCCCCCTCCTCTCATCATACCCATGTCCATGCCATGTTCATCAGTCATAATAATTCGTGTATGCAGTATGCCAAGTTTGCAAATCATATATCAAAGATAACGCATGAAACGTATTACCATCATAATCAGAACAACAAATATGATATAACCAAGCTAATCAACCTCTAAAGGGTATAACAGTAATTTTACCTACCAAGGGCATTTTCGTAATTTACCTTTTAGGGGTATTTTGGTAATTTACCCATTAAGGGTATTTCAGTAATTTCGTACCTGAAATGGCCTTTCCGAAGGCCCAATGTTGCCCCGAGCGGCTCAACTACCAATTCTGGTCGTACCGGACTATTGGGCCTAAAGCCCAATTCTGGCCCATTCAGGCCCACACACTCGTGTAGCCCACCTAACACAAATCTAGCCACGTATATAAGTTCCCACTACACCACACCTCCACTTGTGTCATTTTCCTCCACTTTTTATTCTTAAGGCCTACCTGCCAACTTCCAGGGTTTTTTTCGCCTAAAACCAAAATTTCCCTAAAGCCTAAATTTGATCCCGAGACTTCCTGGAAGCCCTCTAACCTTCCAAAATCACTTATCTAATAAGTCTAACTTGCATTAATACCGTTCTCTAAAATTTTAAATGCTACTACGCCTAAGGCCCATTGGGCTCAATCCTACTAGGCCCAATTTCAGGATGTTACACTTAAGCTAGGTTGTCCCATCATTAAGTTCGTCATGGAGTCACCTCGTTTTTGCTTCGTGTGTTTTTAGTTTCTCTTTGAAGTGTGTCTTCTAAAGCTTTTGTTCCTCATGAATTTCTTCTTTATCGACACGAGGTCTAGAATCTGGCATCTGCGAAAGAGCTTCAAGAAACGGCAAGTTAATATGAAATTTTTTTGAAAGTTTAAGAGACTTACCAAGTTGCTCCTCTATGTGGTCTTTCTTTATCGCATCGGGGTATGACACACGAGGTTGGTACTTGTAATCACCAGGTTCGGTAAATCATGGCTTACTTCAACCTTACCTTCACTTACCACAGGCTCTTGCCTTGGGTCAGATTCCACTAACCTTTCACTGTCATGAGCTGTTATGGCTTGAATTTGCTCTTTTGGGTTAGTTTCAGTGTTGCTTGGCAAGCTTTCTTGTAGTTATTCTAAGATTAGCTTAGCAAGTTGCCCGATTTGATCCTTGAACTCTTGTGACAATACTTCAAGTTTTGTTTCTACCTTTTGGAAACATGTTTCTGAGGCTGCTATGAATTTTGTTAGCATCTCTTCAAGGTTCTACTCCTCTTCCTGTTGGTGAGGTGGTTGTTGAAAATCTGGATTTTCTGTAGCTGCTATGAATTTTGTCAGCATCTCCTCAAGGTTCGACTCCTCTTCCTGTTGGTGAGGTGATTGTTGAAAATTTGGAGAAAGTTCCTATCTTTGGCTACTTTGATCATCCCATGAGAAATTGGGATGGTACCTCCAGCCTGCATTATAAGTGTCAATATAAAAATTATTTTGAGGTCTAGAATAGTTACCTATATAGTGGACTTGTCCATTCTCCATGCCATATCCGTAGGCTGCGTACTCAGGATTCGTCACGCCTCCTA
Source organism: Gossypium australe (assembly GCA_005393395.2). Lineage (NCBI taxonomy): Eukaryota > Viridiplantae > Streptophyta > Magnoliopsida > Malvales > Malvaceae > Gossypium > Gossypium australe. Next base: position 46,058,954 of record CM016615.1, read on the forward strand.
GATTCGAGTCATATTGCATTACTGGGTGTACCTGCGAGAGACTATGCAAACCATCAATCTTTTTATTCATCATCTCTAGCTGGTTAGATAACCTGGTGACCACGTCAAGGTTGAAGACACTGGCTGCTTTAGTAGGAATCGACCTCATGACTTGCCACTGATAATTATTCAGTACCATCTTCTTTATAAACTAAAATTATCTGCCAAAAGCAAATAGAGGAAAAATTATCAAAGTAAAAATAAAATAAAAATAATGAAAATAAATTACAATAATAAAAAAAATGGCTAAAGTAATAAAAATTGAGCTTTCTTAATATTTAGTCCCCCAGCAACGGCGCCAAAAACTTGATTGTTGAAGTCAGAGCTTTAAAATTATAATTAGAGTGATCGAACCTGGAAACTAACTCTGACAATGATTTTAAGGCAAACGCACCTATCGAATGGTAATATAGCTTAGGCAAGACCGGAATATCGAATCCCAAAGGAACCAAAAGAACTAATACTAACTCTCTTTATATTATTTAGCCTAAGAATTAAGTGAATGTTTATCTAATGTAAATTTAACTATCAACTAAACTAAAGACAAAAGAGAATGAATTGAGGAAAAATAACTTGGAAGAAAAACCAATTGATTAAGACGATACCCTTAGTAAGAATCCACCTAGACTTCACTTGTTATCTAACACTGAACCAGACGATGTATTCACTTGACTTGATCCGTAAGATTTCCTAAGTTATATTAAACCCTCTCTCGAAGTGAATAACATCTAACCCTAGGTTGATTAATTGAAATCTCTTTCTAATTAAAACCCCTAGAATCGCATTAACTCGATCTATAGACTCCCATATTAGGTTTCACCCTAATCCGGAAAAATCTCGTCACCCTATCTCTAGGCGTGCGATCAACTCCGCTTAATTATGCTAGATCCACTCTTAAACAGGGACTTTTGCTCCTCCACTTAAGCACATCATACTTGAATCAATATCCCAAAAATATCAACACAAGAATTAAGCACACATAATTAAGAACAAGTCAAATTTACATGCATAAGCTCACCTAACATAGAACTAATAATGAATATACTTCGTCGTTTTTTTTAAGAACAAACTAAGTAATAAAGGATAAATTAAACTTACTGAAATAATATAATTAGGTAACTAATCGAGTCAAATTTTGATATAAGGGTAGTCAAGGAATGGTGATAACAAATACAAAGGGTTTTGGGTTAAAATTAGTGGGTAAGTCAATAAAAAAGGGCTGTTAGGATTAAACGGGGTTCACTAGGGGTTAATTGTGGAGGTAGGCTTTTTGTGGAGTAAGTGGGTTAAAACCTAGGTGCCTTTATCATCTTTGTATATCAAATCTTAGGTGTGGTCTTGACAAGTATAATCAATGCAAGTTCTAGAATAACAAATCAATGTTGACATACTCATAATCAATAAAGTGAGCAAGAAAAAGAATATATGCTCTATAAGGCTCAAAATCTCACAAAAAATTATGGGTTTTTTATGTCAACCTCGTAAATTTCAAACTTCAAAGTAATATTCAAATTCAGGTAGACAACATAGAAAAAAAAATTAATTTTTGAAAAATAGACTTATCATGCTTGATTCTCTAGTATTCTTTAACTTTAATCATCAATGCACAATTATCAATGACTTACTCTAAAACATATCAGTAAAAATCATAAATCAAAGAAAATTTCATTCTAGTCATAATATGAGAAACTTACTTTTCGAACAAGGCATAATTCAGGTATTTTCAAATAATACTATAGTTAACCCCCCCACACTTAAGATGTACATTGCCCTCAATGTACAAAGATAGATAATATCTAAATAATCATAAAATCATAAGATAGGGAGAGAAGTGAAACTTCTTGAATTATGGATGAAATCCTTGGAGGAGGTGGAAAATACGTTGGAGGTGAATGTGGGGTAGCGTCTTGAAGCGTTTGAAATTAAATCCTCGAAGTAGCCAGTATGATTTTATTGTATCCTAGGCTAAATCTAAATAGCATGAAGAATAAGAAGAAAATAATAAAGAAAATAAAATAAAGATAAAAATAAAAGTGAATAATGGAAAATGAAAGAAAAAAGTCAATTGGAAAAAAAAGAAAGGAAGAAGGGGGTTTAGATAGAGATGCAACCCATGTTTTGGGAAAAAATTTTGTCCTGTTGCCACACATCTATGGCCACGCCATTTTACCTACTTATGGTGCCCACACGGCCACGGCCACGGCCGTGTGCAAGGCCGTGTGGGTATGAAGACCTACGCCTAGATACGAAAAGAAATAAAACAAAACTAGTTAGTAGAGTTAGGGTGGAGAGTAGAGGAGAAGAATGGGGAAGCGTGGTTGGGTTTAAATAGAGGCTTGATTTTGGTACTTTCCCACGCCCGTAGGCTGAGGGTGTGTCGATTCACACGGCAGCCTCGCACGGACGTGTGTTTAAGCATGTTGTTACTCCATGCCCATTTTTTAGCCAGCCACGCTAGTGTCTGAGAAGTCAGTATGTTGGCACGGTTTGAAGGCACGGGCATGTTATGCCCGTGGTTGGCAAGTCAATAGCTTCACACGTCCATAAGGCATGGCCGTGCCACTTTGTCGGTGCCCGTGGGGTAGTGGTTGGATCCGTGACGTCGAAAAGTGGTTGGGACTGAGTTGCACGGCCTCTAATAAGTCAGTACGGGGATTCTGGTGGTCCACACAGTCATGGACATGGCCGTGTGTAAGGCTGTGTGGACTGGAAATCTGTACTTCTAGTTAGTTTAAAATGAAAAAGAAAGAAAAAAAAAATAAAATGAAAACAAATGTAAAAAGAAAATTGGGTTAGTGCTTGGGTTGCCTCCCGAGAAGCGCTCGTTTATAGTCTTAAGCTAGACTTTACCTGTTATTCGTATGGTCACGGTGGTTTGAGGAGGTGAAAATCTTTTCGCATGCGATCAATTCGGTTATGGATATATAGTTTAAGTTGAGTAATGTTTATCTCAAAAGTATCGAGTTTAGGATTGCATACCTCAATTGTGCCGTATAGGAAGACATTAAGTATGTCAAAAGTGATTTCTTCATTTGTCTTGGGGTCTGAATTGGTGATTCGAGAGTCTTCCTTATTCAACAATACTTGATCCCCTAATATAAAGTGAGTCGTTGCTCCTATCAGCTCGTTTGGGGGCTCCTTCGATTTCACTTTGTGTGGTTCCTGTTCCTCTTTGATTTGTGTTTCCTGCTCTTTTAGTTTGTCAATCCTAAGGCTTTGTTTCTTATGTATTTCTTCTTTGTTGGCACGAGGTCTAATATCTAGCTCGGCTAAGTGATTTCGTGATACTTCCTAAAAAGAAGGTTGAACCAAATGATTATCAATATAATTAACGTTCGTACCTTTATTACTTGATGTCCTAGCTGAGCCAAGAGCTACACGAAGTGTGAGTTCACCGAATTCTTCCTCTGTGTGGTCTTTCTTTATTGCATCGGGATATGACACACGAGGTTGGTACTCTGTAATTACCGCTTTTGGTAAATCATGGCACACCTCAACCTTACCTTCACTTACCATAGGTTCTTCCCTTGGGTTTGGTTCGTCTAACCCTTCACTATCGTAAATGGCTTGATTTTGCTCTCTCGAGTTAGTTTCAATATTGCTTGGCAAGCTTCCTTGTGGTAGTTCTAATATTAGCTTTGCGAGTTGTTCGACTGCATTAGTGACTTCCTTGAATGACTTAGTAAGTTTCCCGACTCGGTTCTCGTTGCTTTTAAGTGTCTTCTCAGTATCTTGGAAGCAATTTTCTGTGGCTGCCATGAATTTTGTTAGCATCTCTTCAAGGTGCGACTCCTCTTCCTGTTGGTGAGGTGGTTGTTGAAAGTTTGGAGGAAGTTCCGGTCTTTGTCTATTTTGATCATTCCACGAGAAATTGCGATGGTAACTCCAACCTGCGTTATAAGTGTTATTATAAAAATTATTTTATGGTCTAGAATAGTTACCCATATAGTGAGCTTGCTCGTTTTCCATGCCATATCCGTAGGGTGGGTACTCAGGATTCGCCACGGTTCCACTTGCGTTGCATTGCATGACTGAGTGTACCTGTAAAGGACACAAACTATCAATCTGTTTATTCATCATCTCTACCTGTGTTGATAGCATGGTTGTCGCCTCGAGATTGTAAACTCCAGCTAATTTTGTCAGTTTCGTCCTTGTAACTTGCCATTGATAATTATTCAGTGACATCTCCTCAATGAACTCGTAGGCTGCTTCAGGAGTCTTGTTATTTAGAGTTCCACCGGCGGCTGAATCAATTAGTTGCCTTGTGGAAGGGTTTACACAATTGTAGAAAGTTTGGACTTGTAGCCACAAGGGTAGACCATGGTGTGGACACCTTCTCAAGAGATCTTTGTATCTCTCCCATGCGTCGTATAATGTCTCTAAATCCATCTGCACAAAAGAAGAGATATCATGTTGCAATTTAGCCGTTTTGGCCGGTGGGAAATATTTCAATAAAAACTTTTCGGTCGTTTGTTCCCATGTAGTGATTGACCCTCGTGGTAACGAGTTTAACCATTGTTTGGCTTTATTCCTTAATGAAAAAGGGAATAACCGAAGACGTATGGCATCATCAGAAATGCCATTTATTTTGAAGGTATCACAGAACTCTAAAAAATTAGCTATATGCGTGTTTGGATCTTCGTCCTGCAAGCCATCAAATTGAACAAACTGTTAAATCATTTGTATTGTGTTAGGCTTTAATTCAAATTTGTTAGCAGCTATAACAGGCCTAACAATACTAGATTCTGCTCCTGTTAAATGCGATTTAGCATAATCAAACATTGTACGTGGAGCATTATGTTCCCCCACATCTCGTGGTGGTGGATTGTTCTCGTCCATCCCTTCAGTAGGATTGGATTCTCGCTGTTCTTTTGGTAATTTAGGGCTCCCCTGATTTCTCTGCGATTCCTGTGAGCGGTAACTTCAATTTCACTATCGAATACCAAAGGTCCTCTCGGGTTCCTTCCAGTCATAAACTAGAGGTATCTGCTAGAAAAAAAAAGAAAATTTAGCAAAAATTAACATTTAACCTAAAAAAATAAAAAAATAAAAAATAATGGCTAAAGTAATAAAAATAGAGCGTTCTTAACATTTTAGTTCCCCGGCAACGGTGCCAAAAAATTGATCGCTGAAATCAGAGCTTTAAAATTTATAAAACGAATGATCAAACCTGGAAACTAACTCTGACAACGATTAAAGGCCAAGTGTACCTATCGAACAGTAGTATAGCTTAGGCAAGACCGGATTGTCGAACCCAAAGGAACTAAAAATACTAATACTAACTTTCTTTTTATTATTTAGCCTAAAATAAAGTGAAGTTGCTTTAATCTAATTTAACGACTACTAGGCTAAAGACAGAAAGACAAAAAGAACGAATTAGGAAATAACTTGACGAAAAACTCAGTTGATTACGATGATACCCTCAGGAAGAATCCACCTAGACTTCACTTGTTAATTAACACTGAACCATATGATTTATTCACTTATTTTGATCCGTAGGACTCCCTAATGTATATTAAACCCTCTCTCGAGGCGAATAACGGCTAACCCTAGGTTAATTAGTGGAACTCTCGTTCTCTTATAATAACCCCTTAGAATAGTAGTAAATCGATCAATGTATTCCCATATTAGGTTTCACCCTAATCTAGCAAAATCTCTTAACCCTATCTCTAGGCGTTCGATCAACTTCGCTTAATTATGCTAGATCTACTCTTAAGCAGGGTCTATTTCTCCTTCACCTAAGCACATCAGATTTGGATTAAGCATGCATAACTAAGAACAAACTAAGTATTTATCATATAATTCATGAAACAATAACAAGATTCATCTAGGTTTCATCCCCTTCAGGTATCTGAGGGGTTTAGTTCATAACAAATAAATAAAACATCTCAAGAGAAAAGATAAAACAAAACATAAGAGATCCCGAAAACTCCCTGAAGGAATTGAAAGAGAAATCCATTGTCTTGAGTAGAATTTTGGCTTCTTGGGATGGATCAACTGGCTAACTTCAAGTAATTCCCTTAATTCTGACCTTTCTGGCTTGGCATCTAGGCCTAGCTCGACGCCCCGAACAAAAGCCTTGGCAGAAGGCTTCTGTCGAACTCCCCCTTCAAGTTGCCCCCTTGGGTGTTTATATAGACTGTGAGATGCCTTACTTGGCCCCTAAGTTTCATAATTTAAGTAGAATTCCTACTAGGGTGTTTGAATAGGCTTTGGAATATGTTTCTTTGCCTCCAAGTATCCTTTCCCGAATGAAATTGCTCCCTCCAGCGACAGGGACACGGCCATGGTACACGCCCGTGTGAATCGTGGCCAGGCCGTGTTCGGACTTTTAATGAGGCATGTGAATCGTGGCCAGGCCGTGTTCAGACTTTTAATGAGGCACAGCTGTGTGGTCTTTGGGCCAGGCCGTGTCAAATTCGTGATATGGCCCATTTACTCCGTTTTCCATTCTTTCCATCCTTGGGTGCTCTCTTGGGTATAAAACATGAAAAAAAAGGATTAAGAGCACCAAATCATATAATTCGAGGCTTAAATCATCCAAAAGCATGATAAATGTGGGCTTAAAATATGTTACTTTTACGGTTTATCATAACGCCTATGAGAATTCACGACTATACAAAGAGGCAACAAAGCAATGCCATGATGCTCGTTTAAAATAACCAAAGCAATTCAAAGTAGGAGATTTAGCTCTGTTACATAATTCAAGGCTCAAATTATTCCCTGGGAAGTTGAAATCAAGATGGTCAGGTCCTTTCGTAATCTAAACTATCTTTCCCTATGGCACAATCGAGGTAACTCATCCAAATTACGGCATATCCAAGGTAAACGTGCAGCGACTAAAACTTTATAATGGTGAAGATTTTAGGGATATAAGAGAGGAGCTTCAGCTCTGTGAACCTTCATTTAGAACCGAAAATAGAGAAAGTCTAGCTTAAGACTATAAACAAGCGCTTCTCGAGTGGCAACCCGAGTACTAACCCCATTAATTTTATTTTTATTTTTATTTTTATCTTTCCTTTTTAGCATCCAACTATAAACTAACGAAAAGTGTAGGTTTCTCCACCCACACGGCCTCACACACGGCCGTGCCCGTGGCTGTGTGGATACCACGAACAGGTACATGGGCGTGGCAAATATGGTGCAGAAATAGGGCAAAAATTTTCCCCAAAGCCACTGGCTACAACTAACCGCCACGACCGTGCAACGCGACCGTGGTCGAAACTAATGGACACGGAGGTGTGACACGCCCGTGCATCTAAACCGTGGGTGATCCTGAGTAAAGGACACAGGAGTTAAACACGCCCGTGCTCTAAGGCCATGGACAACACTGACTCGCAAAACACAGGCGTGGGATCATTGACATAGGTGTGGGAGAAAAGAACAATATACGGGCGTGGAACACAACATAAATGCGTCTGAAATAAAATTTTTCAAAAAAATGGGCTAAATAAAGGGAACACGGGCGTGGCCCCCGACCATGTATCCCACCCCTATTTAAAGAAACCACGCCCATCGTCCCCAAAACTTTTCCCAACCCCTAAAACCCTAGCCGTTTCTCTCCAAAACCACTACCATTCTGGCCACTGGCAAAATCCCCTCCTCCCTTGACTTCCCCTATCCCTTATCTCTTCCTCTCTTTCACATACACATTTAAAACCAGTCCACGCCCATGCTGGCAGAACACATGCCCATCCAAAACCGCAACACAGCCGTGTTCACCCATCTATTTGCAGTACACGCCCGTGCACCACCGCTCAATGCCCATGCACCTCGACAAAACTCCACCGGTCACCTCTCCTTTTTACATTCTCCTCCATTAGACTATTTTATCACTAGAATTTTATTTAGTCTCTTATTTAGTCTCTAGTTAGTATTGTTTAATATTAGTTATATTCCCTATTAGATAGATTTATTCATTTAGTCATTGTTTAAGTAATAACGATTAGGATTTATGCAAAATATTAGTTTTCTCTTGTGATTTTTGTTAGTGTTATATGGTTGAATTCTTAAATGTGATGCAATATGTCTTGGTTGGAAATGTACTTGAATCATTGATTATCGATTATTTTCAGGACCATATTGTCATCGTCCCGAGGCAAGAAGACTGCAGTCCCTAGTTCCAAAAAATGAAAGGGACCCAGTTCGTCATCAGCCAGTGCAATCGCCGAAGTACGACATCCATTTTTACAATTTCCTCCAGGATCTCACGAGGACCTTTATAAGGTACTTCGCATGCAACCCCTCGGTACAGGGAGGTGCATTGATTGGGCCGCTTTGGAGCAGGTCCAACTAGCTGACGACGTACGGGCTCTCCTGACTACCGATCCATGGGACCAGTTCTTCAATATCATCGAGCCCACATATCTAGAGCTCACTTTGGAGCTATGTTCCACTTTCCACCTTCAGAAGGTGATGACACGATGACCCCGGCACGATCCAATTCCGTTCAGGAGGCATTGTACGAGAAATGAATGTACCGCAATTCGGGGCCGTATTCGGACTCCATACCGACGAATTTATAGAGGATAATGATCTCGAGACGCTCCATCGCCATATCCACAACAACCCCATGAGATGCTAGTAAAATATAGCACCCCACAATGCCTCCTATGGCCCCAGTCACTCCAAGACGATTGTTCTCGCCCCATCCCTGAGGTACGTACACGCTATTTTAGCCGATGTACTGACAAGTAAGCGAGAGAGCACCGGTGTCGTGAATACTCACGACGCCTATTTCCTATGGTGCATTGCAAACGGGCACGTTTTCGACCTCACCTATTTTATAGCTCGTGCCATTCAACATCAAACGGAGCAACATAGGAGAGGGGTCATATCTATGGGTCCATACATCACACGCTTGGCTAGATATTTTGGGCTCCTCAACACTGCCGCTACGATCTCCTCCCTTACACTGATAGGTCATATGTCCCCACAGGGCATCCAGACGATGCTACACATGAGAATGATCCAACGTCGACGAGGGACCAATCCCCCTCAATATCGACTAGCACCTACCACCGAAGAGGAGGATCCTGAGGACAGTTACTAACAATGTCCCACACCCACGTGAGGAACCACAACCAAGTCATCGCCCAGCTCATGCGGCGGCTTCACTTTCCGACATCTCTGCATGTCTCACTCAGTACGAGCATTACTGTACCCAACAATTCAATGACACCGCTCGACAATTTGATGGCATTGAGGCGACTCTTCAGTAGATTTGTCATCACTTTCACATATCGCCGCCTCCACCACCTCGTGACCCAGCCGATGACGAGGACGTTTGAGTCCTTTAAATTTATTTTTCAGTTTTCGATTTTAGTTTATGTTTAGCTTATTTTCATTGTTATTAAAACTTTTTACCTTTCTTGTTTAAAACTCCTATTAGTACAGTTTTATTTCTTTTATCACTGGCTGTCTAATTCTCGAGTATCTCTAACAACACTCAGTAAATAAATACTCCCTGAACACCTAACTGATAACTTTGCAGTTTAAAAAAGGTTCAATTTGCCATTCAAAGAACGAACACAGCACCGGAGTATTCACCAACACATTCATCCATGCCTACATCATCATCACTAGACATCCTCGAAGGATTTCATCCGAAATTCAGGAAGTTTCACTTCTCCCTACCTTTTGATTTTTCATACTATATTGTTATTATCTATCTTTGTACATTAAGAGCAATGTAAATCTTAAATGTGGGGGGGTTAACTATAGTATTATTTGAAAATCCCTGAATAATGCCTTGTCCTTAAGTAATTTTCTCATATTACTATTAGAATGATATTCCCTATGATTCATGATTTTCTTTGATATGATTTGGGTTAAGTCATTGATAATTGTGCAGTGATGATTTAAACTTTAGGAGACTAGAGAATCAAGTATGATAAGTCTAATTTCAAAAATTAAAATTTTGTTAGGTTGTCTACCTGAATCTAATTATTACCTTGAAGTTTGAAATTTACGAGGTTGACATAAAAAAACCATAATTTTTGTAAGATTTTGAGCCTTTTAGAACATATATTCTTTTTCTGCTCACTTTATTGATTATGAGAGTGTCAACATTGATTTGTTATTCTAGACTTGCTTCGGTTATACATATCGAGACCACACCTTTGATTTGATATACAGAGATGATAAAGGCACTTAGGATTTAACCCACTTATTCCACTAAAAGCCTACCCTCATAATTAACCCCTAGTGAACCCCTTTGATCTTAACAAACCTTTTTATTGACTCACCCACTAATATTAAGCCAAAACCCAGTCTGTATTTGTTATCACCATTCCTTTTGACCACCCTTATATCGAGATTTGATTTGATCAGCTGCCTAACTATGATCTTTATTTCGGTAGCTAAATTCATCCTTTATTAGGTACTTGATTTGTTCTTAAAAAAAAGAAAAAAAAAAGTATATTCAATATTTGTTCTATGTAACTGAGCTTATACGTTTAAAAACTCCACATCTTGAAGAAGAAACTCGTATTATTAGTAATGAAGTTTTCAATTGATGTAATTATTTAAGATTAGTTCATTTTTCTAGTTAGGTAAATTGTCAATTCAATCTCGATTCTAACCCTTTAATTCAGCCTTTATCCACACCTTTAACCTAAGCCCCGTTATAACCCTGTTTAAAGACCTTTTGATTTGTGTATCATCTCATTTTACAGTGGTGGAGATTTGATTTTCAGGCAAGCTTATGGGATTAACTTTTCATGTTCGACTTTTGAGTGCTTAATTTTGAACCTTAAACACTTTGAGTGATTTGAGTGAATCTTTAGTGAGGATTTCAACTCTTGTCAATTTCGAATCAGAGGTAATTATTTAGGTAAAGGGAAACGCCTGTGTTTTTGTGCTATAGATGTATGACTTTGATTGTTTGAATCTTTAGGACCCTTTGAGTTAAATTATCAATGTATGAATTATCTTTGAATTATGATGAAACATTATTGATGAATATTATGACTCAGAGAAGCTCATTTTAATTGTGAGTTGATAATTTTGCTTGAGGACAAGCAAATGCTTAAGTGTGGGGGTATTTGATAAACCGTAATATGAAGATATTTTAATCCCATATTTAGCATACTTTTGGATGATTTATTCCTTGAATTGTGTAATTTGGTGCTCTTAATCCTTTGTTTTCATGTTTTATACTCAGAAGAGCAACGGAGGATGAAAAGAACGAGAAATAGGCCCAAAACAGAGTAAATGGGCCATATCACGAAATCAACACGGCCTGGGCCCAAGACCTCACGGTCGTGCCTCCTTAATAGTCTCGAACACGGCCTGGCCACGATTCACACGGGCTTGTGCCATGGGCGTGTCCTTGACGTGAGAAAGAAGAGTTTCAATCGGATTAGGGTACTTAGAGGCAAAGAAAGCCATTCCAAAAGCCTATATAAACACCTTAAAGGCCAACCTTCAGGGAGAGTCTAGCTAGGCGTCCAGCTAGGCCAAGGAGCCGAGCCAGAGAGGCCAAAATTGTGGGATTCACTCGAACAATAGCCAGTTGATTCATCTTAAGAAGCCAGAGTTATACTCAAGACGGAGGATCTCTCACTCAATTCCTTCAGGGGGTTTTAGGGTTTTATTATGTTTTGTTTTATCTTTTCTTTTGAGATGTATTCTTTTATCATTATGAACTAAACTGTCAGATACCTGAGGGGGATGAAACCTAAGATGAATCTTGTTATTGTTTGCTGAACTATATGATAAATACTTGATTTGTTCTTAACTATGTGTTCTTAATTCTTGTTTTGGTATTTCCGGGATATTGAATCATGTAATGATGTGCTTAGGTGGTGGATCAAAAGTCCCTACCTAAGAGTAGATCTAGCATAGTTAAGCGGAGTTCCTCGCGTGCCTAGAAATAGGGTGACAAAAATCTGCCAGATTAGGGTCAAACCTAATATGGGAGTCCACAGATCAAGTTAATGCAATTCTAGGGGTTTTAATTAGAAAGATATTTTATTTAATCAACCTAGGGTTAGATGTTAGTAGCCTCGAAAGAGGTATTAATATAAATTAGGGAATCCTACGGATCAAGTCAAGTGAATAAATCGTCTGGTTCAGAGTTAGATAACAAGTGAAGTCTAGGTGGATTCTTCCTCGGGTATTGTCTTAATCAATTGGTTTTTCTCACAAGTTATTTTCCCCAATTCATTCTCTTTGTCTTTGCATCTTTAGCTTAGTTGTTAGTTAATTTTAGATTAGATAACAAATTCCTTTAATTCCTAGGCTAAATAATAAAAAGAAAGTTAGTATTAGTACTTTTGGGTCCTTTGGGTTCGACAATCCGGTCTTGCCACAGCTATACTACTGTTTGATAGGTGCACTTGCCTCAATCGTTGTCGTAGTTAGTTCTAGGCTCGATCATTCCTTATATAATTTTTTAAGACTCTGATAGACATGATCAGTGTCTGAAAGGCAACCAGGTAATTTACCTAGTAAACCTGAACCTAAACCAAAAGAGCAAGTAAAGGCAGTTACAGTAAGGAATGGAAAGGTATTGGTTGAAACCGAAAAGAAGCTGCCACAAGAACTTGATAAGGAAAAGGGTGAGGAAGTAAACGAGAATGTAACACCAGTACTTAAAGAGTATAAACCACCGATCCCATATCCGTCAAAGTTGAAGAAAGACCGCACAGGCGCACAATATGGTAAATTTCTTGAACTTTTTAAACAATTGCATATTAACTTACCTTTTTTTAAAGAGCTTCTAACAAATAAAAGAAAGTTTAAAGAGCCATCGTGTAACATCCCTATCCCGTGTCCATCGCCGGATTAGGGTTAGGAGCGTTACCGTACATATTGGAAAGCATCAACAGAAATTTCACACATTCATTCATCATTCTCAAGAATGAGGTCCCTTAAAACGGTCAACGAGACCTTAAGCATGCTTACAAATTGAGTCGAGACTAAACCGAAACACAAACAAAATCTCACGGAAAATTTAAACTTTTCTAAAATACAGGGGAGACACGCACGTGGGAGGAGACCGTGTGCCCTCCACGGCTTCTAGACACCCCCGTGTGTCCATTCGTGTCTATATACTGACTATGCCAACATGGTCACTAGGCACGCCCGTGTGCCATGGCCGTGTGCTAGTAGACCATATACTGACTTCACCACCACGACCACCAAGCACGCCCATGTGCCATGGCCGTGTGTTCTTAGCTAGCCACTGACTTGTACACCACGGCTAGTTGACACCCCCGTGTCGAGGCCGTGTGCTACCAAGCTACATCCTGCTATTCACCCACGGTCTTTAGGCACGCCCGTGTGCCTCGACCGTGTGACATTATAGGCCATTTGCAAGGCCAAAATGCCACCCATAAGGGTCAAACCTACAAGCCATATTTACCAAGACATCTCATGCACATACAACCACCAAAAACATACCAAAATAGTCATTCAAACCATGCATTCAATACCAATTCCAACCATGACAACTGCAAAGACTAAAACTCATATCATCACAAGCATAATTCATTCATTTTCTCACTCCAAACTTGGCCATTTCAAATACTTCAACCATACCAAGATATGCATCATATATCACATTTATTTAAGCAAAGTCTCAATTCATAAATAGCCAAATCACATGCCTAAGATCACATAATAACTTATACCAAAATACTGGCCTATACATGCCATATCTAGCTTTATACATTTTCAAAGTGTACCAAAATAAGTTTAGTAGTGTGATGATGATCCGTGATGGTCCCGAGCCTTCAGTAGCTTTAATGACCTATTAAACAGAGAAAATGCACACAGAGCAAGCTTTCAAAAGCTTAGTAAGTCATATACAAATAAACTTGGTATGGAAGGCATATATGCAAATAAATACATTAGCACATATCAATCACTTAGAAAACTATCACTTATGTGCTTTGGTTCGTACACTTTTAACCACATTAGCCATTTTCAGCATTCAAGAATCATATAAACACATAGCTCATCTAGCCAAAACAATTCTTATCATATCATAAATTCCATATACATATCATTATAGTAAGATCACTTAGATGCTTACCTTTTATACACAATTAGTGTATAATCAACGTACCTGAATCGGATTTATAACCACATAATTCTTCATAGCTCAGATTTGTAATTTGCATCACAGACTTGCCCGTTGAACCAATAGGAATCTTGAAGGATACTCGGACGGGTCGGAATAATCGTACAATGCCAACGTCCCAGACGAGGTCTTACATGCACTCTGATATCGATGCCACTGTCCCAGACAGGGTCTTACACGAATCAATACGATGCCGATGTTCTAGACATGGTCTTACACGTAAAACTCATATCGATGCTAACATCCCAGACGTGGTCTTACACATAAAACTCATACAGATGCCAAAGTCCCAGACGTGGTCTTACACATATTCAGATATCGATGCCACTATCCCAGGTAGGGTCTTACACGAATCTCAAATCAATGCCAACGTCCCATATGTGGTCTTACATGATATCAACAGAACTGGTGTCTATGTAGTGACTTATTCAATCCTATTTATTCCTAGGTTCGTACGAGACTTCTCGGACTTAATCACTATATCGAACTTATCTCAAAATTCAAATGCATAATCTCTCATAAGCATTCAATATCATCATTAATCATATGAACAATTTCAATTGCATACTTATACATTTATTTGCATAGTGACTTACCTCGGATTCGGTATATCAAAATGAAAACGACTACTCAATTACTTTCGCTTTCCCGCGATCTAAGTCCGTTTTCTTTGGTTCTTGATCTAAACATATTCAGAATTAACCCTTTTATTCACTAATTCATTCAATTAAATCCAAATATAGACATTTAGGGCAATTTGTAATTTAACCGTCATATTTGCACAATTTATCAATTTAGTTCATTTTTCTCAAAACATCAATTTCACAAAATCCACACATACACATGCTAGCCGAATGCATAAACATCTCATACAAGTTCATATTTTCCATCAAATTTGCTATTTAGTCCCTCAAGTTACCATTTTCTCGATTTAGCCCTATTTAGCTAAATTCATCAAAACCACAAGAACAAAACCTGTTCATCTAGCTTAACTCTTTCATTTAACACCATAAAACATCACAAAACTCAACATATCAATAATGGCATCTCACACAAACATTATCAATTCATTAAATTGAGACATGGGTTTTGTAGCTCACAAAGCAACGATTGCAAAAACGTAAAAATTATCAAAAACTAACCGAAAACATACCTTGAATATAGCTCTAAATGGCCGAATATAACAAAGCATTTCTTTTCTATTTTTGTTTGTGTTTTTCGGTGGAAGAATGGATGAATAACAATCCATTTTCATGCCTTATTTTACTAAAATAAACTTAATAATTGATGTACAAAAATGACCTTTAATAATAATATACATAACACATAATATTAAGGTCATTCATGACATTAGCCATCCACTAACATTATAATGGCTTAATTGCCATTTAAGGCCTTCAACTTTACAAAGCCACAACACTTAGGTACTTTAACAAATAGAATACAAATTTCACATTTAATGCAATTCAATCCTTTTGTCAAATTAAACACACAGACGGACAAATTAACTTACGGAATTTAGCACATGCTTGAACACTCATCAATGACAGAGAAAATAATATTAAAATATTATTCAGACTCGGATTCGTGGACCCAAAACCACTATTCCGACTAGGGTATAAACCAGACTGTTACAACTCTCCCCCCTTAGGGATTTTCATCCCCGAAAATCTTACCGTTAAACAGATTCGGATATTGCTGTCTCATTGAATCTTCAGGCTCCCAGGTAGCCTCTTCTATTCCATGTCGATTACACAGTACTTTTACTAATGGAATTTTCTTGTTTCTCAACTCTTTCACTTCATGAGCTAAGATACGGATCGATTCCTCTTCATATGTCATTTAGATCGAATTTCAATTTCAGATGGAGCAATCACATGTGACAGATCGGATCGATATCTACGGAGCATCGAGACATGGAATACATTGTGTATCTTTTTTAACTCAGACGACAATTTTAATCTATACGCAATAGGCCCGACACGTTCAATGATCTCATATGGCCCAATGAACCTCGAACTTAATTTGCCTTTACGTCCAAATTGAAGCACTTTCTTCCACGAAGACACTTTCAGAAATACTTTGTCACCGATTTCAAATTCGATATCTTTTCGTTTCAAATCTGCATAAGACTTCTGACGATCAAATGCTGCTTTCAAACAATCCCGGATTAATTTCACTTTCTGTTCTGAATCTTTTATCAAATCAACCCCGAGAAGTTTATTTTCACTGAGTTTGGTCCAATACAGAGGTGTACGACATTGACGTCCATACAAAGCTTCTTATGGTGCCATTTTGATACTCGTCTGAAAACTATTATTATACGCAAATTCTATCAGTGGCAAATACTGTTCCCACGAACCATTAAACTCAAGTATACAGCACCTTAACATGTCTTCAAGAATCTGAATAATCTATTCGGACTGACCATCTATTTACAGATGAAAAGCTGTACTGAAGTGTAATCTCGTGCCCAAAGCTTCTTGCAATTTCTTCCAAAATCGAGATGTAAATCTCGAATCTCTATCTAACACAATAGATAGTGGCACCCCATGCAATCTCGCAATCTCAGAAATATAAAGCTCGTCTAATCTCTCCAGTGAGAAATCAGATCTTACCGGAATAAAATGGGCAGATTTCGTTAATCTATCAACCACGACCCATATCGCATCTTTCTTTCTCGGAGTCTGAGGTAAACCAAAAACAAAGTCCATGGTCACTCTATCTCATTTCCACTCAGGAATCAAAATCGGTTGTAACAACCCAGACGGAACTTGATGTTCAGCTTTCACTTGCTGACAGACTAAACATTTTGAAACAAAGTCAGAAATGTCCCGTTTCATACCAGCCCACCAGTACTGCCGTTTCAAATCATGATACATTTTAGTACTTCCTGGATGAACAGATAAATGACTGTTATGTGCTTCATTCAAAATCAACTGAATCAACTCTGGATTTCTCGGAACACAAATACGATTCCGGAATCTCAAACAATCATCAACAATTTGAAATTTAGATTCGGAATTCACTTCACACTGATCTCGTTTCGCTAGCAATTCATTATCAAATTTCTGAGCATCACATATCTGTTGTAAAAACAACGGTTTTGCTTTTAATTCAGCTATCACAGAATAATCATCAGACAAATCCAATTGAGTACTCAAAGCACGTAATGCAAACAACGATTTTCTACTCAGAGCATCTGCAACAACATTTGCTTTACCCGGATGATAATCTATCACAAGCTCGTAATCTTTTAACAACTTAAGCCATCTTTTCTGTCGCAAATTCAAATCTTTCTGAGTCATCAGATATTTCAAACTTTTATGATCTGAAAATACGTGACATTTTTCACCATACAGGTAATGGCGCCAAATCTTAAGTGCAAACACAATCGCAGCAAGCTCAAGGTCGTGTGTCGGATAGTTCTTTTCATGAGGCTTCAACTGTCTCAAGGCATAAGCTACAACTTTGCCTTCCTGCATCAAAACACATCCCAGGCCATTTAACGAAGCATCACTATATACAATAAATTCTTTACCCGATTATGGCTGTACTAACACTAGAGCTTCTGTTAATAGAGTTTTCAACTGATCAAAACTTTTCTGACATTTATCCGACCATTCAAATCTGACATCTTTCTGAAGTAATCTAGTCAACGGAGTAGCTATCGCTGAAAACCCTTTTACAAATCTACGGTAATAACCAGCTAAACCCAGAAAACTGCAAACTTCAGATACGTTCTTCAGAGGTTTCCAATTCAAAATGGCAGAAATCCTGCTTGGATCTACTCTGATTCCAGAAGCTGACACAATATGTCCCAGAAAACTAACCTCGTGCAACCAGAATTCACATTTGCTGAATTTCGCAAACAACTGCTTTTCTCTCAGAGTTTGCAACACGATTCTCAAATGCTCAGCATGCTCCTTTTTATCACGTGAATAAAGCAGGATGTCATCTATGAATACCACAACAAATCGATCTAGGTACGGTCTAAAAATTCTGTTCATCAAATCCATAGAAACAGTAAGAGCATTGGTTAATCCAAATGGCATAACTAAAAATTCGTATGCACATACCTCGTTCGGAAAGCAGTTTTTGGAATGTCTGAATCTTTAACTCTTCACTGATAATATCCTGATCTCAGATCAATCTTGGAAAACACAGTAGCTCCTTTTAACTGATCAAATAAATCATCAATTCTGGGCAACGGGTATTTATTCTTTATCGTCACCTTATTCAACTGTCGATAATCGATACACATCCTCATCGTGCCATCTTTCTTTTTCACAAACAAAACAGGAGCACCCCATGACGAGAAACTCGGTCTAACGAACCCTCTATCAGTCAACTCTTGCAATTGTGACTTTAATTCTTTCAACTCTGTTGGTGCCATTCTATACGGAGCTATCGAAATAGGTGTAGTACCAGGCAACAATTCAATACCAAATTCAACTTCACGAATCGGAGCTAAACCCGGTAACTCTTCAGGAAACACATCAATAAACTCACAAACAATAGGCAGTGATTCAACTTTCTTCTCAGATGCTTTTGAATCAATCACATAAGCAAAATATGCCTCGTAACCCTTTTTCACATAACTCTGAGCTTTCAAAATAGATATCACAGCAGGCAATCCATTCAAATCATCAGACTCAATTCGTACAATCTCATCATTCGGACATCTCAAATCTATAGTCTTTCTTTTGCAGTTCACAACAGCATCATGCATAAACAACCAATCCATACCCAGTATGATATCGAATTCATCAAATGGCAAAAGCATATGCGGTTCTTGCATATCTGTCAAAGTTGAAGAAAGACCGCATAGACGCACAATATGGTAAATTTCTTGAACTTTTTAAACAATTGCATATTAACTTACCTTTTTTTGAAGCTATTTCGCAGATGCCGACATACATAAAATTCCTAAAAGAGCTTCTAACAAATAAAAGAAAGTTTAAAGAGCTATCGTGTAACATCCCTATCCCGTGTCTATCGCCGGATTAGGGTTAGGAGCGTTACAGTACATATCGAAAAGCATCAACAGAAATTTCACACATTCATTCATTATTCTCAAGAATGAGGTCCCTTAAAACGGTCAACGAGACCTTAAGCATGCTTACAAATTGAGTCAGGACTAAACCGAAACACAAACAAAATCTCATGGAAAATTTAAACTTTTCTAAAATACAGGGGAGACACGCCCGTGGGAAGAGACCGTGTGCCCCCCACGGCTTCTAGACACCCCCGTGTGTCCATCCATGTCTATATACTGACTATACCAACACGGTCACTAGGCATGCCCATGTGCCATGGGCGTGTGCTACTAGATCATATACTGACTTCACCACCACAGCCACCAAGCACGCCCATGTGCCATGGCCGTGTGTTCTTACCTAGCCACTGACTTGTACACCACGGCTAGTTGACACCCCTGTGTCGAGGCCGTGTGCTACCAAGCTACATCCTGCTATTCACCCACGGTCTTTAGTCACGCCCGTGTGCCTCGACCGTGTGACATTATAGGCCATTTGCAAGGCCAAAATGCCACGCATAAGGGTCAAACCTACAAGCCATATTTACCAAGACATCTCATGCACATATAACCACCAAAAACATACCAAAATAGTCATTCAAATCATGTATTCAATACCAATTCCAACCATGACAACTTCAAAGACTAAAACTCATATCATCACAAGCATAATTCATTCATTTTCTCACTCCAAACTTGGCCATTTCAAATACTTCAACCATACCAAGATATGCATCATATATCACATTCATTTAAGCAAAGTCTCAATTCATAAATAGCCAAATCACATGGCTAAAATCACATAACAACTTATACCAAAATACTAGCCTATACATGCCATATCTAGCTTTATACATTTTCAAAGTGTACCAAAATAAGTTTAGTAGTATGATGACGATCCGTGACGGTCTCGAGCCTTCAGTAGCTTTAACGACCTATAAAACAGAGAAAATGCACACAGAGTAAGCTTTCAAAAGCTTAGTAAGTCATATACAAATAAAATTGGTATGGAAGGCATATATGCAAATGAATACATTAACACATATCAATCACTTAGCAAACTATCACTTATGTACTTTGGTTCGTACACCTTTAACCACATTAGCCATTTTCACCATTCAAGAATCATATAAACACATAGCTCATCTAGCCAAAACAATTCTTATAATATCATTAATTCCATATACATATCATTATAGTAAGATCACTTAGATGCTTACCTTTTATACACAATTAGTGTATAATCAACGTACCTGAATCAGATTTATAACCACATAATTCTTCATAGCTCGAATTTGTAATTCGTAACACAGAGTTGCCCGTTGAACCAATAGGAATCTAGTAGGATACTCAGACAGATCAGAATAATCGTACAATGCCAACGTCCCAGACGAGGTCTTACATGCACTCGGATATCGATGCCACTGTCCCATACAGGGTCTTACACGAATCAATATAATGCCGATGTCCCAGACATGGTCTTACACGTAAAACTGATATCGATGCCAACGTTCCAGACGTGGTCTTACACATAAAACTCATATCATGCCAACGTCCCAGACGTGGTCTTACACATATTCAGATATCGATGCCACTGCCCCAAACAGGGTCTTACACGAATCTTAAATCAATGCCAACGTCCCAGACGTGGTCTTACATGATATCAACAGAACAGATGTCTATGTAGTGACTTATTCAATCCTATTTATTCCTAGGTTCGTACGGGACTTCTCAGACTTAATCACTATATCAAACTTATCTCGAAATTCAAATGCATAATTTCTCCCTAAGCATTCAATATCATCATTAATCATATGAACAATTTCAATTGCATACTTATACATTTATTTGCATAGTGACTTACCTCGGATTCGGTATATCGGAATGAAAACGACTACTCGATTACTTTCACTTTCCAGCGATCTAAGTCTGTTTTCTTCGGTTCTTGATCTAAACATATTCAGAATTAACCCTTCTATTCACTAATTCATTCAATTTAATCCAAATATACACATTTAGGGTAATTTGCAATTTAACCCTCATATTTGTACAATTTATCAACTTAGTCCATTTTTTCTCAAAACATCAATTTCACAAAATTCACACATACACATGCCTAGCTGAATGCATAAACATCTCATACAAGTTCATATTTTCCATCAAATTTTCTATTTAGTCCCTCAAGTTACCATTTTCTCAATTTAGCCCTATTTAGCTAAATTCATCAAAACCTCAAGAACAAAACCTGTTCATCTAGCTCAACTCTTTCATTAAACACCATAAAACATCACAAAACTCAACATATCAACAATAGCATCTCACACAAACATTATCAATTCATCAAATTGAGACATGGGTTTTGTAGCTCTCAAAGCAACGATTGCAAAAACGTAAAAATTATCAAAAACTAACCGAAAACATACCTTGAATTTAGCTTCAAATGGCCGAATATAACAAAGACTTTCTTTTCTATTTTTCTTTGTGTTTTTCGGTGGAAGAATGGATGAATAACAATCCATTTTCATGCCTTATTTTACTAAAATAAATTTAATAATTGATGTACAAAAATGACCTTTAATAATAATATACATAACACATAATATCAAGGTCATTCATGACATTAGGCATCCAGTAACATGATAATGGCTTAATTTCCATTTAAGGCCTTCAGCTTTACAAAGCCACAACACTTAGGTACTTTAACAAATAGCATACAATTTTCACATTTAATGCAATTCAATCCTTTTGTCAAATTAAACACACAGACGGACAAATTAACTTATGGAATTTAGCACATGCTTGAACACTCATCAATGGCATAGCAAATAATATTAAAATATTATTCAGACCCAGATTCATGGTCCTGAAACCACTGTTCCGACTAGGGTATAAACTAGACTGTTACATATCGACCGTGGAACTTAACAAGGAATGTTCAACTATTTTCCAAAATAAGCTACCAACCAAATTGAAAGATCCAGGAAGTTTCACTATTCCCTGTTTGATTGGTAGTTTAAATATTGAGAAAGCACTAGCTGATAAAGGTGCCAATATAAATTTAATGCCTTATAAAATGTTCAAGTAGCTTGGTCTTGGGGAACCAAAACCCACTAGGATGAGTATTCAATAGCTGACAGATCTATTAAATATCCTAGGGGAATTATTGAAGATATTTTGGTAAAAGTTGATAAATTCATATTCCCTATTTATTTTGTTGTGCTTGACATGGATGAGGACGTTGACGTGCCTTTAATTTTAGGACGCCCGTTTTTAGCCACAGCTAGGGCTGTTATTGATGTAGGTGATGGTAAACTTGTGCTAAGGGTAGGCGACGAGAAAATTATTTTTTAAAATTTATGATGCTATGCGATATTCCAGAAGCAAGATAATTCCTATTATTTTATTGATTCCATTGATCATTTTATTCAAGATTCTTTTCAGAAAATCATACATGACGATGCGTTGGAACTGTGTCTTACCCAAGGTGAGGGGGCAGATGATGATACTAATGAGTTAGGGGAGATAAAAAGCGAGTTAAATTCTAATACTTCTTCCCTAAGACAAAAGAAAGATGAGGGCATTGAAATAAACGACAAACTAAAACAAAAACCCTCTATTGAAGAACCACCCAAATTGGAATTGAAACAGTTAGCAAATCACTTAGAGTATGCATTTCTCAGAGATAATTCTACACTACCAGTAATCATCTCTTCAGAACTGGAACCGAAAGAAAAAGATGAGTTGCTACAGGTACTAAAGGAGCATAAAAGAGCCATAGCTTGGAAGATTTCTAACATTAAAGGGATAAGTCCATCGTTTTACACCCACAAAATTTTAATGGAAGATGAATATAAACCATGTGTGCAACCTCAAAGGAAATTGAATCCCAACATGAAGGAAGTTGTTAAAGCTGAGGTAATTAAACTTCTAGATGCTGGAGTTATTTATCCTATTTCTGTACTTAGGTAAGTCTTGTGTAGGTTGTTCCAAAGAAGGGAGGCATGACTGTTGTAGCTAACGAAAAGAATGAATTGATTCCAACAAGAACAGTCATAGGTTAGAGAGCCTGCATTGACTATAGGAATTTGAACAATGCCACGAGAAAAGATCACTTTCCTTTACCCTTCATTGATCAGATGTTAGAAAGATTATCTGGGCATATTTACTATTGCTTCCTAGACGGACTCTCTGGCTACTTCCAAATACTAATAGCTCCTGAGGATCAAGAAAAGACAACATTTACGTGTCCATATGGTACGTTTGCTTATCGCAGAATGCCTTTTGGATTATGTAATGCTCCTGCTACTTTTCAGTGCTGCATGCTAGCCATCTTTGTTGAACTCGTGGAAGATATTATGGAGGTATTTATGGATGACTTTTCGGCATTTGGTAGTTCTTTCCATTTTTGCCTTAAAAATTTAAAACGAGTTCTAATGAGATGTGAGGAAACGATCCTTGTGCTTAATTAGGAAAAGTGTCACTTTCTGGTTCGAGAAGGGATTGTGTTAGGTCACAGAATTTCTAGTAAAGGGATTGAGGTTGATAAAGCAAAAATAGAAACAATAGAAAAATTACCTCCTCCTAGTTCCGTTAAGGATATTAGAAGTTTTTTAGGACATGCTAGATTTTATAGAAGATTTATTAAGGATTTTTCTAAAATAGCCTTTAACAAAACTACTAAAGAAAGATGTGCCTTACGGTTTTGATCAGGAATGTTTAAAAGCATTTAATAACCTCAAAAATAAATTAATAAATGCTCCAATTATAATTGCACCTGATTGGAATTTACCCTATAAACTAATATGTGATGCGAGTGACTTTGCAATAGGTGCGGTTTTGGGACAGTGAAGAGACAAGCATTTTCAGCTGATCTATTATGCTAGCAAAACATTGACGGCCGCATAAGAAAATTACATCACCACAGAAAAAGAATTGCTAGCTGTGGTTTTTGCATTTGATAAATTTAGATAGTATTTGATATTATCTAAAGTTGTCATTTACACTGACCATTCAGCTCTTCGTTATCTTTTAACTAAATCTGATGCAAAACCTCGACTCATAAGGTGGATTTTACTCTTACAGGAATTTGATTTGGAAATTCAAGATAAGAAAGAAGATGAAAATCTTGCAGCAGACCATCTTTTTAGGCTTGAGAATCCACATATCAAAGAACTCGATGAGAGTGAGATAAATGACTCATTTCCTGAGGAACAACTATATGCTATATCTGACTTCGAGGTACCTTGGTTTGAATACATTGCAAATTACTTAGCTGCTAACATCCTACCAAAAAGGTTGACACATCACCAAAAACTATTTTTGGGAGGACCCTTTTCTTTTCCGTATATGTGCAGATTAAGTAATTCGGAGATGTGTTACAAAGGCAGAAGCAAGCAAAATCCTAGAACATTGCCAATCAGGACCATCAGGAGGACATTACAGTGGGATTATGACAGCACATAAAATGCTCGAACCAGGTTTTTATTGGCCCACTCTGTTCAAAGACGCTAACAGGTATGTTGCTTCATGTGATAGATGTCAAAGAACAGGTAATATCTCTAAACGCGATGAAATGCCTCAAACGTATATGCTATCATGTGAAATATTTGATGTATGGGGTATTGATTTTATGGGTCCATTCCCTAGCTCATTTGGGAATAAATACATCTTAGTAGCAGTGGATTACATGTCAAAATGGGTGGAAGCTGTAGCTTTACCTACTAATGATGCTAGAGTGGTAGTAAGATTTCATAAGAATCTCTCCTCTCGATTTGGAACACCCAGAGCAATTATTAGTGATAGGGGTACTCATTTTTGTAATACTCAATTTGATAAAGTCTTAAAGAAATATGGAGTACACCACAGAACAGCTACCCCTTATCACCCTCAAACAAGTGGACAAGTGGAAGTAGCAAATCAAGAGCTTAAACGTATTCTAGATAAAACAGTAGAAACAAAAAGGAAAGATTGGGCATTAAAAGTGGACGATGCTTTATGGGCCTATAGAACCGCTTTTAAAACTCCCATAGGAACATCCCCATACAGACTTGTCTACGGAAAAAGTTGTTATCTACCATTTAAATTAGAGCACAAAGCATTTTGGGCAATAAAATTCTTAAATTACGATCTTAAACTTGCAGGTGAGAAAAGAATGTTGTAGTTGAACGAGCTAGATGAATGGCGAGTTAGTGCCTACAAGAACTCACGTCTATATAAGGAGGCAACAAAGCGATGCCATGATGCTCGTTTGAAGCAACCAAAGTAATTCAAAGTGGGATATCTTGTTCTACTATACAATTCAAAGCTCAAATTGTTTCCTGGGAAGCTGAAATCAAGATGGTCAGGTCCATTCGTAATCAAAACTATTTTTTCTTATGGCACAATCGAGGTAGCTCATCCGACTTATGGCACATTCAAGGTAAATGGTCAATGACTTAAAATATATAATGGTGAAGATTTTAGAGATATGAGAGAAGAGTTTTAGCTCCGTGAACCTTCATATAGAAATGAAAATAGGGTAAGTTTTAAACGAGTGCTTCTCGGAAGGCAACCCGAGCACTAACCTCACTAAACATCCATATTTTTTATTTTTAGCATTTAACTAAGAACTAACCAATTTAATAGGCGCAGAATTTCCTACCCACACGGCCTAGCACACGGGCATGGCTGTAGCCGTGTGGACACCACGAAAAGAGACATTGGCGTGGCGGAGACCTTACAGGCCAAGGAAGAAAATTTTTTCCCCAAACACGGGCTACGGTAAAACACCACAGCCGTACGATACAGCCATGGTCGAAACTGACTCGAAAACACGACCTACGATAAAAGTGCCACGACTATGCTATGCAGCCGTGGTCGATACTGTAACATCCTGAATTAATAGGGCCTTTGCATTTGATGTGTGTTACGTTTAATGTGCTAATTAGAGTGTTTAAGGGGTTCAGATTGGGCTCACGATTGGGCCGAGGCCTTAGTGAAAATTTTCTGTTTGGACACTCTAGTGGAAAGCCAGTTAGGATAGGGCTTAAAAGATGTTATCTGTGTTTTAAGACACAAATGGGCTTGTGGCCCAGTGGCAAAGTGGCGCCACTTAGAGAACAAAGAGGAGGCGTCAGCTGAGGAGGCTCAAGTTCGAGTCGCATGAAGTCCAATTATTTTAATTAAATTTTAGCTAATTTTTGGCATTTAAATGGATAGAGTGGGCCGGCAATAAGGCTTAAAAATAGGAAGATTTACTCGAGTGGATAATGCTAATAATATGGCAGATAATGGAAGGAAGAGGTGGTGTTATTTAGGCCTCTTTCGGAGGTGTGAATAGATAAAGATAAGGCAGAAAGGGTAGGAGTTATCTACTGATCAATAGTGGTGGCCGAATTTTCATCTCTTGGAGGGGGAGAAATCAGTTTTGTTATACTATAGGGATGCCAAAATTTCCCTTATTGGTTGATCAATTTTAAGTTATCGAAAGGAGCATTTTCGGTTTTTGAGAGGTAGTTGCCGAAATTCTGTTTAAATAAGGGGGATATCTCTTCAATTTCGACATTTGGATCCTATTTTCTTTTTCCATTCTCTCATCTTTACTTCTATGCAAAAACCGAAAGTCCATTATTCTTTCCCTGTTTCCTTCTACAAAGCCGAAACCACCCAATTCGTCTTAACATCTTTCCTTTCAAAAGCCGAAACTCTAAACTTTCGTCTCATCTCCATAGCCGAATACCTTCTATTCCCTTTTGCCGATCTCTTCACAAAAAGCCAAATCTACATAGATTTCTTCATATCATCTTCTCTTTTTGATCTCCTCAAAAGCCGAAATCTTCTAGGAGTTGCCGAATTCTCTGTAAAGGTAGGTGCCAATTTCTTCTGATCTATTCTTTTTCTCTTTCGAATTTTAGAAGACAAAGCCAAAAGGCTAATGGATTGTTGGTTTCTTGTGTTTACGTGTTGGGAAACTTTTGAGAATTGAAGTAGATCGCTTAGATCTAAAAGCCAAAACTGTTAGTCTTTGAACCTCATATCTCTCTTTTCGGGATTTCAAGGTAAGGGGTTCTCTTTAGATTCTCTTTAGATTCGCTATCGTAATTGTGATCTTAACCATATTTATGATAAGGTCTTTTAATGGAATCAAATATCGATCAGGCGAAGGAGGGGATTGGATCTGTAAAACCAATCCCTAAGTTTAAGAAACGAGCGGTGTCAGTAGTACGGGATTGGCCACCGAGTTGTGGACAGGCTTTAGAACAAGATGTTAGGCAGTTAGCAGTCGTATCGGCTTCTGATAGTGTCGACATAGAAGGTCTCGGCTTGACTGTAATCAGGTGCGTAGATCTCTAACACACTAACTAATCTGTACTATATGTATGTTTTAGGCTAAAAGCCGAAAAAAGGCTGAATAGACAGTCGGATTACCCGAAAAGGGTAGGCAAGGGATGCCAGGTACGTAATCACTGAAACTTCTCTATGTGTATCGATGTATGTGATAGTTTGTGATCTTTTAGATAGTATATTGTTTTGATTTTACATGAATGTATGCGTGGGATGGGGTTAATATGATGAAAGGGGAAGAGCATGTTAATAGGTCACTTGGTGATTGATGGTTAAACCACGAATTGTAAAATTAGGTCACAATAGTGATCGGTGGCTAAGCCACGTTAAACTCATTCCTGATTGCTAGGAATAGGCAGCATGACTGTCGATATGGTGTGTAGCGGTTGGTGGGTTGATTGTAGAAATCCCCGAGGTGTGTTGGCTGGTACGGGCTGGTGTGTAGAGGATGGACTTTTAGGTTGGGTTGGGCCATGTTGCATGTAAATATTTTGTTGCCATCGTGTATGGGCTAAGGCCCATAATGTGTTTGTGGGCCTCAAGCCTTTTATGTGTTTTCGGGATTTGCACACTGAGTCTTGGCGACTCACCCTTTTATTTCCCTGACTTTTCAAATGAGCAGTAGATTGTGGACATAGGAGCCGAGGCGGACTCGAGGGGCCATCAAGTTATTTATTTTCATAAACTATTTCGGGTTTTCTTTTAAGTTTTAATTTTGGGACTACTTATGTAATAAGGCCTCCATAGCTTAGGTTTTAAATTTATATTTGTTAATGTTTAAAGTTGTAAATTTATTTCCACAGACTTATTTATAAAAAGAGATAAAATGGGATTTTGAAACAAGTTTTAAAAAAAAAATAATAATAATAACCCTGAAAGGTTTTCTGTAAATATCACTTATTTAACGAACACCTACATAAACAAAGCCAAGTTTTCAAAACAACGCGTCATTGATGAGTTTTTCAAATGAGATACATGCTCTCTTAAAAGTAAACAAGGAACTTCGTTTTTAACATTTCAACCCGTAACATGCCAGATTTGGTTATAGCGTTTGGGCCGGGTTTGGGGTGTTACATTTTGGTATCAGAGCCCAGTTGCAAAACTCGGGCTGTGAAATGGGTCTAGTAGTAGTTTATAAATTTGGTGAAAAGTTTTGGTTGAGATATGGCCTTCGAGTCTACTGGCACCCGATCCACGTAGGTAAGTATTCTAACTCTTGATGTGATATACATGTTGGGTTTGATGGGCTTGATGGACGTAGACTAGTATGTTAGGTATTAATGGATTTTAGGCTTGGTTTAAACAACTCTTTAAATTCATAAGATTTAATCTAATTTAACATGTCCGTAAACAGGTCGCTGGGTTAGGGTGTGGCAACAGGCATATGCATGTCTAGGATTGGATTCAGGGAGAGCTTGGTATTTAAGCGGTCCTAGTGACTTACCTCCTCTTTGCTGGAATCCTACCTGGTGCGTAGTGACTATTCATCTTAGCCATTAGGACTTGTTGACGGGCCCAAAATTCATGATTAAAACCCGAAAGGGACCAGCCACCCTATTTCACAAAATTACTAAAATAACCCCTAGTTTTGTAAAATTTCTGAAATACCCTTAATTTGTGAAAATTTCGTAGAATACCCTGGATTTGTAAAACCACTAAAATTTGTGAAATTACTGAAGCACCCCTGGTTGGCAAAATTACCAAAATACCTATGTTTTGCAAATTAACCCGAAAACCCTTAGATTTCCAAAAGTACCTGGTTTGCAAAATAAAATTTTCTGAAATACCCATGTTTTTTTAAAAAAATTTCAAAATACCCTTGTGTTACGATAATACCAAAATACCTCTATTTCGAAAAATCACCAAGATACCCTATTTTGAGGAATTACGAAAATACCCTGTAGGATAAAACTACGTAAATACCCCTGGGTAGAGAAATGATGAAAATACCCTCATGTGATGAATGTGAGGTCGTGGATGCCACTCGTATGTTGATGTATGATGGTTGAATGTATGTGGTTCCTAGAACTAGGAGGTATAAACTTGAGACTGAAACTCATAGATATAATCTCGAATTCGAAAGAACTACTTTTGAAACTACTGTCCATAAGATTGTTCGTGGTTAATCAGTGAAAGATATTAATAATTCATAAAATTTTTAATCAGATAAACGCGAATTGGTAGAATGAGTACAAGGGGTCGTGGACGTCCGCCGCGTGGCCGTGGTAGGGGTAGGATGGCCGTGTCAGAACCAGTAGGATCTGGCCACGGGTCAGGAAATGAGATGCCAGTTGCTCCAGCCGCGGAGGCCGAATTTCAGGATCAGACAGCCAGAGATGATGCGGTATCTCAGGCGATGTTAAGGGTTTTAGAGAGGGTTGCTGGGGTAGGCATGGGCACAGGAGCCCGAAAATCTGTGTCGGAATGACTTAGAGCTAATGGGGCAGAAGTGTTTAGGGGAATTTCTGGTATAGCCCCGAGTACAGCTGAGTATTGGTTGGAGGCGGTTGAACATATAATGGATGATCTGGATCTCACGGAAGAGGAAAAACTGAAAGGGGTTATATCTCTCCTGCGAGACAAAGCTTATCAATGGTGGCTTACGGTTAAGGATGGTACGAGGGTCGACTGTATCACCTGGGATTTCTTCAAAACGGCTTTCCAGAGTAAATATATTGGGACAAGTTATGTGGATGCACAGTGTAGAGCGTTTCTGAATCTGGTTCAGGGGAGTAGGTCGGTGGCTGCTTATGAAGCAAAATTCTTACGCCTTAATCGTTATGCTTGAGGGATGGTGGTCACAGACCATGAACGTTGTGTTCGATTTGAAGATGGTCTGAGGGACGATATGCGCATACTGATAGCACCACAGCGGGAGAGGGAATTTGTTGTGCTTGTGGAAAAAGCTAAGATAGCTGAGGAGGTTAAGCGGACAGAAAAACTGAATCGAGATAGAGATAGGGGTGGAAGTAAGAGAAATTTTGGTTCATCGGGGACAACTGGGCATACTCAGAAAAGGCCTAGGTCAGATGGACCGAGTCAGAATGAGAGACCTACTGCTGCTAGTCAGACATATAAGTGTGCTCGGTGTGGTAAATTCCATGTAGGTGAGTGTTGGGCGGGCAGTGGGAAGTGATTTAGGTGTGGATCTACGGACCACCAAGTTAGAAACTGTCCGCAGCAATGGAGCAGTGAAGGGCCCACAGGTCAAGGGAATGCCCAGCCGGGAAGAGGAGGTCAGCAGCCACAAAGAGATCGTGGTCCAGCCAGAGGTGGTAACGGTTCCGGTCGAGGTCGTGGAGCACCAGGCCAAGGGGCAGGAAACACTGAGGAAACACTGGCGCCGAAGGAGTTGGTGGAATTGAAAGTGCAGATCCAAGAGTTCCTGGACAGAGGATTTATTCTACCAAGTCTGTCGCCTTGGGGAGCGCTGCTGTTATTCGTTAGGAAGAAGGATGGATCAATGCGTATGTCCATTGACTATCGCCAGCTGAATAAGTTGACCATCAAAAATAGATACCCGTTGCCGAGGAACGATGACTTGTTCTATCAGTTGAAGGGGGCTTCGGTCTTTTCAAAGATAGATCTGAGGTCAGGGTACCATCAGCTTAAGGTCAAGGAGGCAGATATTCATAAGATGGCCTTTAGGACTCGCTATAGTCACTACGAATTCATGGTGATGCCATTTGGATTGACCAACACACCAGCGGCGTTTATGGATATGATGAACCGAGTGTTCCAACCCTACTTGGATCAGTTTTTTGTGGTATTTATAGATGATATCTTGGTTTATTCAAGATCGGAAGAGGAGCATGACTCACATCTGCGAGTGGTTTTGCAGATTCTGAGGGAGAAGCAATTGTATGCAAAATTCAGTAAGTGCGAATTTTGGCTAAGTGAAGTTACTTTTCTAGGTCATGTTGTGTCCACAGAGGGGATTAGGGTTGACCCTCGAAAAATTGAAGCGGTGTTGGATTGGAAGCCGCCTAAATCGGTAGCAGAAATTCAGAGTTTTCTTGGTTTGGTCGGGTATTACAGAAGGTTTGTGGAGGGATTTTCTTTAATTGCGGCACCATTAACTAAGTTGTTACGGAAAGGGGTTCCGTTTGTTTGGTCTGACAAGCAACAAGGGAGTTTCGAGAAGTTGAAAAGGATTTTGACGGAGGCTCCGGTGTTGATTCAGCCGGTGGTTGGGAAGGAGTTCGTGATTTACTGTGATGCTTCACACACGGGACTAGGTGATTGTTGATTGCTTGACGAAGTCTGCTCACTTCATACCAGTACGGGTCGATTATTCTCTGCAGAAATTGGCTAAGTTATATATAGCGGAGGTAGTGAGGTTGCATAGGGTACCAGTATCAATCATATCAGATAGGGACCCTAGGTTCACATCACGATTCTGGAAGGCGTTGCATCAAGCGTTGGGTACGAAGTTGGATTTCAGTACAGTGTCCCATCCTCAGACCGATGGATAGTCTGAGCGGGTAATTCAGACCTTGGAGGACATGTTGAGAGGTTGTCTCATTGATTTCAGGGGTAGTTGGGAAGAATTTATACCATTAGCAGAGTTTGCAGACAATAACAATTACCAGTCTAGTATTCAGATGGGGCCCTATGAAGCATTGTACGGGCGAAAATGTCGTACTCCTACATGTTGGACGGAATTAGGGGAACGTCGGATGTTGGGTCCGGAGTTGGTGACCGAGACCGAGGAGAAGGTTGAGTTAATTCGGGCTCGATTAAAGGAAGCATCGGACAGACAGAAGTCCTATGCTGACCTAAAGCGTAAGGACACAGAATTTGCAGTGGGTGACAAGGTTTTCTTGAAGGTGTCGCCATGGAAGAAAGTACTGAGGTTTGGGCGGAAAGGTAAGTTAAGTCCCAGATTCATCGGACCATACCGGGTGTTGAAACGAGTAGGACCGGTAGCTTATCAGCTTGAGCTACCTTCAGAGTTAAGCTAGATTCACAATATGTTTCATGTCTCTATGCTGAGACGATATCGTTCGGATCCATCTCACGTGGTGTCTGTGGAGGAAATCGAGGTAAGACCTGATCTATACCTTGAAGAGGAACCAGTGGAAATCTTGGATCATGATGTTAAAGTGTTGCGAAGGAAGACGATTCCGTTGGTTAAGATTCTATGGCGGAATCACAGTTCTGAGGAGGCTACTTGGGAACCAGAGGAGACGATGCGGCAGCAATACCCGCATCTATTCGGACCAGGTAATTTTGATTTCGAAATTTCTTTAAGGGGGTAGAACTGTAACATCCTGAATTAATGGGCCTTTGCATTTGATGTGTGTTACGTTTAATGTGCTAATTAGAGTGTTTAAGGGGTTCAGATTGGGCTCAGGATTGGGCCGAGGCCTTAGTGAAAATTTTCTGTTTGGACACTCTAGTGGAAAGCCAGTTAGGATAGGGCTTAAAAGATGTTATCTGTGTTTTAAGACAAAAATGGGCTTGTGGCCCAGTGGCAAAGTGGCGCCACTTAGAGAACAAAGAGGAGGCGTCAGCTGAGGAGGCTCAAGTTCGAGTCGCATGAAGCCCAATTCTTTTAATTAAATTTTAGGTAATTTTCGGCATTTAAATGGATAGAGTGGGATGGCAATAAGGCTTAAAAATAGGAAGATTTACTCAAGTGGATAATGCTAATAATATGGCAGATAAAGAAAGGAAGAGGTGGTGTTATTTAGGCCTCTTTCGGAGGTGTGAATAGATAAAGATAAGGGAGAAAGGGTAGGAGTTATCTGCTGATCAACAGTGGTGGCCGAATTTTCATCTCTTGGAGGGGGGAGAAATCAGTTTTGTTATACGATAGGGGTGCCGAAATTTCCCTCACTGGTTGATCAATTTTAAGTTATCGAAAGGAGCATTTTCGGTTTTTAAGAGGTAGTTACCGAAATTCTATTTAAATAAGGGGGATATCTCTTCACTTCCGGCATTTGGATCCTATTTTCTTTTTCTATTCTCTCATCTTTACTTCTATGCAAAAACCGAAAGTCCATTATTCTTTCCCTATTTCATTCTACAAAGCCGAAACCACCCAATTCTTCTTAACATCTTTCCATTCAAAAGCTGAAACTCTGAACTTTCTTCTCATCTCCATAGCCGAATACTTTCTATTCCCTTTTTCCGATCTCTTCACAAAAAGCCGAATCTACATAGATTTCTTCCTATCATCTTCTCTTTTTGATCTCCTCAAAAGCCGAAATCTTCTAGGAGTTGCCGAATTCTCTGTAAAGGTAGGTGCCGATTTCTTCTGATCTATTCTTTTTCTCTTTCGGTTTTTAGAAGACAAAGCCGAAAGGCTAATGGATTGTTGGTTTCTTGTGTTTACATGTTGGGCGACATTCGGGAATTGAAGTAGATCGCTTAAATCTAAAAGCTGGAGCCGTTAGTCTCTGAACCTCATATCTCTCTTTTCGGGATTTCAAGGTAAGGGGTTCTCTTTAGATTCTCTTTAGATTCGCTATCGTAATTGTGATCTTAACCATATGTTATGATAAGGTCTTTTAATGGAATCAAATATCGATCAGGCGAAGGAGGGGATTGGATCTGTAAACCCAATCCCTAAGTTTAAGAAACAAGCGGTGTCAACAGTACAGGATTGGCCACCGAGTTGTGGACCGGCTTTAGAACAAGATCTTAGGCAGTTAGCAGTCGTATCGGCTTCTGATAGTGTCGACATAGAAGGTCTCGTCTTGACTGTAATCGGGTTTGTAGATCTCTAACACACTAACTAATCTATACTATATGTATGTTTTGGGCTAAAAGCCGGAAAAAGGCTGTATAGACAGTCGAATTACCCGAAAAGGTTAGGCAAGGGATGCCAGGTACGTAATCATAGAAACTTCTCTATGTGTATCGATGTATGTGATAGTCTGTGATCTTTTAGATAGTATATTGTTTTGATTATGCATGAATGTATGCGTGGGATGGGGTTAATATGATGAAAGGGGAAGAGCATGTTAATAGGTCACTTGATGATCGGTGGATAAACCACGAATTGTAAAATTAGGTCACAATAGTGATCGGTGGCTAAGCCACGTTAAACTCATTCCTGATTGCTAGGAATAGGCAGCATGACTGTCGATATGGTGTGTAGCGGTTGGTGGGTTGATTGTAGAAATCCCCGAGGTGTGTTGGCTGGTACGGGCTGGTGTGTAGAGGATGGACTTTTAGGTTGGGTTGGGCCATGTTGCATGTAAATATTTTGTTGCCATCGTGTATGGGCTAAGGCCCATAATGTGTTTGTGGGCCTCAAGCCTTTTATGTGTTTTCGGGATTTGCACACTGAGTCTGGGTGACTCACCCTTTTATTTCCCTGACTTTTCAAATGAGCAGTAGATCGTGGACATGGGAGCCGAGGCGGACTCGAGGGGCCATCAAGTTATTTATTTTCATAAACTATTTCGGGTTTTCTTTTAAGTTTTAATTTTGGGACTACTTATGTAATAAGGCCTCCATAGCTTAGGTTTTAAATTTATATTTGTTAATGTTTACAGTTGTAAATTTATTTCCACAGACTTATTTATAAGAAGAGATAAAATAGGATTTTCAAACAAGTTTTAAAAATAATAATAATAATAACCCTCAAAGATTTTCTGCAAATATCACTTATCTAACGAATACCTACATAAACGAAGCCAAGTTTTCAAATCAACGCGTCATTGATGAGTTTTTCAAATGAGATACATGCTCTCTTAAAAGTTAACAAGGAGCTTCGTTTTTAACATTTCAACCCGTAACATGCTAGATCTGGTCGTAGTGTTTGGGCCGGGTTTGGGGTGTTAAAGATACTGTGTAAATGACACGGGTGTGCGACACGCCCATGACTAGAAGCCGTGGTCGAAACTGACCCGTGCCTTGAAGTCGTGGTCGATATTGACTAATTATCACGAGAGTGTGACCCGAAACACGGGCGTGGGAGAAATGAATTAAACATCACACGGCCGTGTGTTTTGGCCGTGTGACATAACACGCCCAGGGAACACGGGCGTGGTCTAATACTCAGAAGCACCCTAATTCAAAATTCTCGAAACACACGAGCTAAACAAAAGGCACACGAGCGTGGCCTCTGATCGTGTTCCCTACTTCCTATTTAAAGCAACCTACGGCTCATGTGACAGACCAATTTTGACCTTAATCGGAACGGTGGTTTCGGGACCATGAATCCGAGCCCAATAAATATTTTTAACATTTTATCTTGTGTCTATTATGGGTGAATTGATGTATGTGAATGTTTTGTAGAAGAATTTAACCGTTTGAGTGTTTAATTAGCAAAAGGGATTAAATTGCGTAAGGAACCAAGGTAGCAAACATGAAATAAAATAAGGGCTAAGTGACTTGTGATTTAAACATAGGGAGTTGCATGTCAAATTCCCCATTTGTAGAGGGGTGGACGGCAAGCATGCATTATAATAATTTATGGTCTTAAATTATTGTTTTTAAGACATTATTATAATGTAAGCATGCTAAGAATATTAAGTTTTCCTAAATATATTATAATTTAAGTAATATTATACTAAAAGCATGCTAAAAATAATGTGTAAATAGTTTAAACAAAAAGAAAAATTATTTTCATTTCTTTTTCCTTCATTCATCATCCACCCGAAACCATCATCAAGAAGAGAAGAAACTCATCTTCTTCATTCGGCTGATTGCATGTATTGAGCAAGGTGAGATTTTGAATTTTAGCTTAACAATCCATCTTTGAAATTGGTTGATTTCTTTGATCACCATTGAAAAAAAAAAAAAACAAGTAGAGATTTATTATGTTAGGCATGATGAAGTTCGGCCATGGTGAGGGTTTATGATTTGGTTTGTAAATAAATTTGGATGAGATGAGGAGAAGAATAAGCTTGAGCTTCTAAGAAAATGGTTTGAATTTAGGCATGGGGATGCCCTTATATTCGGCTGAATGTGAGACCACCGATTTTGAATCCTCTTCCTTTTGTGTTGATGATCGGTTATACTTATATAGTATAGTGATATTAAACATGGATAAATGGTCATACTTGCTTATAATCTTTGGGTGATTAAGTAGGAAGGGTAAATTTATTTAAGCAAACAATGGAAGGGTTTAAGCAAGCTAATATTCGGCTGGAAAATGGATAAAAAAATTGTGGTTAGTTAGCTTGTTACTTGGTCTCATGTTGAAGAAGATGTATGAACACACTAAATTGGCAAATTCGGTCATAAGGGAAAATGAAAATATGGCTATTGTATTCGGTTATATATATATATATAGGGTTAATGTGTGTGGCCATAGATAAGAAGGTAAGTTTTAAGTTAAAGTACATTAAAGAGATTATTACTAAAGTGTTCCCTAATATTATTGAATATACTTGGACAAAGTAGTGAGTGATTGCCGAATGCAAATGTTTATGTCTTGGAAATTATATGCTTAAATATTAAAAATGTCGGGGGGGGATAATTGGCAAGTTATATATTATATGATTTTGCTTTTGAATTGAATGGGAGTGTGGTTTAATTGGTTTAATTGAACCAAATTAGATCAAGATCAAAAGGAGAAGAATTTGGAGCGAGGAAAAGCTAAACTAAACGAATAGTTGGAGACTTCAAATTTATCGACTTCTAAGGTAAGTTCTTTAGCTAAAATATGCCAATAAGTTAATTACGAACTTAGTGAATGATGAATTGTGGAAATTTAGAGTATAAATTCATGATATAGTTGGCCGAATGTGATGATGATGGATTGGATTGATTTCAAATATTTTTAATGCAATGTGAATAAATGCATATGGTTCGATATGTGATAGTGAAATGTGAAAAGCATGTAAAACTATTCTGACATTTGGGCTTCGAGCCTAGCAGGCCTCGTGCCGGTGACATAATCGGACTTTATGCCTAGCAGGCCTTGTGCCGGTGTTCTTTATCGGGCTTTATGCCTAGCAGGCCTTGTGCCGGTGTTATTTATCAGGCTTTACGCCTAGCAGGCCTTGTGCCGGTGTTACTTTTCAGGCTTTTACGCCTAGCAGGCTTGATGCCGGTGATGTATTTTACAAAAGAGAAATTGAATCTTTGTTCAAGACAATTTAAAGCTAATTTGTTAAGTATACGGTTCAGGTAAGCATGTAAGGTATGCTATGTTTAATATTACTTGGGTCAAATTAATATTATGAGAATTGTGTTATATGTATTCGAAGTTAATATTGATGGATGTAATATGACGGAATTCGAGCTTAGAATGTGCTATTATGGAACAATTGGTTTTCAAGTATAAATGTTAAGAAAGGAGATTTCATGCGATATGCTTATATGAACTACAAAGAAATGTAGGTTGAAGGAAATGATTCCTAATTTACTTGGGTTAATGAATTACTAGTATCTGGCTTTGTATAAACAATTTACTTAATTGCCTATGTGAAATGCCATAAGTTGATTGCTTTCATTTCGTAAATAATTAAATGTTTTATTATCATGAGTTAGGACTTACTAAGCTAGTAAGCTTAATTATGTGAAATGTTTCCTCTGTTTTATAGATTAGGAGCAAGCTACAAGCTCATCGGGATCGTTCGGAAAGTCGCTCACACTATCAATCTACATTTTGGGTACTCTTTCATTTTGGTTTTAAACGAAGGCATGTATAGGAAAGACTTGGTCTTTGTTTGATGAAATCTTAAGGTTCATGTATATAATAGCCATGCGAATATGGCTAAATTTTTAGTTAAGTACGTTGTTGTGTTTTTGATATGTATGTTGGTTCATGATGGTAATGTTTATGCATTCTTAATCAAAGTTTAATCGTTTTTGTTAAGGAAATGTTGGTATACGAAATGAATCCTTGAATTTGGGATGTAGGTAGGTTCGGTTAGAAGCTAGTCTTTCATAAAATGCAACAAAACAGCTTGTAGTGGCACCAGTGATGTGAGTTAGAAAAATCACCAAAAATAGGGTATATTGAATTGAGGTGAATGAGATATGAAGTTAAATCTTATTGTGTCTATTTTTACATGAAAGAAACAGAGTAGGCAAAAGATTTATATATTATGAGATAATTAAGTTTTAATGAGGCCTGCTCTGAATGAATTCGTGAGTCACTGTTCTGTTTTGGAAAAATTGTCAAAAATTGTACAAAAATAATTAAGAAGCATGGTTTATATGTGTAGAACCCTTTATGAGTCTATTTTTCATTGGTATAAACAAGAACATTACAGGAAATGTTTGCAATGAGATAACTTCATTTTTGTAGAGACAGGTCAGAATTGTCAAGCAGTGTAATAAGGGTAACTTTGATGAATATAATGTACTAATTGGCCACATGAAAAATTCTGGAAACTTTGTGGTGTAAAGATATATGAGTCTAGTTTCAAGGAAAAATTACGGATCTAAATTTCGAGTTTTGTAACTCGAGTTATGGTCGATTTAGTCAGCGTGACGCAGTTGGACAGCTTTAAAATTTTACACCCCGAGTTAATAGTCAAGTCTAGTAATGCCACGTACTCGATTCCGACAAGGGTTTCGGGTAAGGGGTGTTACATTTGATTGGTATCAGAGCTTACGGTTTAGCCGATTCTAGGACTACCGTATGCGCGTGTTAGTCTAGCTATACATGCCTTTTGTATATATATATTGATAGTGTGGTGACTTCTGACAGCCTGAACCTTGTTTTATATAATAAATGGACACTGATCCTGAAAGAGCCGTAGCTGATGATGTGGAGAGCGTAGCGCCTGACCGTGACCATGGATCAGCGCCGATAGACTCTCGACCTGTTTCGGGTAGCCACGAAGGAGAGACTAAACAAGCCTTTTATCGGATGATGAATGAGTGGTTTGCCCAATTTATTCAGAATAACCCGAATGTACATCAACCTCCACCACCGAATAATTCAACTCTGATTCCTTCAGCTCCCCCGATGATAGATCCGATAAGATCTAGTAGGCCCCCAGTTGATAAAATCCGAAAATTTGGGGCCGAAGAATTTAAAGCTAATGACGATGATGATGCTGAGAGAGCCGAAATGTGGCTTGATAACACTATTCGAGTACTTGATGAGTTTTCTTGTACTCCGGATGAATGCTTGAAGTGTGCTATATCTTTACTGCGGGACACTGCATATCACTGGTGGAATACACTAGTATCAGTGGTTCCTAAAGAAAAAGTGACATGGGATTTCTTCCAAACTGAATTTCGCAAGAAGTATATTAGCCAAAGATTCATTGATCAAAAACGAAAAGAGTTCCTTGAGCTGAAACAGGGGCGAATGACCGTAACGGAATATGAAAGAAAATTTGTCAGGCTCAGCCGATATGCTAGAGAGTGTGTTTCTACTGAAGCTATTATGTGTAAAAGATTTGAAGATGGCCTGAATGAAGATATAAAGATGTTTGTTGGCATTCTTGAAATTCAAGAGTTTGTGACTTTATTTGAGAGAGCTTGCAAAGCTGAAGAGCTCGGGAAAGAGAAAAGAAAGGCTGAGACAGAAGCTAGAGACATCCGTAAAAGATCTTCGGGTAAAGTCTTTCACTCCACGACCAAGAAGCCCAGAGACGACTACAGCCGACAGAAAGTTACTACAGATCCACCTAGACGGGATCGACCTCCTATGAGCTCCCGAGCTACCTCGATAGCCAATGTTGGTAACGTACCACAAAATAGAGTTGAGTGCAAGCATTGTGGGAAATGGCACTCAGGGAGTTGTAGATTTTATGATCGGTCTTGCTATAAATGTGGATCGTCAGATCATTTCATTAGAGAGTGTCCGAAGTTAGCTGAGCAGAATACAGTCCAGAACACTAAGCCGAGCAACGTGTCAATGCGAGGTAGACCACCCAGACATTCCGGCAATGTAGGTGGTAGTCAGAAAAGAACGAAGAACACTACAGATCGATCTGAGGCTAGAGCTCCGGCTAGAGCATATGCTGCACGAGCTAGAGAGGATGCTTCCTCCCCCAACGTCATTACCGGTATTTTCACTCTTTATGATACTACTGTAATTGCACTAATCGATCCTGGTTCGACTCATTCTTATGTGTGTGAAACTTTAAAATTTGGCAAGACTTTGCTAGTTGAGTCTACCGAGTTTGCGATTCGTGTGTCCAACCCTTTGGGTAGATGTGTGCTTGTTAATAAAGTGTGTAGGGGTTGTCCGTTGATGATTCGAGATTATTGCTTCCCAGCTGATTTAATGTTGTTGCCCTTTGATGAATTTGATATAATCTTGGGTATGGATTGGTTAACTTCGCACGAGGCAGTAGTGGATTGTAAAAGAAAGCTTATCGATTTGAAATGTCAAAACGGTGAGACCATCAGAATTAAATCCTGTGACATAAATGGGTTGCCTACAGTAATATCCTCAATGTTAGCTCGGAAGTATGTGAGAAAAGGGTGTGAAGCTTATTTGGCCTATGTACTGGATAATAAAATGTCCGAGAAACAAATCGAATCTGTATCAGTTGTATGTGAATACCCCGATGTGTTTCCTGAAGAACTACCGGGTTTACCCCCAGTACGAGAGATTGAGTTTGGCATTGAGTTAGTACCGGGTGCGGCTCCGATTTCGATAGCTCCGTACCGAATGGCACCTATTGAATTAAAGGAATTGAAAGCGCAGTTGCAAGAGTTGACAGATAAGGGCTTCGCGCGACCGAGTTTCTCTCCGTGGGGTGCACCGGTTTTATTTGTGAAAAAGAACGATGGGACTATGCGAATGTGTATCGACTACCGGCAACTAAATAAGGTAACTATAAAGAATAAGTACCCGTTACCTCAGATTGATGATTTATTTGATCAGCTAAAGGGGGCTTCAGTGTTTTCGAAAATAGATTTGAGATCGGGCTATTATCAGTTGCGAGTCAGAGATTCAGATGTGCCAAAGACTGCATTCCGAACGAGGTACGGACACTATGAGTTTCTGGTTATGCCTTTCGGACTCACTAATGCACCTGCTGTTTTTATGGATCTAATGAGCCGAGTCTTCCGACAGTTTTTGGATCGGTTTGTAGTGGTGTTTATTGATGATATACTGATCTACTCCAAAAATGAGACGGAACATGCTGAGCATTTGAGATTAGTACTACAAACTTTGAGGGATCAACGATTGTATGCAAAGTTCAGTAAGTGTGAATTCTGGATGAATGAAGTCAACTTCTTGGGTCATGTTGTTTCGGTGTCAGGTATTCGGGTGGATCCAAACAAGATAGCAGCCATACTCGATTGGAAACCACCAAAGAATGTTTCCGAGATCCGAAGTTTCCTAGGCCTGGCGGGGGTATTACAGACGGTTTGTAAAAGGTTTTTCTGTTATAGCTACACCGTTAACGAGACTACTACAGAAAGATGTCAAATTTGAGTGGTCGGAAAGGTGTTAGAAAAGTTTCGAGCAGTTGAAAGCCTTTTTGACCGAAGCCCCAGTGTTAACTCAGCCTGAATCGGGTAAAGAATTTACTATTTTTAGTGATGCTTCCTTGAATGGGTTGGGTTGTGTTTTAATGCAAGAAGGCAAGGTGATAGCCTACGCTTCGAGACAATTGAAGCCGCATGAGAAAAATTATCCAACTCACGATCTGGAGTTAGCAGCCATTGTGTTCGCATTAAAAATTTGACGTCACTACTTATTTGGCGAAAAATGTCATATTTATTCAGATCACAAAAGTTTGAAGTATTTGATGACTCAGAAAGACTTAAACTTGAGACAACGTAGATGGTTAGAATTGCTGAAAGACTATGAATTAGTGATTGACTACCATCCGGCGAATGCTAATGTTGTTGTGGATGCGTTAAGTCGAAAATCATTATTTACTCTTCGTGCATTGAACGCACGGGTGACTATGTCTGATGATGGTTCGATCTTAGCCGAGTTACAAGCAAGACCGATGTTCATTCAGCAGATTTGTGATGTACAGAAAGTTGACAAAAGTTGATTGCTATTCGGAGTCAGTGTGGAAGTGGTACAGAATCAGATTTTCAGATTGATGCAAATGATTGTTTGAATTATAAAGGCCGATTATGTGTTCCGAAGAACTCAGATTTGATA
The DNA here is from genome assembly GCA_005393395.2 of Gossypium australe. Taxonomy (NCBI): domain Eukaryota; kingdom Viridiplantae; phylum Streptophyta; class Magnoliopsida; order Malvales; family Malvaceae; genus Gossypium; species Gossypium australe. The sequence goes on from CM016615.1 coordinate 46,101,446, forward strand.
CAGATGATCCTGTGTGAGGCCCATAGTGGTCGACTATCGATACACCCGGGTAGCACAAAAATGTATAACGATTTGAAGCAGTTTTATTGGTGGCCTGGCATGAAACGGGACATATCTGAGTTTGTTTCCAAGTGCTTAATCTGTCAACAAGTGAAAGCTGAGCATCAGGTACCGTCCGGATTACTTCAACCAATCATGATACCCGAATGGAAATGGGATAGAATCACAATAGATTTTGTATCCGGTCTTCCTATGACACCGAGTAAGAAAGATGCTGTATGGGTTATCGTTGATAGACTGACTAAATCAGCCCATTTTGTACCGGTACGCACCGACTATTCACTTGATAAGCTTGCCGAACTGTATGTGTCACAGATTGTAAGGTTGCACGGTGTACTGAGTTCCATTGTTTCAGATAGGGACCCGAGGTTTACATCGCGGTTTTGGAAAGAAATTTCAAGATGCTCTAGGTACTAAACTTCATTTTAGTACAGCCTTCCATCCACAAACAGACGGTCAGTCTGAGCGAACTATTTTGATACTTGAGGACATGCTGAGGTGTTGCGTTCTCGAGTTTGAAGGTACGTGGGAACGATACCTACCGTTGGTCGAATTTGCTTATAATAATAGCTTCCAATCTAGTATAAAAATGGCGCCTTACGAAGCCTTATATGGGCAAAAATGTCGCACACCGTTGTACTGGACTGAGCTCAGTGAAAATAAGATACACGGGGTTGATTGGATTAAAGAAACAGAACAGAAGGTGGTTCTTATCAGAAATAATTTGAAAGCTGCTTCGGATCGTTAGAAGTCTTATGCCGATTTAAAACGTAAGGACATTGAATTTCAGGTCGGAGATCGGGTGTTCTTAAAAGTTTCTCCGTGTACTCCGATTCGGTCAGAAAGGCAAGTTGAGTCCTAGATTTATCGGACCGTATGAAATCATCGAGCGTATAGAGCCTGTTGCTTATCGATTGAAACTGCCCCTTGACTTAGAAAAGATACACAATGTATTTCACGTTTCGATGCTTCGCAAATACAGATCGGATCCGTCCCATGTGATTGCACCGTCAGAGTTTGAAATTAGATCTGATTTGACATATGATGAAGAACCGATCCGTATCTTAGTTCGGGAAATAAAAGAGTTGAGAAACGAAAGGATTCCATTAGTAAAGGTTTTATGAAATCGTCACAGAGTTGAAGAGGCTACGTGGGAGCCTGAAGAGTCAATGAGGCAACAATATCCGAACTTATTTAACGGTAAGATTTTCGGGGACGAAAATTCTTAAGGGGGGAGAGTTGTGACAGACCAATTTTGACCTTAATCGGAGCGGTGGTTTCGGGACCACGAATCCGAGCCTAATAAATATTTTTAACATTTTATCTTGTGTCTATTATGGGTGAATTGATGTATGTGAATGTTTTGTAGAAGAATTTAACCGTTTGAGTGTTTAATTAGCAAAAGGGATTAAATTGCGAAAGGAACCAAGGTAGCAAACATGAAATAAAATAAGGGGCTAAGTGACTTGTGATTTAAACATAGGGAGTTGCATGTCAAATTCCCCATTTGTAGAGGGGTGGACGGCAAGCATGCATTATAATAATTTATGGTCTTAAATTATTGTTTTTAAGACATTATTATAATGTAAGCATGCTAATAATATTAAGTTTTTCCTAAATATATTATAATTTAAGTAATATTATACTAAAAGCATGCTAAAAATAATGTGTAAATAGTTTAAACAAAAAGAAAAATTATTTTCATTTCTTTTTCCTTCATTCATCATCCACCCGAAACCATCATCAAGAAGAGAAGAAACTCATCTTCTTCATTCGGCTAATTGCATGTATTGAGCAAGGTGAGATTTTGAATTTTAGCTTAACAATCCATCTTTGAAATTGGTTGATTTCTTTGATCACCATTGAAAAAAAAAAAAAACAAGTAGATATTTATTATGTTAGGCATGATGAAGTTCGGCCATGGTGAGGGTTTATGATTTGGTTTGTAAATAAATTTGGATGATATGAGGAGAAGAAGAAGCTTGAGCTTCTAAGAAAATGGTTTGAATTTAGGCATGGGGATGCTCTTATATTCGGCTGAATGTGAGACCACCGATTTTGAATCCTCTTCCTTTTGTGTTGATGATCGGTTATACTTATATAGTATAGTGATATTAAACATGGATAAATGGTCATACTTGCTTATAATCTTTGGGTGATTAAGTAGGAAGGGTAAATTTCTTTAAGCAAACAATGGAAGGGTTTAAGCAAGCTAATATTCGGCTGGAAAATGGATAAAAAAAATTGTGGTTAGTTAGCTTGTTACTTGGTCTCATGTTGAAGAAGATGTATGAACACACTAAATTGGCAAATTCGGTCATAAGGGAAAATGAAAATATGGCTATTGTATTCGGTTATATATATATATATATATATATATATATATAGGGTTAATGTGTGTGGCCATAGATAAGAAGGTAAGTTTTAAGTTAAAGTACATTAAAGAGATTATTACCAAAGTGTTCCCTAATATTATTGAATATACTTGGACAAAGTAGTGAGTGATTGCCGAATGCAAATGTTTATGTCTTGGAAATTATATGCTTAAATATTAAAAATGTCGGGGGGGATAATTGGCAAGTTATATATTATATGATTTTGCTTTTGAATTGAATGGGAGTGTGGTTTAATTGGTTTAATTGAACCAAATTAGATCAAGATCAAAAGGAGAAGAATTTGGAGCGAGGAAAAGCTAAACTAAACGAATAGTTGGAGACTTCAAATTTATCGACTTCTAAGGTAAGTTCTTTAGCTAAAATATGCCAATAAGTTAATTACGAACTTAGTGAATGATGAATTGTGGAAATTTAGAGTATAAATTCATGATATAGTTGGCCGAATGTGATGATGATGGATTGTTGATTTCAAATATTTTTAATGCAATGTGAATAAATGCATATGGTTCGATATGTGATAGTGAAATGTGAAAAGCATGTAAAACTATTCTGACATTCGGGCTTCGAGCCTAGCAGGCCTCGTGCCGGTGACATAATCGGGCTTTATGCCTAGCAGGCCTTGTGCCGGTGTTATTTATCGGGCTTTATGCCTAGCAGGCCTTGTGCCGGTGTTATTTATCGGGCTTTACACTTAGCAGGCCTTGTGCCGGTGTTACTTTTCAGGCTTTTACGCCTAGCAGGCTTGATGCCGGTGATGTATTTTACAAAAGAGAAATTGAATCTTTGTTCAAGACAATTTAAAGCTAATTTGTTAAGTATACGGTTCAGGTAAGCATGTAAGGTATGCTATGTTTAATATTACTTGGGTCAAATTAATATTATGAGAATTGTGTTATATGTATTCAAAGTTAATATTGATGGATGTAATATGACGGAATTCGAGCTTAGAATGTGCTATTATGGAACAATTGGTTTTCAAGTATAAATGTTAAGAAAGGAGATTTTCATGCGATATGCTTATATGAACTACAAAGAAATGTAGGTTGAAGGAAATGATTCCTAATTTACTTGGGTTAATGAATTACTAGTATCTGGCTTTGTATAAACAATTTACTTAATTGCCTATGTGAAATGCCATAAGTTGATTGCTTTCATTTCGTAAATAATTAAATGTTTTATTATCATGAGTTAGGACTTACTAAGCTAGTAAGCTTAATTATGTGAAATGTTTCCTCTGTTTTATAGATTAGGAGCAAGCTACAAGCTCATCGGGATCGTTCGGAAAGTCGCTCACACTATCAATCTACATTTTGGGTACTCTTTCATTTTGGTTTTAAACGAAGGCATGTATAGGAAAGACTTGGTCGTTGTTTGATGAAATCTTAAGGTTCATGTATATAATAGCCATGCGAATATGGCTAAATTTTTAGTTAAGTACGTTGTTGTGTTTTTGATATGTATGTTGGTTCATGATGGTAATGTTTATGCTTTCTTAATCAAAGTTTAATCGTTTTTGTTAAGGAAATGTTGGTATACGAAATGCATCCTTGAATTTGGGATGTAGGTAGGTTCGGTTAGAAGCTAGTCTTTCATAAAATGCAACAAAACAGCTTGTAGTGGCAGCAGTGATGTGAGTTAGAAAAATCACCAAAAATAGGGTATATTGGATTATGAGGTGAATGAGATATGAAATTAAATCTTATTGTGTCTATTTTTACATGAAAGAAACAGAGTAGGAAAAAGATTTATATATTATAAGAGAATTAAGTTTTAATGAGACCTGCTCTGAATGAATTAGTGAGTCACTGTTCTGTTTTGGAAAAATTGTCAAAAATTGTACAAAAATAATTAAGAAGCATGGTTTATATGTGTAGAACCCTTTATGAGTCTATTTTTTCATTGGTATAAACAAGAACATTACACGAAATGTTTGCAAAGAGATAACTGCATTTTTGTAGAGACAGGTCAGAATTGTCAAGCAGTGTAATAAGGGTAACTTTGATGAATACAATGTACTAATTGGACACATGAAAAATTCTGGAAAATTTATGGTGAAAATCTATATGAGTCTAGTTTCAAGGAAAAATTACGGATCTAAATTTCGAATTTTGTAACTCGAGTTATGGTCGATTTAGTCAGCATGACGCAGTTGGACAGCTTTAAAATTTTACACCCCGAGTTAATAGTCAAGTCTAGTAATGCCACGTACTCGATTCCGACAAGGGTTTCGGTAAGGGGTGTTACAGCTCATCTCCCCCAAAATTTCCCCTAAAAAAACCCTAGCCGTTTTCCCCAAACAACCTATCTCTCTTTCCCATTCTGGCCACCGACGACCATTCACCCTCACCCCTTCACCTCCCTTTCTTCCTCTTCCACTCATTTTTCTCCTTTCCCCTTCCTCTATCATGCTTCCAAGCACGCAGTCCACGCCCGTGAACCACCGCCACGTCCGTGCCACCGCTTCAAGCACCTCCATCGGTTCACCTTTCTCCACCATTGTTGTTTATTTCATTGATTCTCAATTATTTATGTGATCTGATTTTTTTTGTTCTTATTATTATTCTTATTATTTTTCTTTTCAAATTAATTAGTCTCTGATGTGTTATTTAGTTTAGTCCTTCCCGCATCTATCAATTCCTTCAAACAAGCCATTTTTTCGCCTTTCTCTGTAAGCCTAGAAGCAGGTCAAGCTCTTAGTTTGATTTTAGTTTGATAATTACTATTATTTAAATTTAGTATATTTCATTTTATATCTAATTTCATCATCTAAGTTTAGCATTACATGCCAAATCTAATTTCCTATTAGGATTATACTATTGGTTAGGACCACTAGAATAGGTACATTTGTGGCTGAAAATGATATATGATTCGTTGAAAACCTTTTGTTTTTTTTAGGTACGTAAACAACTCCCCCACGTGGGAAGAAGACCGTCATTCCCGCTTCAAAAAAACTGAAGGGTGCCGGTGTAACCTCTCAAGCACTTCTGCAGAAGTACGCCACCCGTTCCTGTAGTTTCCTTAGGAACCCCAAGAGGAGCTCTTTCAGTTACTTCGCGCACGACCCCTCGATATTGGGAGGTGTATTGATTGGGCTGCTCTAGAGCAGGTCCAGCTAGTCGACGCGGTTCGAGCCCTATTATCCACCGACCCATGTGGGCACTTGTTTGATATCATCGAGCCTACATACCTAGAGCTCACTTTGGAGTTCTGCTCCACTTTCCACCTCCAGATAGTTATAATGAACTTTGACGACTCCGGTACAATCCAGTTCCCTCTAGGAGGCCTCGTACGTGAGCTGAGTGTCCCACAGTTCGGAGCCGCTTTGGGACTTTACATAGAGGAGTTCATGGATGAGGACGAATTCGAAGACCTCTATCGCCACATCCATCACTCCCCCTATGTATGTTGGAGAGACTTAGTTTCCGACTCAGCTACCTATGACCCCAGCCGCTCCAAAGCGTCAGTTTTCGCCCCATCATTAAGGTACTTACACGCTATCCTCGCTCATACTTTGACAGGGAGGTGAGAGAGCACCGGCGTCGTCAATACTCACGACGCCTACTATTTATGGTGCATGGCGAATGGGAGCGTCTTCGACTTAGCTTACTTCATCGCCCGTGCCATTCAGCATCAAATGGAGCAGCATAGTTGAGGGGTCATCTCCATAGGCCATACATCATGCACTTGGCTCGATATTTTGGGCTCCTCAACACCTCAGCTCAATCCTCCTCGCTCACCCTTATCGGGCAGATGTCCCCTCAAGGCATTCAGACAATGCTTCACATGAGGATGATTGAGCGCCAACGTGGGTTTGATCCTCCCCAGTATCGGCTCTCGCAACCCACCGGGTAGGACAACCTAGAGAACATCACTGATGATGTCCCCCAACAGCACGAGGAGCCACCGTTTGCGCCACCACCGCCACGTCGACTAGCTCATACGGTAACTTCATTGACTAACATTTCTGAGTGCCTCACTAGGTTCGACCAGTATTATACGCAACAATTTAATGACAACGCTCAACAATTCGAAGGCATCGGGGCGACGCTGCAACAGATTTGTCAGCATTTTCACATATCGCCGCCACCCCCACCTCACGATCTATCTGGGGATAAGGAACTTTGAGTCCATTTATTTTCATTTTTCTTTTCGTTGTCTTTATTTTATTTAAAGTTTTGAACTATTGAACTATTTTCTTTTCTTGTCTCTAAATTATATTAATTATGTTGATTTCTTTTTATCTTTGGCTGTTTTCAAGTAATCATAATGAAACCTATTTAATAATACTCCCTAAAACTTTGATGACTCCGCAGTTTCAAAAGGTTCAAGGTGCTACTAAGGAACTGGAATATTGTTCCCCACCTTCACCTCTATTTAGTTCACTCCATTGCTACAAGTTTCATTTTCAAGGATTTCATCCATGATTCAGGAAGTTTCACTCCTCTCTCTCTCTTATAATTTTCTTACTATATTATCTATCTTTGTACATTGAAGACAATGTACACCTTAAGTGTGGGGAGGTTAACTATAGTACTATTTGAAAGTCCTTGAATTATATCTTGTTCTTAAGTAATTTTCTCATATTTACTATTAGAACGAAACTTCTATTGATTTATGATTTTCATTGATATGTTTCGGATTAAGTCATAGATAATTGTGCATTGATGGTTTAAATTTTAAGACATTAGAAAATCAAGCATGATAAGTCTATTTTCAGAATTAAAAATTTATTAGGTTGTTTCCCTAATCTTAAATATTACTTTGAAGTTTGAAATTTACAAGGTTGACATAAAAAACCATAATTTCTGTGAGATTTTGAGCCTTTTAGAGCGTATATATTTCTTGCTCACTTTATTGATTATGAGTGTGTCAACATTGATTTGTTATTTTAGAACTTGATTCGATTATACATGTCGAGACCATATTTTTTATTTGATATACTGAGATGATAAAGGCACCTAGGTTTTAACCGACTTATTCCACCAAAAAGCCTATCCTTATAATTAACCCCTAATAAACTTTTTTGAGCCTAATAAATCGTTTCTTGACTCACCCTTTAATACTAAACCAAAACCAAATTCTTACTTCTCCCACTTTATTGACTCCCCTTATGTCGCGATTTAATTTGATCAGTTGCCTAACTATTTTTTTTATTTCAGTTGTTAAATTCTTGTTTGTTCTTATTCTTAAAAAAATTGAAAATTTATTCATTATTAGTGTTTTGTGCTTAAACCGTCAATTTCATATCTTTAGAAGAAGCTCGTGTTATTTAGTGGTAAGTTTTCAATCAATATAATTATTCTTATTAGTTATTTTTCTAGTTAGGTAAATGATAAATTCGATCTCGATTCTAACCTTCTAATTCAGCCTATACCAACACCTTTAACCCAATCCCCATTACAACCCTTTAAAGACCTTTTGATTTGTGTATCATCTCATTTTATAGTGGTGGAGATTTGATTTTCATGCAAGCCTATGGGATTAAATTTTCATGTTTGACTTTTGAGTGCTTAATTTGAACCTTAAACACCTTGAGTGATTTGAGTGAATCTTTAGTGAGGATGTCAGTTCTTTTCGGTTTTGAATCAGAGATAAGTATTTAGGTAAGGGGAAACACTTATGTTTTCGTACTATAAAAATTTATGACGTAGATTGTTTGAATCTTTAGGACTTTTTTAGTTAAATTATCAATGTATAAATTATCTATGAATTATGATGAAACTATTGATGAGGATTATGAATTAAGGAAGTTAATTTTAATTATGAGTTGAGGATTTTGCTTGAGGACAAGCAAAGGCTTAAGTGTGGGGATATTTGATAAACCATAATTTACACATATTTTAACCCCATGCTTGGCTTAATTTTGGATGAATTTTCATTAGATTTGATGAATTTGATGCTCCTAATCCTTTAATTTCATGTTTTACACTCAAGAGAGCTTAGGGAGTCGAAAAGAACGAGAAACGAGCCAAAAAGGGACAAAATAGGCGTACACAGCCTGGCCACTGCACACGGGCGGACCACACGGCCATGTGTGACAAACAGGATCGCACACGGCCTGGACTATCGACCACGGGCGTGTCCCTGCCGAACCTAGGTTTAATTCTCTTCGGAAAAGGCTACTTGTGGGCCAAGAAAGGCATTCCAAAAGCCTATGTAAACACCCTAGGGGGCAACCTAAAGGAGTCGTCGAGTAGACATTGAGTAGACGTCGAGTAGAAGGCAGAAAATATTCCAAGACAGTCGTCGGGAGCAGCTTAGGAGAAGGATCTCCATCAAGACTGAGGATCTCCCATCAAGTTCTTTAGAAGTTTTTGGGTTTTCTTATGTTTTGTTGTTTTCCCTATTCTAATATGTTTCCTTCTATCAGTATGAACTAAATCCCTTAAATACCTAAGGGGATGAAACCTAAGACGAATCTTATTATTGTTTGATTTATAAGATAAATACTTGTTCTTGTTCTTAATTGTGAGTTCTTATTCTTGTTTTGATAATTCCGGTTATTGATTTAAAGTCGAATGTGCTTATTCAGTGGAGCAACAGTCCCTGTTTAAGAGAAGATCATGTAACACCCCTTACCCGTATCCCACGCCGAAACCGGGTACGAGGCATTACCGGACTTGAAAATACATTCTACCAAATCCTGAGCCACAAAAATTCACTTATAATTTAAACTTTAACAAACACATGCATACACAAGCATTATAAGTCCATGACTAATATGAGCCACAACTCGTAGCCAAATACAGAATAATCCTTATTACCGTTATGAAGTAATAGATTTAGTCAAATTAGTTAACACATGCACAAAATGACTTAGTCAAGCCCCTATACATGCCATAATTTAAATCATTTATAAATAAAGATACTCATTGATAGCTTGATAGTGTGAAACGATCCCCGACGACCTCCAGCCCGAGCTTGTTTAATAGGACTCTGAAACATGGGAATGAAAAAGGGGGTAGCCTTATAAAGCTTAGTAAGTTCACATGTAAAAATAATAAGCAATACGATAACATACTATTTTCATATTCTTTCAATTTATTCAAATTCCAGTTATGCTGTTTCCTCGAGTCACTGTCATTAAATTATTTATATCTGGAGCTACAAAACTCCAAATTATGTTCTACAAATTTTCCTTGAAACTATACTCATATATTCTTACCATAAAAATTTCGGAATTTTTGGTTTAGCCAATCAATACAGTTTATTCATTAAAGATTCCCCTATTTCGCTGTTTGATAGCTCTAACACCTCTTCACTAAAATTAAAATTCCTCATTATACAGAGTTTGGATAACCTTCCCGTTTGTCTCTCTCGAGAGTAGACTCACCAAGGATTCTAAGAATATAAATTACATACCATAAACATTTTTATACAATTTTTAGTGATTTTCCAAATTTGGAACAGGGGATTTCCTAAACCATTCTGACCCTATCTCACCAAAAATTAAATATCTCATAATAGAAATTTTATGTACTCACACCATTTCCTTTATGTGAAAATACACTCAATAAGATTTAATTTCATCTCTCATTCAGCATATAATTCAATCTATACTATTTATGGTGATTTTTCAAATTCACGTAACTGCTACTATTTCAATCTATTTTACTGAAAATTTTACTCTCCCATATTTTCTTTATATTACTACCATACATGCACACATATCACCAAGCATGCTCAATACTAGCCATATAAATGAATAATCATCACTAAGTTTTACGAGTACTCATAGTGGCGCTTACACCATATCAGCTTTACCACAATTTCAATCACGTATCATATATCAAACACATTATGCACATACACATATGGTCACATGCACCCTTGTTCACTCAAACACTTGCTCACACGTACATTTGCCACATTTCTCAATTGGCAACATTCACACCTGCACTTATTCATAACATTATCGCACCAGTCACCATTAGTAAGTTATCTCGTTGAACCTCTTCGAAAAATGCCCGATACTCGATGGTCTCAGCACATAGCTCCACCTACACATAATTCGGCTTTCTTGTACACATGGTGAAGGTCCCTTATCACCCATGTGACCAAGCCATTCCATCTCGTAGCTTTCTTGTCTACATGGCGTCCAACACTAAGAACCCCTCATTTGACCTAGCTACTCATAACCCGTAACTTTCTTATACACATGGTATTACACATGTGACCTAGTTACATATGAAATTATTATCCCGTAGCTTTCTTGCATACATGGTGAAAGTCCCTTATCTTTTTATCATCCATGTGGCCTAGCTACATATCAAATTTTGCCATCCCATAGCTTTCTTGTGTACACGGTGTAGGTCCCTTATCACTCGTGTGACCTAGCTACATTGTCCGTATCTCTTGGTTTTTCGAAGGTTCAATCAAGAATTTCACATTCCATACATTTTCATATTATAGTTATCACCCAATGATTTCCATAATATGTAGCAAAATAATTTTTTAACAAGTAAAATAAATGCATTATTTACATATAAACTTTCCATTTCACATAATAACCATAGTCATAGAAAACACCTTTAAGCACAACATTTCAACCCATTTTCCATTTCACCTATGTCACCTTTTATCATAAACATTATTATTAAATCAATTCACCAACATAATATACTAAACATGTAATTCAGCAAAATCAATTTAATACCACAATTTAGGTTTCAAACATACATTACGACATTATTGTATTATTATTAACACACCAACTTACCTCGAATGCCGAAACAGCCATTTTACCAACTTTTTTGATTTTCGATTTTCCTCTCGTTCTAGGTCCAAATCTCATTTTTCAGGGTCTAAAACATCACATTTCACTTATTTAATTAATGTACTACTCAAAACAGTCCCTAACTCAAACTTTGGCAAAATTACAATTTTGCCCCTAAACTTTTGCATAATTATGATTTTGCCCCTAGGCTCTAAAATTAAACTTCATCCCTTATTCTTATGTTTTATAACACGCTGAACATTTTCCCCTTCTATAGCAACATCAAATTCTTGCTCTAACATGCACTTATTAACAATAATAATTTTTACCGATTATGCTGTTTCACTCGTTTTTATTGAAAATCGCTTATCAAAAGTCGTTTAACATAATTCTAAGCTTCATATTCTATCATGAAACATCAAAATACACAATTTTCACCTATGGGTAATTTTCCAAATATAAACCCTAGCTCGAATTAATGGTAGAATTAGCTTAATCGAGTTACTGGGATTCCAAAAATGTAAAGAACATGAAAAATGGGACTAGAACGGACTTACTGTAACATCCTTAAATCAGGGCCTCTGCATTTTGTATGTGTTTGCATGTGTTGGTATGTCTGTGGTGTTGGTTTGGTATGTTCTGGGGTCTAGGCATGACCTCAGGTTAGTCTTGGGTCATGGCCAAAATTTTTGTTTTAGCCCTTAAGAATTAGGAGCTAGAGGAATTAGGGGTTAAAAGAATTTATTAGAGGTTTTAGACACAAGAGATGACTTGGTAAAGTGGCAGGAAGGCGCCACTTAAGGCTTAGAGGAGGTGACGCCACAGGGAGCAAGGAAGACCTTGGTTCGAGCTGCAGAAATCCCTTTCTGCTCATTTATTTTTTACGCCACAAGCTAGGGGAGGTGTACTCAGGAAGGACTCCGTGGATGTGTTTGGATGGAGTCAACTTGTTTGAAATGGATGAAGGGGAGAGATTTTAGGTGTTGGACTCATTCAAACTTGTTTGAATGAATGGAAGGGAGGATTTCGAGGAGAAAAGGGGGAGTTTGAGATGGAAGAGTGTGCAGCCGAAATTGGTAAGGTGTTTTAGGCAAAGGGCCAATCGGTTTTGGGGTTTTAGTGGTGGCCTAATGTGCTTTAAGAGGTGGCTTGAATCGGCTAGCTAGGGGTGTGCTTTGGAACCTTCCCTCTTGATTCTTTTTTTTTTTCTTTTTATACAAGTGCTAGCCGACTCTTCTCTCACCATTTGTGCCAAAGCCGAAACACCAAGGTGCTTTTCTTTCCTTTCTTTTCTTTTCGGCAAGCTTTGGAGTTGGTCGAACCATCTTTGTTTTTCCTTGTAAAAGCCGAAACCCAAGTGGCCATTCTTCCCCTTTTCTTTCGGGTTCTTTTTGGTTAGCCTCTTTGCCGAATTCACCTTTGTTCACTTCTTCTTTTTCTTCTTTTTGCTCAGAGCCGAAATTCAAATAGCCAACCTTCCTCTTTTCTTTTCAGTTTTCTTTGAGTTATCCTATATTTCCAAAACACTTCTTTGCTATTTCATTCATCTTCTCCATCTCCCCATTCTTGAAAAGCCGAAACCGTGGAAGTCTCTTCTTCTCTTGTTTCAGTGTTGGCCGAATACTTTGCTCATTAGCCCCTCCTCTTGCGTTTTCTTTTTGTCATATCAAGTGCCGAATCTATCTTGTTCAATTGGAATCAGCCGAATCTCTTGGTAAGTGTTATTTTGTTTCTCTTCTTGATTAATTCGGGTAATGATCGAAACCCCATCTCTTTTCTATCTTCTTTTCTATTTTAGATCGACATGTTGAATTCCATTCTTGTTCTTTTAGAGTAGCCGAAACCCCTAACATCTTTTGGGGGGGTGCCGATCCTTAGTGTACAGAAGCCGAATCAGTCATTAAGGTAAGGGGCGACTAACTCATGTGGTCTCGTGTTTTTTGTTATGGCCGAATGGCCTTTGGTCTCTAAATGGAATGTTAAAACCGATTGCAAGGAGGGCTATAGCCGAATACATTGAGCCTTCGGGATTCAATTACCGACCTAGGTAAGGGGCTCTAGCGTTGGATCTATTTCTCAGTTGTTCAAAAGCCGAAGGCTAATCGTTTGGGTGTATCAGTGTGTGGCCGACTGCAAGGGGGTTTCGTTGCGTAGTTTTGGGATTTGGTTGGAAACCAAATCGGCTCTAGGTAAGGAGTTATCTTCATGTGTTATATTTTCAGGATTTTGTGGATAAGCTGAAGGGCTATTAGCTTAATAGTGTTGTGCTTGGCTGAAAGCAGGGGAGTGTTGTGACGTCATCTTGTGTGAACTTTCGGGGTTCATTGGTTGTGAGTTACGCTTAGAGCTCTGGGGTTTTGTCGACTTAGCGACCGAAGGCGTTATGGACCCTGTTGTCAGCCGAACGTTAGGGGGGGTTGGATCTGAGACCCCAGCCCCTAAGTTCAGGAAGAGGGCAGTGTCGGCTGTTCGCGATTGGCCACCTGCGTGTGGGCCGGCATCGGAGCAAAGCAGTAGACAGATAGCGGTAGTGTCGATTAACGACAGTACCAACGTAGAGAGCATAGTCTTGCATGTAATCAGGTGTGTAAACGCTTACACACTTTATTAGTTTAATGGTGCTTATTATGTCACTGTATAACCTCTGGTATTAGTTGTTTTGCCTTGTGGGCATGAGCTTGGATTCCAGGTAAGTCCTCTACTATGTGGTTTTTTATATATGTTATCATGATTTGATAATACTATGCTATGCCTTATTTCATGATACATGACATTACGACACGTATGATATGAGCATGGGGATGATGGGACTGATGAGAGGAGGGGGATGAATTATTTGCACTGTCACCAGTGGTTTTGACCACAAGATGGGTTGGCCCCATCATTTGATTTGTGACTACGGTCACCAGTGGTTTTGACCTATTAATATTTGTGACTAAGTCCCAGTGGTTTTGACCACCAGTGGTTTTGACCACACTATTGATATTTGTGACTACGGTCACCAGTGGTTTTGACCACATATGGATATTGTGACTCGTCCCAGTGGTTTGGTACCACAGTGGGTTGGCCCCACATGATTATTATGGGATTGTCATAAGTGGTTTTGACCACACGATGGGTTGGCCCCATCACTTGATTGTGACTACGGTCACCAGTGGTTTTGACCACACCGATATGATATTGTGACTTCGGTCACAAGTGGTTTTGACCACCAGTGGTTTTGACCACACGGGGTAGATAAAAGAGATCGGATGGTTAGGTTATGGGTTGCATGATTTGCATGTTTTACTGATGATCTGTGTGAGTGCTTAAACTATTGGGTTGGGGATTTATACACTGAGTCTTGGTGACTCACCCCTTCCCTTATATTTTACAGATGAGGCGTAGATGGTGGATATGGAGCCGAGGAGGACTCGAGGTGGCCATGCATCTTAGTTTGGTTTTAACCTTAAACCGTTATTTCGTTTTTATTTATTTTCTTTAAATATGGTTTGGGTTTTGTAATAAGGCCGTTAAGTATTATTTGGGTTTTATTATTTGCTTTAATTTTAATTATATTACACAGTGGGACTTATAGACTTGTTAAATTAACCGGTAAAGAGCAATGTTTTCAAAACTATAACTCTTTCGAGTTTTTTTTAACGTTACCAACGGGTAACACAACTTATAAGAATGAGAACAAAGGTAACTTGAATGTATTTTTTTTAAAACTTTAAATTTTCATACAATTTCAAAAGCAAACGGTTTTAACTCGATTATACACATTGCACTCAGTTTTTAACAAGTATCATACGTTTTTCCAAAACCTATAACAACAACAAGTAGATCTTTAAGCATGAGTTTTAAAGAAACCATCACACGATTGCAATGTCACCTTGAACAGGGATTTCTAAGTTTTTAAACTAACGAAAGGGTTTTCTAAGAAAATTTTCCGACAAACTTGTGTTTTCAAAAATGTTTTCACTCCGTAGCATACCGGATTCGGTCGTGGTGTGTTGACCGGGTTTGGGGTGTTACAATTGTGGTATCAGAGCCAGTTTCAACAGCTCGGCTGTGGGCTCGAGGCCCAAAAATATTTTAAAATGGGTTGTGAAAGGTTTTTATGGGAAAAGTATAGTGATGAAAGCATGGCACCGAGTCTCCGGCACCGATCCGCCCAGGTAAGTACCCCAAACTGTTGCTTTTAATGATATGGTTATATGATTATTATGATGATGGCATGATTGAATAGTAGTAGAAACTACTTTAGAGACATGAACCATAGGATGATGTGTACTCGCAAAACAATCCTCTATTAAAACTTTTCATAAGACTGTGCTTTAACAGACAGTGGAATAAAAGTCTAAAGCATAAAACTTTTAGTCAGCTTGAATATATCGGTAGATATGAGTGCACGTGGACGTGGGCGTGACACTCGTGGACGAGGTAGGGGTAGGATGACTGTCTCGGAACCCGTAGGTTCTGGACATGGATCGGAAAACGAGGTACCACCGCCGCCAGCAGTAGGCGCGGAATATCAGGATCAGACAGGCAGTAGTGACGCAGTGTCACAGGCTGTACTATGGGTGTTGGAGAGGGCTACGAGTGCAGAAGTAAGAGTTGGGACTCAAAAATCTGTGACCGAGCGACTCAAGGCTAATGGTGCGGAGGTATCTAGAGGTTTATCTGGTGTGGCGCCTAGTACGGCGGAATATTGGTTGGAGGCGACGGAACGCATAATGGATGACCTGGATTTTTCAGCGGAGGAAAAGCTGAAGGGCATAGTATCTCTGCTGCGGGATGAGTCATATCAGTGGTGGCTCACAGTTATGGACGGAGCAATGGCAGACGACCTCACGTGGGAATTCTTTAGGACAGCCTATCAGAGGAAGTACATAGGGGCTAGCTATGTTGATACGCTGCGCAGGGCGTTCTTGAACTTGGTCCAGGGTAATAAGACCGTAGTGGAAAATGAGGCAGAATTCATTCGGTTGAGACGGTATGCTCGGGATGTTGTGGGCACAGAGCATGAACGCTGTGTCAGATTTGAGGATGGGCTAAGAGATGAGTTGCGGATGATAATTGCCCCACAGCAGGAGCGAGAGTTTGCCGTTTTAGTGGAGAAAGCTAAGGTTGCTGAAGGGGTAAAACAGTCTGTAAGGTGGAACCAGGAGAGGGGTTGGAATAAGAGGAGTTTTGGATCATTTGGGTTTTCTGGGAATCAGCAGAAAGGGGTTAGATACAGTGGGCCAAATCAAGCTGCTAGGCCTGCTGCTGCTAATACTCAATGGCCGCCATGGTGTGCTCGGTGTGGAAAGTCTGACACGGGTGAGTGTTGGACTAGTATCAGGGGATGCTTTGAGTGTGGATCGATGGGGCATCGAGTTAGGGATTACCCACAGAGATCAGCTAGGCTGCAGTCTGATGAACAGAATCGTACACAGTTTAGGAGGGATAATCAGCAGCCACAGAGGGGCCGTGGTTCAATCAGGGGAGGTGACGGCTCTGGTAGAGGTCGTGGAACACCGGGCAGAGGTGCAGGTGGTACAGAGGCGAGACAGCCTGGGTTGGTTTACGCAGTGAGGCGTCGAGAGGAGGGCGATGCACCGGACGTTGTAACCGGTACGTTCTTACTTTTTTTGGAGTGCCTTGTAATGCTCTAATTGATGTTGGTTCGACGCACTCGTATGTTGCTAGTAACATAGTGGAAACCCTGAACGTAGACTCTGAGATTACTTCTAGGAAGATGACAGTGATAAGCCTCTAGGTCACTCTGTAGGAGTAAGTAAACTGTATAAGGATGTACCCCTAGAACTTCAAGGGGTCGTGTTTTGGCTGGTCTGGTGGAACTACCGTTTATGGAGTTCGATCTGATTCTCGGGATGGATTGGCTAGTTAAGTATCAAGTTGGTTTAGATTGCGCAGCTGAGCGCATGGTGTTGAAGACCATGGAGGGTGATGAGGTGGTGATAATAGGTGATAGGAGGAATTACGTATTTAATGTTGTCTTTGCACTGAGGCTGAGGAAATGGTTAGGAAGGGTTGTGAAGCACTTTTGGTGCATGTTTGTGCCCTGGAAGCTAAGGATGTAGCTGTGATGAATGTCCGAATCGTGGGGGGGAAGTCGATAGTTTATACAGATCATAAGAGTCTAAAGTATCTCCTGAATCAGAAAGATTTAAATTTGAGGCAGCGAAGATGGATCGAGTTGTTGAAGGACTACGACTGCTCGATTGAGTACCATCTGGGTAAGGCTAACGTAGTAGCTGATGCGTTGAGCCATAAGGTGGTAGCGGACTTGCAAGCGATGTTTGCTCATCTTAGTCTTTATGATGATGGGAGTCTTTTGGCGGAATTGCAAGTTAAGTCATCTTGGATTGATCAGGTTAAGGAGAGGCAGCTGACAGATGAGGTTTTGAGTGCTCGGAGGTTACAAGTGCAGAATGGTGAATTTGAGGGTTACAACTTGGATAGTGATGGAGTATTGTGTTTTCAAGGAATAGTGTGCATGCCTAAGGATGATGAATTGAGACAGCGGATTCTTCAGGAAGCTCATAGCAGCCCATACGCTATGCATCCTGGAGGCAGTAAGATGTATCGTGATTTAAGGGAACAGTTTTGGTGGTCGGGTCTTAAGCGGGAAGTAATAGAGTTTGTGGGCAAGTGTTTGACATGTCAGCAGGTTAAAGCTGAGCATCAGTTACCGTCAGGGCCGTTGGAGCCGGTAAAGATCCCACAGTGGAAGTGGGAAAGGATTGCGATGGATTTCGTCAGTGGGTTTTCCTTCACGCCTAGCAAGAAGGACTCAGTTTGGGTAATAGTGGATCGTTTGACTAAGTCAGCTCATTTTATACCGGTAAGGGTTGACTATTCGCTCCAGAAGTTAGCCAAGTTGTATGTGGCAGAGACTGTAAGGTGGCATTGAGTGCCAGTGTCCATTATCTCGGATAGGGATCCCAGGCTCACGTCGAGGTTTTGGAAAGCTTTGCATCAGGCTTTGGGCACGAGGTTAGATTTTAGCACGGCTTTCCATCCACAGTCTGATGGACAGTCTGAAAGGGTAATCCAAATTTTAGAAGATATGCTAAGGGGCTGTGCTCTGGATTTCAGCAGTAGTTGGGAGGACTATCTACCACTGGCAGAGTTTGCTTATAACAATAGTTATCAAGCGAGTATTCAGATGGCACCATATGAGGCGCTATATGGACGGAAATGTCGTACTCCTACGTGTTGGACAGAACTGGGTGAACGACGGTTGTTGGGTCCGGAGTTAGTGGTAGAAACAGAGGATAAAGTTAAGGTAATTCGGGCTCGTCTTAAGGAAGCGTCGGATAGGCAGAAGTCTTACGTCGATCTTAAGCGCAGGGATATTGAGTACGCAGTAGGTGATAAGGTCTTTCTGAAGGTATCACCCTGGAAGAAAGTGTTGAGATTTGGTCAGAAGGGCAAGCTAAGCCCTGGGTTCATCGGGCCGTATACGGTGTTGAAGCGGGTAGGACCGGTAGCTTATCAGCTTGAGTTGCCAGCAGAATTGAGTCAGATTCACGATGTCTTTCATGTTTCTATGCTTAGGCACTACCGATCAAATCCGTCGCATGTTGTACCAGTTGAGGAGATAGAGGTGAGCCCTGATTTGTCTTTCGAGGAGGAGCCGGGGAGGATCATGGATCGGGATGTCAAGGTTCTGCGGCGAAAGTCAGTTCCCTTGATGAAAGTATTATGGCGGAACCATGGTACGGAGGAGGCCATGGGGGAACCAGAGGATGTGTTGCGGCAGCAATACCCTCAACTCTTTTGACCAGGTAATTTCGAGGCCGAAATTATTTTTAAGGGGGGTAGAACTGTAACATCCTTAAATCAGGGCCTCTGCATTTTGTATGTGTTTGCATGTGCTGGTATGTCTGTGGTGTTGGTTTGGTATGTTCTGGGGTCTAGGCATGACCTCGGGTTAGTCCTGGGTCATGGCCAAAATTTTTGTTTTAGCCTTTAAGAATTAGGAGCTAAAGGAATTAAGGGTTAAAAGAATTTATTAGAGGTTTTAAACACAAGAGATGACTTGGTAAAGTGGCAGGAAGGCTCCACTTAAGGCTTGGAGGAGGTGACGCCACAGGGAGCAAGGAGGACCTTGGTTCGAGCTGCAGAAATCCCTTTCTGCTCATTTATTTTTTACGCCACAAGCTAGGGGAGGTGCACTCAGGAAGGACTCTGTGGATGTGTTTGGATGGAGTCAACTTGTTTGAAATGGATGAAGGGGAGAGATTTTAGCTGTTGGACTCATTCAAACTTGTTTGAATGAATGGAAGGGAGGATTTCGAGGAGAAAAGGGAGGAGTTTGAGATGGGAGAGCGTGCAGCCGAAATTGGTAAGGTGTTTTAGGCCAAGGGCCAATCGGTTTTGGGGTTGTGGTGGTGGCCGAATGTGCTTTAGGAGGTGGCTTGAATCGGCTAGCTAGGGGTGTGCTTTGGAACCCTCCCTCTTGATTCTTTTTCTTTTTCTTTTTGTACAAGTGCTAGCCGACTCTTCTCTCACCATTTGTGCCAAAGCCGAAACACCAAGGTGCTTTTCTTTCCTTTCTTTTCTTTTTGGCAAGCTTTGGAGTTGGCCGAACCATCTTTGTTTTTCCTTGTAAAAGCCGAAACCCAAGTGGCCATTCTTCCCCTTTTCTTTCGGGTTCTTTTTGGTTAGCCTCTTTGCCGAATTCACCTTTGTTCACTTCTTCTTTTTCTTCTTTTTGCTCAGAGCCGAAATTCAAATAGCCAACCTTTCTCTTTTCTTTTCGGTTTTCTTTGAGTTATCCTATATTGCCGAAACCCTTCTTTGCTATTTCATTCATCTTCTCCATCTCCCCATTCTTGAAAAGCCGAAACCATGGAAGTCTCTTCTTCTCTTCTTTCAGTGTTGGCCGAATACTTTGCTCATTAGCCCCTCCTCTTGCATTTTCTTTTTGTCATATCAAGTGCCGAATCTATCTTGTTCAATTGGAATCAGCCGAATCTCTTGGTAAGTGTTATTTTGTTTCTCTTCTTGATTAATTCGGGTAATGATCGAAACCCTATCTCTTTTCTATCTTCTTTTCTATTTTAGATCGACATGTTGAATTCCATTCTTGTTCTTTTAGAGTAGCCGAAACCCCTAACATCTTTTGGGGGGGTGCCGATCCATGGTGTACAGAAGCCGAATCAGTCATTAAGGTAAGGGGCGACTAACTCATGTGGTCTCGGGTTTTATGTTATGGCCGAATGGCCTTTGGTCTCTAAATGGAATGTTAAAACCGATTGTAGGGAAGGCTATAGCCAAATACATTGAGCCTTCGGGATTCGATTGCTGACCTAGGTAAGGGGCTCTAGCGTTGGATCTATTTCTCAGTTGTTCAAAAGCCGAAGGCTAATCGTTTGGGTGTATCAGTGTGTGGCCGACTGCAAGGGGGTTTTGTTGCGTAGTTTTGGGATTTGGTTAGAAACCAAATCGGCTCTAGGTAAGGAGTTATCTTCATGTGTTATATTTTCAGGATTTTGTGGATAAGCCGAAGGGCTATTAGCTTAATAGTGTTGTGCTTGGCTGAAAGCAGGGGAGTGTTGTGACGTCATCTTGTGTGAACTTTCGGGGTTCATTGGTTGTAAGTTACGCTTAGAGCTCCGGGGTTTTGTCGACTTAGCGACCGAAGGCGTTATGGACCCTGTTGTCAGCCGAACGTTAGGGGGGTTGGATCTGAGACCCCAGCCCCTAAGTTCAGGAAGAGGGCAGTGTCGGCTGTTCGCGATTGGCCACCTGGGTGTGGGCCGGTATCGGAGCAAAGCAGTAGACAGATAGCGGTAGTGTCGATTAACGACAGTACCAACTTAGAGAGCATAGTCTTGCGTGTAATCAGGTGTGTAAACGCTTACACACTTTATTAGTTTAATGATGCTTATTATGTCATTGTATAACCTCTGGTATTAGTGGTTTTGCCTTGTGGGCATGAGCTTGGATTCCAGGTAAGTCCCCTGCTATGTGGTTTTTGATATATGTTATCATGATTTGATAATACTATGCTATGCCTTATTTCATGATACATGACATTAGGACACGTATGATATGAGCATGAGGATGATGGGACTGATGAGAGGAGGGGGATGAATTATTTGGACTGTCACTAGTGGTTTTGACCACAAGATGGGTTGGCCCCATCATTTGATTTGTGACTACGGTCACCAGTGGTTTCGACCACATTATTAATATTTGTGACTAAGTCCCAGTGGTTTTGGGTACCAGTGGTTTTGACCACACTATTGATATTTGTGACTACGGTCACCAGTGGTTTTGACCACATATGGATATTGTGACTCGTCCCAGTGGTTTGGTACCACAGTGGGTTGGCCCCACATGATTATTACGGGATTGTCATCAGTGGTTTTGACCACACGATGGGTTGGCCCCATCACTTGATGTGACTACGGTCACCAGTAGTTTTGACCACACCGATATGATATTGTGACTTCGGTCACCAGTGTTTTTTGCCCCCAGTAGTTTTGACCACACGGGGTAGATAAAGGATATCGGATGGTTAGGTTATGAGTTGCATGATTTGCATGTTTTACTGATGATCTGTGTGAGTGCTTAAACCATCGGGTTGGGGATTTATACACCGAGTCTTGGTGACTCACCCCTTTATATTTTGCAGATGAGGCGTAGATCGCGGATATGGAGCCGGGGAGGACTCGAGGTGGCCATGCATCTTAGTTTGGTTTTAACCTTAAACCGTTATTTCGTTTTTATTTATTTTCTTTAAATATGGTTTGGGTTTTGTAATAAGGCCGTTAAGTATTATTTGGGTTTTATTATTTGCTTTAATTTTAATTATATTACACAGTGGGACTTATAGACTTGTTAAATTAACCGGTAAAGAGCAATGTTTTCAAAACTATAACTCTTTCGAGTTTTTTTTAACGTTACCAACGGGTAACACAACTTATAAGAATAATAACAAAGGTAACTTGAATGTATTTTTTTTAAAACTTTAAATTTTCATACAACTTCAAAAGCAAACGGTTTTAACTCGATTATACGCATCGCACTCAGTTTTTAACAAGTATCATACATTTTTCCAAAACCTATAACAATAACAAGTAGATCTTCAAGCATGAGTTTTAAAGAAACCTTCACACGATTGCAATGTCACCTTGAACAGGGATTTCTAAGTTTTTAAACTAACGAAAGGGTTTTCTAAGAAAATTTTCCGACAAACTTGTGTTTTCAAAAATGTTTTCACTCCGTAGCATGCCAGATTCGGTCGTGGTGTGTTGACCGGGTTTGGGGTGTTACACTTACTATGAAGCTTGGAAGATGAACAAACCCTAGCCATGCTGTTCCCTTGCTACATTCTACCATGGAGAAAAACAATGAAGAAGATGATAGCTTATTTCATGTTATTTTGTCTTTATTCATTAACTAAGGCATTTTACCAAAATGCCCTTAAATACCTTACCTACTAACCATGTCTATTTTTGTCCATCAAACTTTAATGATCTAATTACTATTTAAGGTTCTCTACTTTAAACCCCATTTCAATTATGTACTTTATGAACTAGAACACATATTTTGTAGTTTATTCAATTTAGTCCTTAAAGTCTAATCGAGCACCTTAGACATATAATTTCTTCATGAAA
This sequence comes from Gossypium australe, assembly GCA_005393395.2. NCBI lineage: Eukaryota > Viridiplantae > Streptophyta > Magnoliopsida > Malvales > Malvaceae > Gossypium > Gossypium australe. The sequence goes on from CM016615.1 coordinate 46,124,242, forward strand.
TTTTTACACAAGCATATAAACATATCATAGACATTATAATAATCATAAAATAATTATTTCTACTTCAGATTTGTGGTCTCGAAACCACTGTTCCGATTAGGCCCTAATTCGGAATGTTACAGATCAACACAATTAAGCGGAGTTGATTGCAACCCAAGAAATAGGACGACAAAAATCTGCCGGATTAGAGTCAAATCTAATAAGGGGATCCATAGTTCAAGTTAATGCGACAATAGGGGTTTTAATTAGAAAGAGATTTCAATTAATAAACCTAGAGTCAGTTGTTTTTAGTCTTGAAAGAGATATTAACATAAATCAGGGATTTCTACGGGTTAAGTCAAGTGAATAAATCGTATGAATCAAAAGTATTAAGTGAAGTCTAGGTGGATTCTTCCTTAGGTATTGCCTATCTCATATAAGTTGTCCAAAAGTATTTTCCCAATTCACTCTCTGTCACGTTCATAGTCATTTAGTTAGTTAAATTAGTTAGTTAAATTTAGATTAAAAATAAATTCCCTTAATTACTAGGCTAGATAATAAAAAGATAGTTATTACTAGTAATTTTAGTACTTGAGAATAAAATATTCTAGACTCATCACAACTATACTACTGTTCGATAGCTGCGCTTGCCTTAGTCGAAATAATAGTTAGTTTCGAGCCCATCAATGTGTTTGGTCAGATTATGTTATGAAATGTCCGTAAAAGTTTTCGATTGTCTGGTAATGCCTCTTAACCCTAAACCGGTGATGGCTACAGGTTAGGGGTGTTACAACATGGCCGTGTAACATGATCGTGTGTTACACACAGCTGAGACACACGCCCATGTGGACAAAAATTGGCCATTTGCAAGGCCAATTTGCTACCGCAACTTCAATGTACCTACACAAGGCAAAATGGTACCATTTCATCATACAATTAGGAAGCCAAAATCATCAACCAAATGCACAATTCATACCATTATAATTTATCCATTCCAATTCTCAAATCACTACCAATTACTTAGCCAAATACATGCCAAAACAATATCAAACAATATGGTTCATTTATCATAATTCACATAACCATTATAGCTTTCATAATGTCTTGGTTACAACCATGCCAAAACAAACCAAAATAAGCCATCACTCATGGCTATATATATACAAACCAAAACATATACATTTATAAGCCATTTCTAATAGCCAATGTAACACCCTTAACCCGTATCCGTCATCGGACTAAGGTTAAGAGGCATTACCGGACATATCGGATCATATCACAAACATTCCATAGTGAAATATACACATAGAGTCCCTTTAAAAGGTCTACGAGACCTTAAACATGCATTGGGAAGGGGTCGGGACTAAACCGAGCACATACAATTTTTTTCGAAACATAAACATTTTTTCAAAGTTACAGAGGTCGCACGCCTGTGTGAGCAGGCCGTGTGCCTCACACAGTTTAGACACACCCGTGTGTCCAGGCTGTGGCAATACAGGGCATACATACTAACTTGTCCACATGGCCACAAGACACGCCCATGTGTCAGGCCGTGTGAAAATTAGGGAGGCTGCTGACTTGCTCGCATGGCCAGTCACACGCCCATGTGGTCTTACACGATAACTCATATCAGAATCCTATGTCATGACATATGTATCCTAACTATTCCTAAAGTTCGTACGGGGCTTTTCGGACGTCATCACATTATCGTAAATTTTATCGGATTTCACATATTCAGGTCCAACAGCCATTCCTCACATTTCATTAACATATAAGCAATAATAATTCAATTCAAACAAATTTATTTGTATATAGACTTGCCTCGTACGAATTCGGATGGAAATAAACAATTACTTGACCACTTTAGATTTCCCCGATCTAATTTCGTTTTCTTTGGTTCTTGATCTATACACATTCAAATTTAGCTCTTTTATTCATCATATCATTCAATTCAATCCAAATATACATATGTAGGGCATTTTACAAATTAGCCCTCACATTTTCACATTTTGACATTTAAGTCCCTAATTCACAAAATCACAAAATATACAAAATTTCATTACACCATAGCTTGGTCGAATATTTACTTGGCTCAAATAAGCCCATATATTTCATTTATTTCACATTTTAGCAATTAAATTTTCTCATTTTCACAAATTAGTCCATAATAATCAATTTCATCAAAAATCCCAATACAAAACATATTTATCTAACATCAAGCTTTCATATTTCACCATTTAACATCACAAAGCTCACAAAATAAAAATGGCATAACTCAAAATCATCATCTATTTCAAAAGTTAAGGTACGAGTTAGCTAGTACTCAAAGCAACGATTACAAAAATATAGAAATTATCAAAAACCGAGCTAAAATCGTACCTTAATCAAGCTTGTAATTGCCGAATGCATGAGAGCTCAAAAACCTATTTCTTTTGCTGATGGTTGTAATTTGAAAATGATGACATAATTTTTAACTTTGGTTTTACTAATTTATAGCTTATTTAGCTAATTACTAAAATACATTTATTTAATAACATTTAAAAATACATAATGGAGGACTATTCATGTCAATTCCCACTATCCACGATCTATTCACAACATAAGGACTTCACATTAATAAGCCATGTCAATTCGGCATATAACTAATTAGAAGGCTACTTTTGCATTTTCTGTGATTAAGTCCTTTTTCACAAATCGGCACACAAACGATAAAATTTTCATACGAAACTTTCACACATATCAATTCACATGCTATAAATATGGAAAATAATATTAAAATATTTTTCTGACTCGGATTTGTGATCCAAAAACACTATTCCAACTAGGGTATAAATCAGGCTGTTACAGCCAAACACACATCAATATTAACATCATTTACAAGCCAAATTTCATGGCTATGATCACAACCAAAATACCAAATCTAGCCTATACATGCCATATACCATAAATGTATAATTCAAAAGTACCAACATAGATCCCAACGACTCCCGGATCTGAGCTAGCCTTGATTCACTATAAAACATAGAAAAATAACATGAACCAAGCTTCATATCTTAGTAAGCTCGTATGTGAATAACTTAATTCCTCGAATAAATGCAAATCAACAAATTACACATGATAAAACCATATACACATTAACTACAAACCTTTCTCATGTCTTAAAACATGATCAAATACAAACTCATCGAACTTTCACTATTTAATACTCGAATTGGTTCTGCGCGTACCTATATCTCCTTGTACCTCTTTCTCAACCACATTATTTCATTTACCCATTGAACCATTCGGAATAGAAATCGGATACTCATGAGTCTCGTACGATAAGTAGCTATACCATGGCCCGTAGCCAAATCAAGGTAACTTATCTGAAGAACTATTATCATGGCCCGAAGCCAAATCATCCGATATGCATGGCCCGAAGCCAAATCGGTAAAATAGGCACCCGAAATGCTAATATCATGGCTCGAAGCCAACTCAACATATCACTTACTGACATGTCAATAGTATCCAAAACTATTCTTAAGGTTCAACCGGGTTTTCACACTTTTCGTTTCTATCATCGAATGCATCCGTAAAGTCGTTTTCATAATTCATACATTATCCATAATCCTGTTTTAACAATTATTGCAATATTAAAGCATTTTAACATACATTTATGATGTAATCATCACATACGAACTTACCTCGTATTCGGAATTGACGGATCAGGTCGACTACTCGAAAACCTTGCTTTTCCCCCGATCTAAATCCAAATTCTTTCTTTCTTGATCTATATGAATTCAAAATTAACTTATTCATCTACTCATTCAATTAATCCAAGAATACACATTTGGGCATTTTTACACATTAGCCCCTAAACTTTCGTATTTAATCAATTTAGTCCCTATTTCACAAATACACAAAATTCACACAATTCAACAAAACCCATGCTTGGCTGAATTATATATAGGTCCCTAGCAGTCCAAAACTTTCATTTATTTCACATTTCAACCACACAATTTGCACATTTCACAATTTAATCCCTATTATGCATTTTCATCAAAAATCACTTCACAAAACATGTAAAACTATCTCAAGCTTTCATATTTCAACATTAAACATTAAAGAACACATAGATTCAACAATGGCAACTTTCAAGATCTTTAACAGTTTTGAAACTAAAGGTACGGGCTAGCTAGATTGAATTGTAATGATTATAAAAACATAGAAATCATTAAAAACCGAGCAAAAACGTACTTACAATTTGATCTTGAAGTGGTTGAATATTTCAAGCCCTAAAATGGCTTTCTTCTCCTTCAAATTCGGCAATGGAAAAAGATGAAGCAATTTTGGCTTTGTTTTGTTTTATTCACCATTATTTATTAATTACTAATTTAACCTTAGAAATATAACTTAAAAATCATTTAATGGTTTCCAAATTGTCCACTCACCTTTCAAATGGTTTAATTACCATTTAAGGCCACCGTATTTAAAAACCAAAGCTATTTGACACCTTAAACTAATAAAACATGCATTTTACACTTTACGCGATTTAGTGCTTTTTATCAAATTGACCAACCAAAACACCCCAAACCTGGCCTAGACGTCATGACCAAATCTAGCATGTCACATGGAAGGGTTGTTAAAGAAAGTTGCATGTTTGTTAAAATGTTCGTATTTTCTTTAAAATTTCGAGTTTAGGTGTTTGTTTATAAAAACCTGTTTAACTCCATGTCCATTTTAGAAAAGTTGCGATTAATTTGAAAACTGCTTTTATTAGGAGATTTGAGTTTGAATTGTTGGTAAAATCTTGTTTATATCAGAAATCAGCTTCAGTGAATTTTGAACATGTGATATTTTGAAAACTGTTTCTACGTTTAAGAGAACCTAGTGTTTCATCAATTATAGTTTGAAAAACCGTTCGTTAACATTTTGGGGAACAATAGGTATTAAGGTTTTAGGAAAATCCCGTATTGAACATTTAATAATAAGCACCAACCGAGTTAAAAGTTAAAACCAAATAAAATACCAAAGGCCTTATTACAAAACATAAACCCAAATTGAAATAAAAATTTAAAGTAAAACGAGATTTACTAAAGAAACGATGTATGGCCACCACAGAGTCCTCCTCGGCTCCAAATCCTCAATGCTGGGGATCACCTGCAAGATTAAGCAGAGGGGGGAGAGTTACAAGAACTCAGTGTGTAATCCCTCTAATCGGACAATAACTGGGCCTTAGCCCTTACGAAAACAAAATGGGCCTTAGCCCTTACGAAGACAAACTAGGCCTTAGCCCTATCAGCATGATAATACAGACAATGCATGCAATGCAACCCAGCCCAGCCTAATATTCCTTCCACTACACACCACCCGTATCCAGCCTAACACACTTGTGGGGATTTCTACAATCAACCCTCCATCCGTTACACACCTCGATGGCAGTCACACTGCTCATCACTAAAATTGTGGCAACGCCACTGAAATATGTGGCAGAGCCACTGAAATACACTTCCCCGATCATCAATATCCCTATCCCATGCAATATATCATGACATAATAATTTAGTGCATGCATGAACGTACCAATATAGCAGATAACAGAATAGACAGTCATGCCACATCTACCTAAAAGGGTATAATCGTAAGTTTACTCACCTGGGCTATTTCCAAACTCACTCGATAGGTGTATCTCATTAGCTTACCCATTAAGGGTATTTCGGCTCTCAACCGACACAAAGAATGGTACATAGTAAAACAAATAAAGGTGTGAGATTACACACCTGATTACATAGAGTACTAAATAATCACTAGCACCTTCACCTATACAAAGCATAACACACAATTAACAGATTCCACACTAGTACTACCATGAGTGTACAACAGTCATTTGTCATTTAGGGGTAAAACGGTAATTACACACTAAGGGTATTTCGGTAATTTTGTAATCTGAGGGCATTTTGATAATTTTGTAATCAGGGGTATTTTGGTAATTTTACAAATCAAGTGTATTTCGATAATTTTTCAAATCAAGGGTATTTCGAGAATTTCGCAAATTAGGGGTATTTCAGTAATTTCACAAACCAGTGGTATTTTGATAATTTTGCAAACTAGGGGTATTTCGGTAATTTCACAAACTAGGGGTATTTCGGTAATTTTACAAACCATGGGTATTTCAGTAATTTCATAAACCAATAGTATTTCAATAATTTTTTAAACTAAAGGTATTCTAAATAGAGATAACGAAGCGAATGGGCCTAAAGCCCATTCTCGGCCCAAATAGGTCCACACGCTCGTGTGACCCGTTTAGCCCAAATCTAGCCACATATATGAAGTTCACATAGTTTAATCCAACATCCACTACACAATCGTACAACCTAATCATATGGGCCCACGGGCCCACTTAACCCCTTTCGACCCATCGTGGCCTAAACAACATCAACCCATAAGAATACTCATGGTGGCCTCAACTATCGCGTCGAAGCTCCCACACGTGCGCTTGCACGCTCGTGTGGCTACCATTGTTGTGTGACCGGCATTTCGGCACTTGCCGGTCTACAGCTAGAGTAGGGCGAAATACACACCTGATAGGAGTCTGAAGCTAATCCACGCTCCGAATGCTCCTATGCCCAAATGCCCAACGATGTATGCTTCCTCTCCTCATAGACAGCTCCATTTATAGCCAGCTTCTCACATTCCCTCTTGCTAGCTTTCTGATGTGGGATCCCTCCTTCAGTAGAGTTTAAATCCAACACAACTCTGGCAGTCCAATCCACAAATTAAGTACTCCCTTGCTTGTCATGAGATTCGAACCTTGGCTCCCCTGTAGCATAATCCATGCCGCTAGCCACTTTACCAACTAGCGCCTTGTTTTCCTAAAACATGCGCAACTAAATATAAGTCTATGGCCAAAGTCTAAAGTCCATTTAAAAAGAAAATCAAAATGCAAGCACCAATACTTGAACCTTGGACCTCTTGCTTCCTTGTATGGCGTCACCTGCTTGTCTCCCATGTGGCGCCATTTGCCACTAGACCACAACTCTTTTTGTGTCATTTTTCTCCACATTTTATTCTTAAAACCTGCCTACCAACTCCCAGGGTTTTATTCACCTAAAACCAAAATTTTCCTAAAGCCCAAGTTTGATCCCGGTACTTCATAGAAGCCCCATAACATTCCAAAATCACTCACCTAACAGGTCCAACTTGCATAAATGCCATTCTCATGTTCTCAAAAATTTTAAACGCTCCTACGCCTAAGGCCCAATGGGCCCAATTCTACTAGGCCCAAATTCGGGTCGTTACAAATATACCCCCTTAAAGAAAATTCATCCTCAAAATTTCCAACTAACTAACAGTCGTTTAACACAGACTACCCTACTATGCTGCCGCTGCGCACTCTCATCCCAACAACACTAAAACACTTTTAACTTAATCTTGAAACCCCTTACACGCAACCAAACATCTAATCACAGAAACAAACATGTATTTTTCACACATGCATACAATTTCTATATTCAAACATCACATCCAAACAGAACACACACAGAATAAATACCAAAATACAGTCATTACAGCATATAACAGAGCATAAGGTCAGGAAACTTACGGATTTGGTGTGGAGACTCGGTGTGCCATACTTTTAGTAACACTATCACTTTTATAAACCAAAGTTTAAATAGATTTGGAAAAAAAAATTTCAAACCCATTCCACAGCCGAGTTTTGTAACCGGCTCTGATACCACAAAATGTAACACCCCAAACTCAGCCTAGACATCATGACCGGATGTGGCATGTCACATGGAAGGGTTGTTAAAGAAAGTTGTATGTTTGTTAAAATGTTCGTATTCTCTTTAAAACTTCGAGTTTAGGTGTTTGTTTATAAAACCCGTTTAACTCCATGTCCATTTTAGAAAAGTTGCGATTAATTTGAAAACTACTTTTATTAGGAGATTTGAGTTTGAATTGTTGGTAAAATCTTGTTTATATCAGAAATCAGCTTCAGTGAATTTCGAACATGTGATATTTTGAAAATTGTTTCGACGTTTAAGAGAACCTAGTGTTTCATCAATTATAGTTTGAAAAACTGCTCATTAACATTTTGGGAAACAACAAGTATTAAGGTTTTAGGAAAATCCGTATTGAACATTTAATAATAAGCAGCAGCCGAGTTAAAAGTTAAAACCAAATAAAATAGCAAAGGCCTTATTACAAAACATAAACCCAAATTGAAATAAAAATTTAAAGTAAAGTAAAATGGGATTTACTAAAGAAACAATGTATGGCCACCACAGAGTCCACCTCGGCTCCAAATCCTCAATGCTGGGGATCACCTGCAAGATTAAGCAGATGGGGGTAAGTTACGAGAACTCAGTGTGTAATCCCCCTAATCGGACATTAACTGGGCCTTAGCCATTACGGAAACAAAATGGGCCTTAGCCCTTACGAAGACAAACTGGGCCTTAGCCCTTACGAAGACAAACTGGGCCTTAACCCTATCAGCATGATAATACAGACAATGCATGCAATGCAACCTAGCCCAGCCTAATATTTCGTCTGCTACACACCACCCGTATCTAGCCTAACACACCTGTGGGGATTTCTACAATCAACCCTCCATCCACTACACACCTCGAAGGCAGTCACGCTGCTCATCGCCAAAATTATGGCAGCGCCACTGAAATATGTGGCAGAGCCACCGAAATATGTGACAAAGCCACCGAAATACACTTCCCCGATCATCAATATCCCGATCCCATGCAATATATCATGACATAATAATTTAGTGCATGCATGAACGTACCAATATAGCATATAACAAAATACACAGTTATGCCACATCTACCTGAAAGGGTATAATCGTAAATTTACTCACCTGGGCATTTCCAAACTCACCCGATAAGTGTATCTCATTAGCTTACCCATTAAGGGTATTTCGGCTCTCAACCGACACACAGAATAGTACACAGCAAAACGAATAAAGGTGTGAGATTACACACCTGATTACATAGAGTACTAAATAATCACTAGCGCCTTCACCTATACAAAACATAACACACAATTAATACATTCCACACTAGTACTACCACGAGGGTACAACAGTCATTTGTCGTTTAGGGATAAAAAAGTAATTACACACGAAGGGTATTTCGATAATTTTGTAATACGAGGGTATTTCGATAATTTTGTAATCAGGGGTATTTCGGTAATTTTACAACCTGGGGGTATTTCAGTAATTTCGCAAACCAGTGGTATTTCGATAATTTCGCAAACTAGGGGTATTTTGGTAATTTGCAAACTAGGGGTATTTCGATAATTTTGCAAACCAAGGGTATTTCGGTAATTTTACAAACCAGGGGTATTTTAGGAATTTCGTAAACCAGGGGTATTTCAATAATTTTGTAAACCAAGGGTATTCTAAACAGAGATAACGATGCGAATGGGCCTAAGGCCCATTCTCGCCCCAAATAGGTCCACACGCTCGTGTGACCCGTTTAGCCCAAATCTAGCCACATATATGAGGTTCACATAGTCTAATCCAACATCCACTACACATTCGTACAGCCTAATCATATGGGCCCATGGGCCCATTGGGCCCACTTAGCCCCTTTTGGCCCATCGTGGCCTAAACAACATCAGCCCACAAGAATAGTCATGGTGGCCTCAACTATCGCGTCGAAGCTCCCACACGTACGCTCGCACGCTCTTGTGGCTACCATTGCCGTGTGACCGGTATTTCAGAACTTGCCGATCTACAGCTAGAGTAGGGCAAAATACACACTTGATAGGAGTCTGAAGCTAATCCGCACTCCGAATGCTCCTATGCCCAAACGCCCACCGAGGTATGCTTCCTCTTCTCATAGACAGCTCTATTTATAGCCAGCTTCTCACTTTCCCTCTTGCTAGCTTTCTGATGTGAAATCCCTCCTTCAGTAGAGTTTAAATCCAACACAACTCTGGCCGTCCAATCCACAAATTAAATACTCTTGCTTGTCATGAGATTCGAACCCAGGCTTCCCTGTAGCATAATCCACGCCGCTAGCCACTTTACCAACTAGCTCCTTGTTGTCTTAAAACATTTGCAACTAAATATAAGTCTATGGCCAAAGTCTAAAGTCCATTTAAAAAGAAAATCAAAATACAAGCACCAAGACTTGAACCTTGGACTCTTTGCTTCCTTGTGTGGCGTCACCTCCTTGTCTCCCATGTGGCGCCATTTGCCACTAGACCACAACTCTTTTTGTGTCATTTTTCTCCACATTTTATTCTTAAAACCTACCTACTAACTCCCAGGGTTTTATTCACCTAAAACCAAAATTTTCCTAAAGCCCAAGTTTGATCCCGAAACTTCATAGAAGCCCCCTAACCTTCCAAAATCACTCACCTAACAGGTCCAACTTGCATAAATGTCGTTCTCATGTTCTCAAAAATTTTAAACGCCCCCACGCCTAAGGCCCAATGGGCCCAATTATACTAGGCCCAAATTCGAGTCGTTGCACTATCATGCTGTAAACACTTAAAATAATATTAAATAAGTTTTCAACCTCGAATTTGTGGTTCCAAAACCACTATTCTGACTTAGCTAAAATCGGGCTATTACAATTGGCTTTAACCATAGGGTGTAACCCTGTAGGATCCTATAACATTAGTAGTAATTCTAGAATCTCTCTAATGTTACAAGCAATGAGTGGCATCTAGCAATGCATCATTGTTACCCATGTTACAAAAAGTCATGATTTGACATAACCTTTCTGTGATAAATTTTTCATGTATTATATCCTTTTATCCTTTATATCTAGTGTAACACCCCTAACCCCTACCCGTTGCCAAAATAGGGCTACGAAGTATAACCGGAGTTTACAGTATAAATGAACAAAATTTCAAACATTTCATAACATATCAACAAACACATTAAAAATAAGTTAAAATATACATATTGTCCCTTATACGAGCCCTCGAGGCCTAAAATACGTGTTAGACATGCCCGTGTCTCAAGCCATGTGGGCATTCAAAACAGGGACACATAACCGTCTCCCAGCCTATGTCTGTGCCGTGTAACTGTCTGACTTGGTCATACGGTCAAGCCACACACTCGTGTGTTAGGCCTTGTACCCTTCGAAAATAACCTCACACGCCCGTGTGACAAGCTGTGTGCTAGGCCGTGTAACAGTCTGACATGCAACCCTTTTAAAGCTACAAAGGACACACAGCCCTTTCACCTAGCCATGTGTCATACACGGTTGAGACACACGCCCGTGTCTTTGCCTGTGTGGACGAAAATAGGCCATTTTACAAGCCATTTTTCTCACCAAAACTAGCATGTACCTACAAGCATTTTTGCACATATAACCAAACCAAAATAAGGCATCCAAATCAAGCATAAAAAAGATAGATACATATGGAAAAGATTCATACAACGCATATGCCCTTAGGCACCTTAAATGACAACATGTAATTATGTTCAATTATGCAATCTATTTGCCCAAAATTAACTTATTGGCACAATAGTATCAATACATAATATTTGGTTACCTTACCAAAGCATACCAAATGGTACCAAATAACCACTCAATCAATAACCTTAACATACATATATGTCTTCTATATCAAAATACCAATTCACAACAAGTTATAAGACATATATATATATAATATACACATTTAACTATTACTTCCCTTTCATCATTCAATCATATTAAGTAAATTATCAACCATATTAAGGCTAATATTTACATGCCAAATCAAAGCTCATAACATCATCAAGCCAAATGGCCATATTCACAACCAAACATATAGGCAAACATTAGCCAAAATACCTATACATGCCATTACAACAAAAATTAAACCAACCAAAAGTACCAAAAGAGCCAATGGATAGTTTGATATAACCCCGACAAGCTTCTAACTTGAACGAGCTTCCGATTCACTATAAACACGGAAAATAACACAGAGTAAGTAGTTAAGCTTAGTAAGTTCGTATAACATAGAATTTAACGTACCATTTGAACAAATAATATGTAAATAAAAAAGCATATCCCAACACAACTTGGCCAAAAGCCTAAGCACATATACACCAACCACATTAGTCGTGTAAATTCATATATGAATCAATAACCATGGATGAGCTCAACATTTAATCAAGTTTCCACATACATGTAACATCCATATCATGTATCTATATACCATGTAAAATCATTTCCATGTATTTCATGTAAATACATGTAATAGTTCGTATCGAACTCATATCATCTTGTAATAGAACATTTCCCATTGAACCATTTAGAAATATCGTTGGATACTCGGGATAGCTCACACGTAGTGTGGTAAACTGTAATCTGTCAAATCCTATACATGTATGCTCATAAGAGTTGTGAATTGGTACGCTCTCTCGAGCTGTAAATCGGTAAGCTGATACGAGTTGTAAATTGGTATGCTCTCACGAGCTGTAAATCGGTAAGCTCATACAAGCTGTGAATCAGTATGCTCTTATGAGCTATAAATTGGTATACTACACAAGTGATGGAGTGTCTGCAACACATGCAGGACCTCAGCCGAATCAGTAACCCTAATGACATGTCATTTGTATACTACAAATTCCTATGGTTCAAACGGGACTCGATAATCGTCGTATGCTGTTGGATATGCTCTCGGTAATTATATAAGACAAATCATAACATTTATATATCCAATTAAAAACATATAAACACAATTTAATTACACGAACTTACCTCGATAAGTGAATGTAGATACGGAGGCGATTAATCCGAGACTTTCTCTTTGCCCCGATATAAGTCCATACGAGGTCTAACTGGATCTATACATATAATTTAACTCAATTCAACATGTAATTTATTCAATTTAATCCAAAACATATTTTTGGAAAGATTACCATTTTCAATTGGAAAATTTTATTGAAATAGAAAATTATAAATACATACTCATAATTGAATTTGTGATCCCAAGACCACTGTTTCTAACATCACTAAAAATGGGTTGTTACACTTTTGTTCTTCTTAGTTAAAGCCAAAATCCTTATTTCTGAGTTTTTCCCCAAAACTTCAAATGCCTTGAAAACATCAAAGGGATCTAATATCGAACTTCTGTCGCCACCACTGACTATGCTACAACCACAGTTGACATCGCCACCACCATCATCAAGTTGTTATCGACCACCACTGGCCACTACCGACCACCACTAGGCTACAGCTGACCATCGCCGAGCCACCACAGTCGACCATCGCCATTGCTCACCATTGTTAGACCATCGATAGCCTCCATTGTTGGACCATTGTTTGTCTTTTGTTGGTTGGCTTGGTCGAGTTTGCGTCGTCTCGACCAGTCTCTATTTTTTGGGTTCCATCAGAAATGTAACTCATTTCTCTATTATCATTCTTATCCATTTTTTCTTTCCATTCTACATGTAATTCATTTCTGGTATCAACGAGCTTGCAAAGGTATCGATTGGACATATATAATTAATACTCAAATTATTTATAATTAAGTTATTGTAACAGCCCGTTTTTAGTCAAATCAGAACAGTGGTTTTGGGACCACTAATCTGAGATCAAAATATTTATTTTATTAATATTTTAATTTCTACAACATGATAGTATGATTGTGTGAAAATTTTGTAAAGAAATTTTATCGTTTGAATGCTTAATTCAATAAAAAGGACTAAATCGCGTAAAATGTAAAACTTGAGTTTTATTAGCTAAAGGTGTCAGATAGCTACATAACTTTGAAGTGGAGGTCCTTATGTGGTAAATAGCTTGTTAATGTGTTGGTGGATGGTAATGGCTTTGTAACACCCCAAACCCGGACAAGACACCACGTCCGAATCTGGTATGTTACGGGGAAAAACGTTTTGAGAGGTTAGATTTTTCGTTTAAAAGCTGGGTGAAAACATAGTGTATTTGAAGAAAATTTGAGTAGGCTTGTTTTGAAATCAAATGGTGTATTTGAAACTCGAAAATTTTGAAAACTTAACCAAAATGTGTAGTTAAAACGAGTTTAAACCATTTAAAACCTCAACAGTTTCTTAATGTTACTTAAAACATTTTTAGACTTAGGAGAAATACAAGTTTGAATTGAAAACCATTTGTATTTGTTTAACATACAGACTTAGTGTAATACCCGATGGTATGGTTTAAAAACACATTGCGTTATGATTTTGAAATTATTATCTTTCCAAGTTTTAGTAAAATTCATACCAACTTATATTGTTAAGGCATATTAAAATCTAATTAAAACATCAAACATCATAAAACATAAATTAAAGGCCTTTTACAAACCCAATTTAAAACCCAAATGAAAGTAAATAAGCTAAAGTACCCAAATTCTATAGTCCGAGCAAAACTTTTATTAAAGCATGGCATGTGCACCCCGAGTCCATCCCGACTCCATGTCCGCGTCTACGAGTCACCTGAAATGTCAAAGGAGAGGGTGAGTCGAGTGACTCAGTGTGTAAATCCCGCCCCCGAAGAAACAACATGCTAACACACATCATACATAGCAACATAATTAATGCAACCCGATCCTAACCATCCATATCGCCTTTTCTACCCCGTGTGGTACCAAACCACTGGTGGTGCCAAACCACTGGTGACTTATAGTCACAATGTGTTACCAAAACACTGGTGTCCCAAAGACACAATATCCGTCAATGTGGTACCAAACCACTGGTGTCCCAAAGACACAATTGTGCTACCAAAGCACTGGTGACCGAAGTCACAAATCCAATGATGATGGGGCCAACCCATCGTGTGATACCAAATCACTAGCAGACGATCCCATATCTCAAGTGGGGCCAACCCACGGTGGTCAAACCACAGGGACAAGTCGCAATGAGGTGCCAAGCCTCTGGTGTCCCAAAGACACAATGTGCTACCAAAGCACTGGTGACCGTAGTCACAAATCTGGTGATGGGGCCAACCCATCGTGTGATACCAAATCACTGGCATCAATCCCGTATCTCACAAGTGGGGCCAACCCACGGTGGTGTTAACCACAGGGACGAGACGCTGAGGTACCAAACCTCTGGAGGTGCCAAACCTCTGGTGACCCAAAGTCACAAAGTGTGTTACCAAAACACTGGTGCTCGTCAGCACAAAATATCACTGCTCCCTCCACTCGTATCGCCCATCAACATACCATACTCATGTAATCATGCATATCATACAATCATGCATATCATGCTAACATGTCTAATCTCATATCCCATGTCACATATATCCACAGCCATGGTATCATATAGATCATCATTAAACTCATAATAATAATACTGACTTACCCGAGTCCAGAATCATACCCATTTGGGTATCATATCAATCATCACTATTTCATTAATCATCTCCCAGATTATCAATCATATTACTAAATATAAGTGTGTTAGTATACACACCTGATAAATACGAGTCTAGAATCCCAACGAAAACGATCTAAGTCCCTCGATTACTAACTCCTGTAACATTCGGCCAACATAGAATTAGGCACTAAGACCATTCGGCCAAAGACATATACACTCAAGGGGTTAATGTTGAACCCTTACCTTACTCCTGATTTGGTTTCCTACCAAATCCTGAACCCAACAGTGGTTCTTCTGATAATCGGCCAACACCACAACCACTGCCTACCAATCGGTTCAAAGGGTTGAAGACTCCTCTTGGCTTCTTTTCAATATCCAGAGACCCTAACACAAGATGATTAACACAGGTTAATATCCTTCCAATCCACAACCAATCATAAGCTTTTAATCCAACCCAAATTCAATATAGAACTAAAGAAGGTGGACATGACCATTCGGCCAAACCCTTACCCCAACACCAACGAAGATTCGGCCAACACCACACTAGGAGGAAATAGGGATTCGGCCTTGCTCACAAAAGAGAACGCAAGAAAAATGAAGAAAAGGAGAGGTTGATATTCGGCCAAGACTTTAAAAGAAGAAAAGGAAAATCGGCTTTAGGTGTTTAACACCCTTGAATTCGGCTACAAACTAGAAAAGAAAATAGTAAGAGAAATAGATGTGGTTTAAGAGAAGCAAGAATTCGGTCAATGATGGAAGGAATATTCGGCTCAAGTGTTTCAAGAAAGGAGAGAAAAAAAAGAAATGATGAGAGGAGGAGAGAGCTTGTTTCGGTTTGCTCAAGTGAAGAGAGAAAGAAAGAAAACAAGGCACAATCGGCTACCAAGAAAGTTGAGAGGAACAAATCAATTTCGACAACTAGGTGTTTGCACTTTTGGCTTCAAAGAGAAAATGAGAGAAACTCCTTAGAATTTTGGCTTGTTTTGACAAAAAGGGAAAAACGAAAGTGTGGCCTTACCAATTGTTTCAATGCCGAAAAACACCCAAAAATGCCAAGACACATTCGGCACTACCCAAACCTCATACCAAACCGTCCACACTCCCACTCCAACACTCACAAATCGGCCAAATCCCCCCAATTACTCACATCCTCACATTCAAACATCAAGACCAAGTCTTTCTCCTAAAGTTCCTCTCCACCACACGTTTGAATGTGAAGACTTGGTCCAAGTAGAATCCAAATTGCTCTCAACCTCTTCCTCCAAGCCGTCCCAAAAAGAAGTCAAAAAGGGGGGACTCTGCAGCTCGAACACTGGACCTCCACCACATGCAAATGACGCCACACCAAGCTCCCCCTTGTAGCGCATGCTTTGCCACTAAGCTAGCTCCTTACTTGTGCAATGAAACCACAATTAAAATTCTTAAACCCCAGCTTCCTCAGCTCCCCTGACTTAACACCCAAAAACCAACATTTTCCCATTCACTCAGGCATACTTCTAGCCTACACTAGAGCCCCTAAAACACCGAAATAACAACACAGCACACTAAATACATGCAATATCGTGCAACAACAGAATAGCCCCTAACCCGGGATATTACAGTTCTACCCCCCTTAAAAATAATTTCGGCCTCGAAATTACCTGGTCAAAAGAGTTGCGGGTATTGCTGTCTCATCATATCCTCGGGTTCCCACGTAGCTTCTTCTACGCCATGATTCCGCCAAAGTACCTTAACCAAAGGTACAGACTTCCTACGCAGAACCTTCACATCCCGATCAAGAATCTGCACAGGTTCCTCTTCCATAGTCAAGTCTGGATTTACCTCGATCTCTTCCACTGCTACCACATGTGACGGATCTGAACGATACCTCCGAAGCATCGAAACGTGAAAAACGTCGTGAATCTGACTTAGCTCTGCTGGCAACTCAAGCTGATACGCTACTGGTCCAACTCGCCTCAGTACCTTATATGGCCCAATGAACCTCGGACTTAGCTTGCCTTTCTTCCCGAACCTCAGGACCTTCTTCCAAGGCGAGACCTTCAGAAAAACTCGATCCCCAACAGCAAACTCTATATCTCTTCGCTTAAGATCAGCATAAGACTTTTGCCGGTCCGAAGCTTCCTTTAATCGAGCCTGAATCAACTTAACCTTGTCCTCAGTCTCAGCTACCAACTCGGGTCCCAACAACTGGCGTTCCCCCAACTCCGTCCAACACGTAGGTGAGCGACACTTCCTACCATACAACACCTCGTACGGTGCCATCTGGATGCTCGCTTGGTAACTGTTGTTGTAGGCAAACTCAGCTAATGGTAGAAACTCCTCCCAACTACCTCTGAAATCCAGAACACAACCTCTCAGCATGTCTTCTAAGATCTGAATAACCCTTTCTGATTGCCCGTCAGACTGCGGGTGAAAAGCCGTGCTGAAATCCAAACGAGTACCCAATGCTTGATGCAATGCTTTCCAGAACCTTGACGTAAACCTGGGATCCCTATCCGAGATTATCGAAACTGGCACACTGTGCAACCTCACTATCTCTGAAACATACAGCTTCGCTAACTTCTGAAGTGAGTAGTCAACCCTCACCGGAATAAAGTGAGCTGATTTAGTCAGACGATCCACCACTACCCAAATTGAATCCTTCTTGCTTGGCGTAAGCGGTAACCCACTGACAAAATCCATGGTTATCCTCTCCCACTTCCACTGAGGAATCTTTACAGGCTGAAGCAAACCCGACGGCAACTGATGTTCAGCCTTGACCTGCTGACAAGTCAGACACCTCCCAACAAACTCTGTCACCTCTTTCTTCAAACCAGGCCACCAAAACTGCTCCCTGAGATCCTTATACATCTTGCTACCTCCAGGATGCATAGCATGAGGACTGCTATGTGTGTCCTGAAGAATCTTCTGCCTTAGCTCAACATCCTTAGGCATACAAGCCTTACCCTGAAAACACAACACCTCATCACTAGACAAGCTGTAACCCTCCAAACCACCATTCTGTACCTGCAACCTTCGCGTACTCAGAACCTCATCCAACAACTGTTTCTCTTTGATCTGCTCAACCCAAGTAGGCTTAACCTGCAGCTCTGCCAAAATACTTCCGTCGTCGTACAAGCTCAAATGGGCAAACATAGCTCTTAAGTCTGCAACAACCTTACGGCTCAACGCGTCTGCCACCACGTTAGCCTTGCCCGGATGATACTCAATCGAGCAGTCGTAATCTTTCAGCAACTCGACCCATCTGCGCTGCCTCAAATTCAAATCCTTCTGAGTCAGAAGATACTTCAGACTCTTATGATCTGTGTAGACTATCGATCTCTCTCCATATAAGTAGTGCCTCCAAATCTTTAAGGCGAAAACTACAGCCGCTAGCTCCAAATCGTGCGTCGGATAGTTGACCTCGTGTGGCCTCAGCTGTCGAGAAGCATAAGCCACAACCTTACCTTCTTGCATCAGCACACAACCCAGACCCGTATGTGATGCATCGCAGTAGACCGTGTATTCCTTACCAGCCTCAGGTTGAATTAAAATCGGAGCCTCAGTCAAGATCTTCTTTAACTTATCGAAGCTTTCCTGCTGTTTCTCAGTCCATACAAACAGAACTTCTTTCCTTAACAACTTGGTCATCGGCGCTGCTATTAGCGAGAAACCCTCAACAAACCTTCGGTAGTATCCGGCCAAACCCAGAAAACTACGAATCTCCGCCACTGACCTAGGCGGCTTCCAATCCAAAACTGCCTCAATCTTACGAGGATCTACACGAATCCCCTCAGCCGACACTACATGACCCAAGAACGTCACTTCTCTAAGCCAGAACTCGCATTTACTAAACTTAGTATAGAGTTACTTTTCCCTCAGAATCTGCAGCACCACTCTCAAATGCGCATCATGCTCTTCCTCTATCCTTGAGTACACCAAGATGTCGTCTATGAAAACCACCATGAACTGATCCAGATACTGCTGAAACACCCTATTCATCATATCCATAAACGCTGCCGGTGCGTTAGTCAACCCGAATGGCATTACCAGGAATTCGTAGTGCCCATACCGAGTCCGAAACGCTGTTTTATGGATATCCGCCTCCTTAACCTTTAACTGGTGATACCCAGACCTCAAATCAATCTTAGAGAATACCGCTGCACCCTTCAGCTGATCAAACAAATCATCTATCCGTGGCAACGGATACTTGTTTTTAATCGTCAGCTTGTTCAACTGGCGGTAGTCTATACACATCCGCATTGTACCATCTTTCTACTTGACAAAAAGAACCGGTGTACCCCACGGTGAAACACTTGGCCTGATAAAACCTCGATCCAACAACTCCTGGATCTGAGCCTTAGGCTCCACCAATTCCTTTGGTGCCATCCTATACGGAGCAATAGACACTGGCGCAGTCCCGGGTAACAGATCAATCCTGAACTCTACCTCTCGATCTGGCGGCAAACCCGGAAGCTCCTCAGGAAACACATCAGCAAATTCCTTAACAGTACGAACCTTCTCAACAGCAGACTCTTTAGCCTCCAAGACATACACATGAACCACATACGCTTCACAGCCCTTCCTGACCATCTTCTCCGCTTTCAAAGCAGATACCACATTTGATAAGTAATCTCTCCTATTACCTATCATAGCCACCTCATCACCATCAACCGTCTTAAGAACCATGCGCTTGGCCGCGCAATCCAACCTCGCCTGATACTTGACCAACCAATCCATCCCAAGAATCAGATCGAACTCCCCAAACGGCAGTTACATCAGATCAGCAGCAAACACTACCCCTTGGAGTTCTAGGGGTACCTCTCTAAACAGTTTATCTACTACTACAGAGTGACCTAGAGGACTAATCACAGTCATCTGCCTAGAAGATATCTCAGAGTCTAAGTCCATGGTCTCTACTATACTACTGGCAACATAAGAGTGTGTCGAACCCACATCAATTAAAGCAGTATAAGGAGTACCAAAAATCAAGAACGTACCGGTTATGACGTCCGGTGCCTCGCCCTCCTCTCGGCGCCTCGCAGCATATACCAATCCAGGCTGTCTGGCATCGGAACTACCCGCACCTCTGCCCAGTACTCCACGGCCCCGACCAGAACCATTACCACCTCTGCCATTACCACGGCCCCTCTGCGGTGGCGGTCCATTACCTCTGAACTGATTACGGCCCTGACTCTCAGACTGAATCCTGGCCATCCTATGCGGACAGTCCCTAATGCGATGCTCCAGAGAACCACACTCGAAGCAACCTTTTCCACCAGTCCAACAACCACCCCAATGAGATTTCCCACACTGATTACACTGCGGCGATCCCTGTCTAGCAGCAACAAACCTAGCAGACTGATTCTGCCCACTCGGTCTAGCCCTCTTCTGCGGATTACCCGACGATCCAGAAGACCCAAAACTCCTCTTAAGCCTACTCCTGTCCATGCTCTATCTTACCGACTCTTTAATACCCTCAGCTACCTTAGCCTTCTCAACTAAGACAGCAAACTCGAGTTCCTGCTGTGGAACAATCAGCAGCCTCAACTCGTCTCGCAGACCATCCTCGAAACGAACACACCTCTCATGCTCAGTGGCTACAATGCCCCTGGCATACCTACTCAGCTTCAGGAACTCAGCCTCGTACTCAGAAACAGATTTACTCCCCTGAACAAGCCTCAGAAATGCCTTTCGCTGGGAGTCGATATAACTAGCCCCGATGTACTTCTTTTGATAAGCAGCCCTGAAATAATCCCATGTCAAATCCTCTGCGGCCACACTATCCCGAACCGTGAGCCACCACTGATATGACTCATCCCGGAGAAGCGATACGATACCCTTCAGCTTCTCTTCAGCCGTCAAGTCCAGATCATCCATGATCCGCTCAGTTGCCTCCAGCCAATATTCAGCAGTGCTAGGAGCAACACCAGAAACACCTCGGAAGAATTCGGCCCCATTAGCCCGGAGTCGCTCAGGAACAGATTTCCTGACTCTTGCACCACCACCTACACCAGCTACCCTTTCCAACACTCGCAGCATCGCCTGTGACACTGCATCATCCCCGGTCTGATCTTGGAACTCACCACCTCCAGCTGGTGGCGGAACCGGTATCTCATTTTCTGAACCCTGACCCGATCCTACGGGCTCAGAAACTGTCATTCTACCCCTACCTCTACCACGAGTATTACGACCACGTCCACCACGAGTGCTCATGACTAATCTTTCTACGTATCTGATTAAAGAATTTTATGCATCAGTATTTATTCCACTGTTTTAAAAGCAAGTCTTATGAATATTTAAAGAGGATTTGTTCTCGCGAGTTCACAGAATCCTATCAGTTTCAATCTCTAAAGTAGTATACTATTGCTAGTCATCAAATCATATCATATCCAATCAAATCACAAGTAATAGTACGGGGTACTTACCTGGGCGAACTGGTGCCGGAGACTCGGTGCCATGCCTTCCAAACCATATATTTAAACCAAAAACACTTGAGACATCTTTTGAAAACATTTTGGGCCTCAGGCCTACAGCCGAGCCTTTGAACTTGGCTCTGATACCACAATTGTAACACCCCAAACCCGGACAAGACACCACGTCCGAATCTGGTATGTTACGGGGAAAAACGTTTTGAGAGGTTAGATTTTTCGTTTAAAAGCTGGGTGAAAACATAGTGTATTTGAAGAAAATTTGAGTAGGCTTGTTTTGAAATCAAATGGTGTATTTGAAACTCAGAAATTTTGAAAACTTAACCAAAATGTGTAGTTAAAACGAGTTTAAACCATTTAAAACCTCAACAGTTTCTTAATGTTACTTAAAACATTTTTAGACTTAGGAGAAATACAAGTTTGAATTGAAAACCATTTGTATTTGTTTAACATATAGACTTAGTGTAATACCCGATGGTATGGTTTAAAAACACATTGCGTTATGATTTTGAAATTATTATCTTTCCAAGTTTTAGTAAAATTCATACCAACTTATTTTGTTAAGGCATATTAAAATCTAATTAAAACATCAAACATCATAAAACATAAATTAAAGGCCTTTTACAAACCCAATTTAAAACCCAAATGAAAGTAAATAAGCTAAAGTACCCAAATTCTATAGTCCGAGCAAAACTTTTATTAAAGCATGGCATGTGCACCCCGAGTCCATCCCGACTCCATGTCCGCGTCTACGAGTCACCTGAAATGTCAAAGGAGAGGGTGAGTCGAGTGACTCAGTGTGTAAATCCCGCTCCCGAAGAAACAACATGCTAACACACATCATACATAGCAACATAATTAATGCAACCCGATCCTAACCATCCATATCGCCTTTTCTACCCCGTGTGGTACCAAACCACTGGTGGTGCCAAACCACTGGTGACTTATAGTCACAATGTGTTACCAAAACACTGGTGTCCCAAAGACACAATATCCGTCAATGTGGTACCAAACCACTGGTGTCCCAAAGACACAATTGTGCTACCAAAGCACTGGTGACCGAAGTCACAAATCCAATGATGATGGGGCCAACCCATCGTGTGATACCAAATCACTAGCAGACGATCCCATATCTCAAGTGGGGCCAACCCATGGTGGTCAAACCACAGGGACAAGTCGCAATGAGGTGCCAAACCTCTGGTGTCCCAAAGACACAATGTGCTACCAAAGCACTGGTGACCGTAGTCACAAATCTGGTGATGGGGCCAACCCATCGTGTGATACCAAATCACTGGCGTCAATCCCGTATCTCACAAGTGGGGCCAACCCACGGTGATGTTAACCACAGGGACGAGACGCTGAGGTACCAAACCTCTGGAGGTGCCAAACCTCTGGTGACCCAAAGTCACAAAGTGTGTTACCAAAACACTGGTGCTCGTCAGCACAAAATATCACTGCTCCCTCCACTCGTATCACCCATCAACATACCATACTCATGTAATCATGCATATCATACAATCATGCATATCATGCTAACATGTCTAATCTCATATCCCATGTCACATATATCCACAGCCATGGTATCATATAGATCATCATTAAACTCATAATAATAATACTGACTTACCCGAGTCCAGAATCATACCCATTTGGGTATCATATCAATCATCACTATTTCATTAATCATCTCCCAGATTATCAATCATATTACTAAATATAAGTGTGTTAGTATACACACCTGATAAATACGAGTCTAGAATCCCAACGAAAACGATCTAAGTCCCTCGATTACTAACTCCTGTAACATTCGGCCAACATAGAATTAGGCACTAAGACCATTCGGCCAAAGACATATACACTCAAGGGGTTAATGTTGAACCCTTACCTTACTCCTGATTTGGTTTCCTACCAAATCCCGAACCCAACAGTGGTTCTTCTGATAATCGGCCAACACCACAACCACTGCCTACCAATCGGTTCAAAGGGTTGAAGACTCCTCTTGGCTACTTTTCAATATCCAGAGACCCTAACACAAGATGATTAACACAGGTTAATATCCTTCCAATCCACAACCAATCATAAGCTTTTAATCCAACCCAAATTCAATATAGAACTAAAGAAGGTGGACATGACCATTCGGCCAAACCCTTACCCCAACACCAACGAAGATTCAGCCAACACCACACTAGGAGGAAATAGGGATTCGGCCTTGCTCACAAAAGAGAACACAAGAAAAATGAAGAAAAGGAGAGGTTGATATTCGGCCAAGACTTTAAAAGAAGAAAAGGAAAATCGGCTTTAGGTGTTTAACACCCTTGAATTCGGCTACAAACTAGAAAAGAAAATAGTAAGAGAAATAGATGTGGTTTAAGAGAAGCAAGAATTCGGTCAATGATGGAAGGAATATTCGGCTCAAGTGTTTCAAGAAAGGAGAGAAAAAAAAAAAGAAATGATGAGAGGAGGAGAGAGCTTGTTTCGGTTTGCTCAAGTGAAGAGAGAAAGAAAGAAAACAAGGCACAATCGGCTACCAAGAAAGTTGAGAGGAACAAATCAATTTCGACAACTAGGTGTTTGCACTTTTGGCTTCAAAGAGAAAATGAGAGAAACTCCTTAGAATTTCAGCTTGTTTTGACAAAAAGGGAAAAACGAAAGTGTGGCCTTACCAATTGTTTCAATGCCGAAAAACACCCAAAAATGCCAAGACACATTCGGCACTACCCAAACCCCATACCAAACCGTCCACACTCCCACTCCAACACTCACAAATCGGCCAAATCCCCCCAATTACTCACATCCTCACATTCAAACATCAAGACCAAGTCTTTCTCCTAAAGTTCCTCTCCACCACACGTTTGAATGTGAAGACTTGGTCCAAGTAGAATCCAAATTGCTCTCAACCTCTTCCTCCAAGCCGTCCCAAAAAGAAGTCAAAAAGGGGGGACTCTGCAGCTCGAACACTGGACCTCCACCACATGCAAATGATGCCACACCAAGCTCCCCCTTGTAGCGCATGCTTTGCCACTAAGCTAGCTCCTTACTTGTGCAATGAAACCACAATTAAAATTCTTAAACCCCAGCTTCCTCAGCTCCCCTAACTTAACACCCAAAAACCAACATTTTCCCATTCACTCAGGCATACTTCTAGCCTACACTAAAGCCCCTAAAACACCGAAATAACAACACAGCACACTAAATACATGCAATATCGTGCAACAACAGAATAGCCCCTAACCCGGGATATTACAGGCTTGGCAATTATGTAATTTGAATTAATTATAAAGGTTAATTAAGTAAATAGGTAATGAAATGATAAATTAATAAAACAAAAGGCCATTTTATTTAATTCATCTTCTTCCTAGTTGAAATTTGGGCATAAAAAATCCATGAGAATAGCTTGAAGCATTCGGCCTAGTCTCCTTGTGCATGTAAGTGATTTTTGACTCAGTTTTTAATGATTTATATGTTTTTGGAGTCGTTGTAGCTTAATCTAGCTAGCCCAGAGACTAATTTGCAAAACTGTTAAAGGTTTAGGGTTTTACCATTAATGTGTATGTGTTTTGATGTTTGATGTTATAAAATGGATGGTTGTTGTTAGATAAACAACATTTGTAAAAGTGATTTTTGGTAAAATTGCCAATTAGGGATTAAATTGAGAAATGTGATAAATTGTGTGGTAAATGTGTGAAATAATGAACAATATGGGCTGCTATGTTAATGAGGGGTAGGGACTTAATTGAATGAATTTGTATTTTTATGAGCTAAGGTCTAAATTGTAAAGATGTTGAAATATTAGGGGCAAAAGTGTAATTTTGTCATAATATGATTTTTGAGCTAAATTGAATAGAATGATTATTAAATAAGTTAAATTTGTTTACATATATATCAAGAAAAGTAAAGTTTGGATCTAGATCAGGGGAAAAATAAAGTATCGGACTAGTCCATCTGTTTCATCATTTTTGCGATTGACGTAATTCGTATGTTAATAAGCATTGTTATAATTGTGTTTTAAATGATTTAGTATTGAATTTAAATGCGAATACGACTTTACGGATATGTTCGATGAAGATTGGATAATATGAAATCCCGGTTGAACCTTATGAATAGATTAGGATACGAATGACATGTCATTAGGGGTTATGTGATTTGGGTACTGGTTCATACGTCCTACCGGTGGCTGAGTTATCCAGCATGTGTTACGAATTCTTGTTAGCCTGAGTGAGCAGCACCATGTAGCTATGTCATGACCATCAGCTTGAGTGAGCAAACCCTTTGGTAGCTCGAGAGTGAGCATTATATGAGATATGAGATTGAAATAGCGTCAGCTATGTATTGGCACTTAGGGTGCGAGATTCCCGAGTATCCGATATTATTCCAAATGGTTTAACGGGTATATCAAAGATATGAAATGGTGAGAGATAGTTAGGTATCAGTACAGGTATGTACGGAAATTCATATGAGTATTGAATCCATGAAATTGTGAGTTCATGATTATTATGTGAATCAATATATATTAACCTTGTGATTAAATGGTTTTGTAGTATATTATGTTATATTACTTGAATGGTGAATGAATGGTGAGTTTTACTTATTAACTATACGAGCTTATTGAGCTTTATAGCTTACTCTATTTACTTTTTCGTGTTTATAATGAATATCGATGCTTGCTCAGATTTGGGAGTCGTCGGAGATCTCATCACACCATCAAGCTATCACTTTGGTACTTTTGAACTTATGTTTTTGGTTATATGAAATGTATAGGAGTCATTGTAACGCCCCTAAAATTTAAGCATTTATTTTTTTTTGCATGTTTGTAACCCAAATACCTATTTGCTTCAGTGGTTAAGTGATTTGGGTGTGTTTGGGAGTGTTTGAGAAGTTTGGGGTTCATGCTTGGGTTGTGCAAAAAGTTTTGTTTTTAGGGAATAAACCCTTGCCTATAGTTAGTAGGCTTTTAAATTATTGTGGGTAAAAGCAAGACATAAAAAGTCTGCTAGTCTAGGGGGTAAGTGGCGTGTTACCCATGCTAGTGGACTGGGGTTCGAATCTTGGTGGAGGCAAGGGAGTATTGATTTTGTGGCTGTATCGTAGAGGGAGTTGTGGTTTGACTGAAATACTGTGGTGGTTTAGTAGAATTCAAATTGATTGGTTGAGGCGAGGTTGTGATCAGGTGGAGAGATTTGAGGAGGGATTTTAGAAGAAGATCAAGGGAAATGAGGAGACAGGGAGTGTTGTGCTGAATTGGGACTGTGGGCACTCAACAATTTCGGCCAGAGTGGTATACCTCTCATTCGGTATACTCCTCATTTCAGGTCTTTTTTGTATTTGTGTTTTCTCTCTTTTGCTTGAAGCCGAATGTGTTAGGAGTCTTCGGGTTCTTCTGTTCTTTTGTTTTTGACAATCTTTTTGGCCGAATATACCTTCTTCATCTCCTTGCCTCTTCTTCATTTCTTTTCCCAAAATATTGCTGACACTTGCTGTTGTGTCTTCCTTGCCGAATCTATTCTCTTTTTACCCTCATTGTGCCGGTTCTGTTCTTGCTGCTCCCGCCGAATTAATGTTCATGTGTACTCCCTGTCAACTTCCCAAAATACTACTCTTTAATGTATTGTGAGCAAACGTTTTCCACATTGTTCTCCCCTTGGCTGAATCTCACCTTTCTTTCATCTTTCCCTTTCTTTTCCTAGTTGTCGAATCTTCCCTTTCTCTTGGGGCCGATTGTGTTCCCTTCTCTGTTTTCTAGTAAGCATTCTTCTTGTTGTTACATCTTACAATGCGTAGTTGGTTCTCTTCCTTGTGTTATTGGTAAGTGTAATGGAATAATGTTATCTTGTTGCTGGTTGATTAAGTACTTACCCATTTTCGGTTTGTGCCTAGGAACCTTTCGAAGGGTAGAAGGTTTGTAATCAACAGTTGGGTAGGCGAACCTTCCCTCTTTACTTGATCTAAGGTAATGTGGTGTGAGTTTAACGATTGGGATCTTGTGTGCATTCGTTTGAGTAAATGTTTAAATGACTAATTGGGAATTGTTGGTCAAGTGTAGGCTTCAAAGGTGTGGGCGGGTTTCTCAACAAATAGAATCCAAGTGTGTAAACACTGGCCAAATTGGAAATCGGCAAAAGCCAAGAAAATATCACAAATGACACTACACGAGCGTGCGCTCGCTCGTGTGATAATCGGAACGTGTAAAAGGTGGGCGTTGGACTGTTGAGGCCACCATGAGCGATCTCATGTTTTTGGCTATGTTAGGCCATGTTGTACCGAAATGGGCCGTGTGGGCCCAACGGGCTTGTGGGCCCCACATGGGTAAACCACACGAACGTGTGGAGAAAATTGGGCCAAACTAGGTTATTTTCATGACCGAGACCAATTCTGGGCTATGTGGGCCACACGAGCGTGTGGGATCACATGGGCCTGCATTATGGGCCTTGGGCCCATTTTCACTGTTTGTCTGTAAAGGTTGCACGGGTCGTCCAAGATGACTGTGGACCTACTGATGGGTCGGTAAGTTTACCTAGACCCCAAACTGATATGAAATGATTGTTATGCCCCTATGTCTTAAAATGACTATTATGCCTCTATGATATAATATGACTGTATGCCTTATGTTATGTATGACTGTATATGAGCATGCCACGATATATATATGTTGCATACATGTGTAATATGTTGCGTGGGATGGGATTATTATGATTGGAGGAAGCATACTATACTGGTAGCTCTGCTGCAAATACTATTTAGTGCTGCAACCGGTGCTAATTTTTGGAGTGTAGGGATGGGTGGGTGATTTTATCCCCACATGGAGTGTTGGGCTGGACGGAGTGGAGTGTAGAGGCTGGTTAGGTAGGATTTCTGATTGCATGCCTAAACTGTTACTGTCACTGAAATGGGCTAAGGCCCACACTGATACTGATACTGTAATGGGCTAAGGCCTAACTGATATGAACTGTTATAGATTTGGGCTTAGGCCAGACTGTACTTGCCTAAGGCATGATTGGCTATTTACTTACATGGGGTTACACACTGAGTTTTTCGTAAACTCACCCCTCTGTTTATCTGTACAGATAACCCCCAGTCTTAGGTGGATCGGTGCTGCGAGGGATTCGGAGGTAGCCACACAACCACAGTTGCTTTTATATTTGAGTTTTATTTCCAATAAATTTAATTTGGGTTTTTGTCATGTAATAAGGCCTCTTTAAATTTTAACTTTTAATTTGGAATTTTACTTATTTAATTCATATATGAAAGAAGTAAGACGCGGATTTTCAAAAGATAAATGTTTTTCAAAACACCACGTTTACTTAATATTCGATAAAAGCTTCTGCATCAAACATTGTTTTAAATATAGCAACAAACCAATATGATCGACAAACTGCTAAAAACAACTTAAGTTTTAAATGAACATGATACCCTTAAATTTCCGTTATGATCATAAACGAGATTTAATATAGAACGGGTTTTTCCAATGAAAGTATGTTTTCAAAAAACACTTCAATGTGATATCGCAGATTCGGCCATAACGTCTAGGCCGGGTTTGGGGTGTTACATTTACTGGTATCAGAGCCAGTTTCGAAAACTCGACTGTGGTTTTTGGGTCTCTTCTAGAACTTGGGATTTTAAAAAGAACTGTTCTAAATAATTTGGAAGTATGTTGACATACTTTTACTGAATGTGTGGCACACCGAGTCTCCGGCGTCGATACTGTAAGTCCTCTGAAACCTCTGTTTGTTTTAAGGGAAATATTGAGACTACTATAGGTAGTAGACTATACTGAAATATCATGGTTAGGGAAAACTGAAACTGTAGTAAGACTGCATTCTACAAAAACAGACTTTTAAATACTGATACTACTTTACATAAGATATCTGTTAACCAACACTGGAACTATAAACTGATGCATAAAATTGTTAAAAATAGATAATACACAAATAGATAATGAGCACCAGAGGTACTCATGGAAGGGGTACTAGAGGCCGTGGAGGAGGCCGTAGAGGTGTTCGGGTTGGGTCTTCCTCATCGGGCCACATGCCTAACGCTAAAGCTAGAGAGGCACCGGCTTCACCTGTGGCTGAGACTCGGTCTCACGATCGAGCGGTTGGGGACGACGCATTGTCCCAAGCTATGTTGCGAATTCTGGAGAGGATCGCTGGCCCCAGCACTGGTATTGTGGGCTGTAGGTCGGCCACAGAACGACTTCGGTCTAAAGGGGCTGAGATTTTTAGGGGTATTGTTGGAGTTGCCCCTAATGTTGCTAAATATTAGATTGAGGCCACAGAGAGGATCATCGATGACCTTGACTGTACCCTCGAATAGAAACTAAAAAGAACCGTGTCATTGTTATGAGACGAAGCCTATCAGTGGTGGCTTACAGTTATAGAGGGTACTCAGACTGACTGATTGACATGGGAATTCTTCAAGATTGCTTTCCAAGGGAAGTATGTGGGCGCTAGTTATGTGGATGCCCGGAAGAGGGAATTTCTAAATCTGACTCAGGGGGATAAATCAGTGGCTGAATATGAGGCAGAGTTTTTGCGATTAAGCTGCTATGCACGTGGGATGGTGGCAACTGATTATGAGCGGTGTGTTCGTTTCGAGGATGGCCTCAAGGATAGTCTGAGAGTTTTGATAGCTCCACAGAGGGAGCAAGATTTTGCCACACTAGTAGGTAAGGCAAATATCGCCGAGGAGGTGAAGCGTACTGAGCGTCTGAACAGAGAAAAGGGTAGAATAAGAAAGATTTGATGCGCTCAAGTTCCGTTCAAAGGCCGAATAAAAAGGCAAGAGTGGATGGGCCGGTCAGAGTTAGGGCCCCTATTGCTGCTACTGGACCGCAACCATGTGTTGACTGTGGTAGACGCTATTAGGGCGAGTGCTGGAAAAGGATTGGGGCATGTTTGAGGTGCAGATCATTAGAACACTATATCAAAGATTGTCCACGGAGGCCCGAGCAGATGCAAGCTATAGGTAGGGGTACTGTTCAGCCTCCGAGAGGTGTTCAGCAACCACTGAGATGTCGTGGTCAGGCCAGAAATGGAAATGGTATGGGCCCTGGTCATGAAGCACTGGGAAGAGGTGCTGGTCATACTGAGGTGAGGCAGCCAGCTCTGGTTTATGCTGCACGTCGCCGAGAGGATGGAGACGCCCCAGATGTTATTACTGGTATGTTCTTTATCTATAATGTACCTTATACTGCACTGATTGATGTTGGGTATACGCATTCATATATAACATGCCCGGTATCTGAGACTTTGGGTTTAATGGTTGAGACCACTGCGAGTGAGGTTATTGTGTTGAGTCCTTTAGGGTAGTTAGTTAAAGTAAACAAATTGTTCAGAGGTGTACCTTTGGAGGTACAAGGAACTATCTTTTTGGCGGACTTAATGGAACTTCCTTTTGGAGAATTCGACTTAATACTGGGTATGGATTGCCTGGTTAAGCATCAAGTGAATTTGGACTGTGCTACTAACGGGTGGTACTAAAAACTGTGGAGGGTGATGAGGTGGTGCTAATAGGGGAGCGTCAGAATTATCTGTCAAATGTGATTTTGCCTTGAGGGCCGAGAAGTTGTGATGCGCCCCAGGTCTATGATAGACATGAGTTGCAGAGTTGCCCGATCGTCGACGACGAGTGGTTGGATAACTCGAAAAATGATGTATGAAAAAGTTGGAATGCGGAAGCCTTTGATAGGATTTATAATTATATTTAATTAAGTTAGGAATGGAGGTTTTAAAAATAATGGAAGCAAGTTCGAAGTTGAGAAAGAATAGGTTCAGTTTTAGGTGATAGAAAGAAAGATGGATGATATGGTTTTCGGTTTAGTAAGAAAGGTAGAATAGGATAGTTTGGTTTAGAAAATGAAGAAGAAGGTCGAATAGAAAAGAAACAAATGGTTCGGGTTGAAATTGGAAATGGGGTTGTGGATGATGGAAAATAGAACTTAACCAAGAGCGATTCAACACTAAAAAGTGTCACCCCGGTGTTGGAACGCCGGCACCCCCATGGCGTAGCAAAATAAAATTAATTCCGGCGATCCAAACCATGAATCCATGTGTGAAGAACGAATCAGGGTGAAATAAAGGTTTCGAAATTACCGAAACTTCAATCTGAGTTGACAGCGACGCCTCGGCAACAAGAGTTTTGATCTACTGTCGAACCAAGCCGCAACCTTTTCCCAATGTCGGCCTGTACGTAGTCCACCCGGTTTGACTATGAACGGAAGAAATCTCCAAAACTGTTTTGGAGGTTTATTTGCTTGACGGCTACTAGACCTCACAAGCAAGTTTTAGGGTTTCTTTTCCTTCTACTTAAATCTTTCTTAACCTATTCCCTTTTATAATTGGTATATTGAATCATAATTAAAAATAAATAAATATAATAATGTTATAGAAAATTATAATTACATTAATTATATCCAAAAATTATAATTACATAATTATTAGAAGGATTTCGGTAAACTATATTTATTTAAATTTATTTACGAACCAAATTCATATAATAGAACTATGTTCTCATTATGTGTACAACATCCTTGTACATATAATATGTTCAATATTTGATTACCCAATTGAATTAATTCTTTAATTAATTTAATTCATGTGACAACCAAACACAATACCAACTATGTTTTATTCCGTTCATCTCAACCATAGGGTGTGACCCTGTAGGTTCTTGTAACGTTAGCAGTAATACTAGAACAATTCTAATGTTACAAACAATGAGTGGCATCTAGCAATGCATCATTGCTACCTAAGTTACAAGAAGTCGTGATTCGACATAACATTTTTGTGATTAACCTTTCATGCATTAATCCTTAAGTCCTTTATCTCTGGAATGGACACAAGTCATGGAATAGTCTCACTTGTATAGTCCATCCCATGTTTCTTGATATCTTGAGTAGACTATAATATACAAATTCGTATGACATCTCATGTCAACTTATTTGAGCACGGCCATGCACTTCTAGTCTCACTCAATCAAGTGGCCTAAGATATTACTACTATTATGTAGGAGGGACTTATCCTATATTGATCAATCATTTCCCTATACATAGATTGTAGAATATCCAACATCAGCCTTTATAGAACTACCAGTTACGGTGTACGTCTAAGTGTATCAAAATATACAACTCACGATGTTGGGATAATGATGATCTCAAGTCTGAGGATCATATACATATTAATCACTATGAGTAATGTTGTGACAATTACATAATAATCCAAGAAACATACTCATAGTAGGTCATTCCAATATGTTGTTCTCTAACACACATATTCATGCATTGATTTTGACACTTCATATCAATGACAACTCTTTATCATCAATCAACTACATGTTAGTCTTAATGCATTATTGTTGTCCTAGTAAACAATAATACTTGACTGAGGATATTTTAAGAATAATCATATTATTCTCAGGACATTATTATAAAACAATTAATTTGTACACAGAAAAAAAAACTAAAATAATAATGACAATGCTTTATATTAATAAACATGGTAAATTAAGTATGTTAGTACAACCATCTCATGATTAATCTTTGGGCATACTCTTACAATCTCCTACTAGCACCAAGACCAATCACTCATATATCTAATATCAAGTGACTTAGTGTGATGATCATGCTTCTGCTATGTCAGGGGCTTGGTCAGGGGATCAGCAATGTTATCATCTGTAGATACTCTACATATCTCTACATCCCCTCGATCGATAATCTCTCGAAAAGATGGTAGCGCCTAAGTATATGTTTGGATCGCTGGTGAGATCAGGGTTCTTTAGCTTGTGCAATGGCTCCATTGTTATCACATCGGAGTTTTATATCATCTGATATGCTAGGCACAACCCCTAGTCCAGTAATGAACTTCTTGATCCAAACCGCTTCTTTTGCTGTCTCACTGGCTGCAATATACTCGGCCTCTGTTGTAGAATCGGCTACTGTACTTTGCTTTGAACTCTTCCAGCTCACAGCGCCACCATTAAGGCAAAACACAAAACCTGATTGCGATCGAGAATCGTCCTTGTAGTTTGGAAGCTGGCATCTGCGTAACCTTTTACACTTAACTCTTCCTCACCTCCGTGTATTAGGAATGTATCCTTAGTTTTTCTTAAGTACTTAAGGATATTCTTGACTGTGGTCCAGTGACCTTCACTGGGATTTACTTGGTACCTGCTCGTCATGCTTAAGGCATATGAGACATCTGGATGGGTACATAACATGGCATACATGATAGATCCAATAGCGGAAGCATATGGAATTTTACTCATGCGTTCTCTCTCTTGTGGAGTTGAAGGGCACATTTCCTTTGAGAGTGAAATACCACGTCTCATAGGTAGGAATCCTTTCTTAGATTCTTCCATACTGAACCTTTTCAGCACTTTATCTATGTATGTACTTTGGCTTAGACCTAGTAGTCATCTTGAGCTCTCTAT
Organism: Gossypium australe; assembly: GCA_005393395.2. Lineage (NCBI taxonomy): Eukaryota > Viridiplantae > Streptophyta > Magnoliopsida > Malvales > Malvaceae > Gossypium > Gossypium australe. Next base: position 46,158,330 of record CM016615.1, read on the forward strand.
AGATCTTGACTCCTAAGATGTAAGTCACTTCGCCAAAGTCCTTCATAGAAAAACAACTTCCTAACCAAGTCTTAATAGACTGCAAGGTAGGTATGTCATTTCCCATGATAAGTATGTCATCGACATATAGTACCAAGAATGTGATAGTGCTCCCACTAACTTTCTTGTAAACACATGGTTCATCTTCATTTTTGATAAAACCATACTCTTTGATTGCATCGTTAAAATGAAGATTCCAACTTCGAGAATCTTGCTTTAATCCATAAATGGATCTTTGTAGCTTACATATCTTTCTAGCATCCTTTGGATTGATAAAACCTTCAGGTTGTGTCATGTACACATCCTCTTCAAGTTTCCCGTTAAGGAAAGCTATTTTGACGTCCATCTACCAGATTTCATAATCATGAAATGCAGCTATGGCGAGCAAGATCTTGATGGATTTAAACATAGCTACAGGAGAAAAGGTTTCATCATAGTCAACACCATGAATTTGGCGAAAACCTTTAGCGACTAATCGCCCCTTGTATGTTTGTACATTACCATCCATGTCGGTTTTCTTTTTGAAAACCCACTTGCACCCTATAGTTTTAACCCCTTCGGGTGGGTCAATCAAAGTCCATACTTGGTTTTCATACATAGAATCCATCTCAAATCTCATGGCCTCAAGCCATTTCTCAGAGTCTGGGCTTGTCACCGCTTCATGATAAGTCAAAGGCTCATCTTGATCTATAAGAAAAACGTCACCATGCATTGTAATGAGAAATCCATATCTCTCAGGTGCATGGCATTCTCTTAAAGATCTGCACGGTGGTTGTGTTTCTACAGCAGTTACTTGTTCCTCAATTTCTTGTGGAATTTGTTGTTGTTCTATCTTTGGTTCAGTGGTATCTTGTGATTCTCGAATTTCTTCAAGTTAATCATTCTCCCACTTCCTTTTCTAGAAATAAATTCTCTCTCTAGGAAGACACCAGTCCGAGCAACAAACATTTTGTTCTCAGTGGGATTAAAGAAATAATATCCTTTGGTTTCTTTCGGATACCCCACAAAATTACACCTTTCAAATTTGGGTTCAAGCTTAGTATATGCCTGACGTTTAACATAAGCTTCACAACCCCAAATTTTCATAAACGACACACTGGGACATTTCCCAGTCCATATCTCATATGGCGTCTTTTGAACCGAGTTAGATGGAACACGATTTAATCTGAAAGCAGCTGTCTCAAGTGCGTGTCCCCAAAAGGAAGTCGGTAGATCAACATGACTCATCATGGATTGAACCATGTTTAACAAAGTTCAATTTCTTCTCTCAGAAACTTTATTCCATTGAGGAGTACTAGGAGGAGTAAGTTGTGAGACAATCCCATATTCCTTCAAAAGATCATCAAACTCTAGGCTCAAATACTCTCCACCTCGATCAGATCGAACTGACTTGATAGTTTTGCCTAGTTGATTTTGTACTTCATTTTTGAATTCCTTGAACTTTTCAAGGGACTCAGACTTATGGCGCATGAGATAAACATACCCATATCTACTGAAATCATCAGTGAAAGTAATAAAGTAGTGAAATCCACCTCTGGCCTGTGTATTTAGTGGTCCACATACATCAGAATGTATTAGGCCCAATAAATCATTAGCTCGTTCACTTTTACCAGTAAAAGGAGATTTAGTCATTTTTCCCAATAAGCAAGATTCACATACTTCAAATTGTTCAAAAACAAATGAATCCAATAGACCATCTTTATGGAGTTTGGATATGCGTTTCTCACTATGTGGCCCAAACGACAATGCCAAATATAAGTTTGATTTGAGTCATATATTTTAGATCTTTTAGTATTTATGTTGTAAATAGGGTTCATTTGACCTAAAATATAGAGGCCATTAATCAATTGTGCCGAACCATAGAAACCATTATTGAGATAAAAGGAACAACAATTATTCTTAATAATTATCTCAAAACCAATTTTGTCTAAACAAGAAATTGAAATAATGTTTTTGGTCAAACTGGGCACAAAATAGCAATCCTCTAAACATAAATCAAGTCCACTAGGCAAAGATAAAGTATATGTTCCCACAGCTAACGCAGCAACTTTTGCTCCATTTCCAACTCGCAGGTCCACATCTCCTCTAGCCAAAGTCCTACTCCTTTGTAGTCCATGTATAGAAGTACAAATATGAGAACCACAACCAGCATCTAATACCCAAGAAGTAGTAGTTGATAAATTAATATCAATAACATAAATACCTGAAGCAGACGTTTCGCTTTCTTTAGCCTTCTTGACTTCCTCAAGATAGATAGGGCAGTTCCGTTTCCAATGTCCAGTCACGCCACAATGAAAGCAGTTTCCTTTTTTAGACACCTCACCTTTAGGTTTCAGTGCAGCCTTTCCTTTTATAGGCTTGGGCCTACCTTTGCCCTTGGGTTTTGTCTAAACTTTGGCCTTTTCTTTGCCCTTATTGTTACGGACCATCAATATGGGCTTGGGTCCAACCTTTTTCATGTTGCCTTCAGCAGTTTGTAACATACTAAGCAACTGTAGCAGAGTCTTGTCAATTTCATTCATATTGAAATTGAGGACAAACTGGCTGTAGCTATCTGGCAACGAATGCAGAATAACATCAGTGGCCAACTCTTGGCTCAATGGAAACCCAAGCTTAGACAGGCGTTCAATATAGCCAATCATCTTAAGGACATGAGGTCCTACTGGGCTTCCTTCAGCTAGCTTACATTGGAATATGTCCTTACAGATATCGAACCTCTCTTGACGTGCTTGCCCCTGATAAAGTTCTTTCAGGTGCTCGATCATATCATAAGCAATCATGTCCTCATGTTGCTTCTGAAGCTCAGGATTCATAGTGGCAAGCATAAGACATCTAACATCTACCATGTCATCGAGATGCTTCTTGTAAGCATCTCTATCAGTCCTTGAAGCATTAGGGGGTGGTTCATTAGGAAGTGGTTGTTCAATGACATATAATTTATGTTCTTATTTGAGGACAATCCTCAAGTGTAACATCCTAAAATTAGGGGTTCTGCATTTTGTTCTATTCTATGTGTTTGGCTCATTCAGCTTGTTATTTAGGTGTGTTTGAAGTGTCTTGAGAAGGCTCGGGGTCGAGCCGGGGCCCTGGTGAAATTTTGGTTTTTGGGCATTTTGTGGGTGTGAGCTAGTGGAGGCGAGACTTAAGTATAAAAGTTGGTGTTGTGTTAACAAAAGGAAGCAGAGTGGTCTAGTGGAGTTGGCGTCACAGGGAAAGCAAGGGAGGAAAGGTTCGAATCCCATCTACTACACTATGGAGTTTAATTTTTGTGCTCAAGGTGGGGAAGAGGTGGCATTCGGCTTGGACTCTACCTAGGTGGTTGTTGAATGGGTCAAAGGTTTTCAAATGGATGGAGGAGAGGAGCTTGGGGAGGTTGAATTGGTCAACCAATTCGAATTGGGAGATAGAGAGTGAATGGAGGAGAAAAACAAGGGATTTGGAGAGGGTGGATGAGAGTTGCCGAATGTGGGAGTTGTGGGGGGAGAATTTCGGCTATGTGATGTAGTTGGCTAGGGGAATTTAGCATTTTGGTGTGAGATAGCGAAACCAAACCATTTAGAGTGTTGTGCCGAATTCTATAGTTTTCTTTAGCTTTTCTATTTGAAGATTTGGTGTTTTACTCTTAAGGCATTTCGGGTTTGTTATTCATTGTTGTGCTTGTGCTGAATCTCTCAAACTTTCCTCTCCATCTTTTCTTTTCATTGGTGTGATAGTCGAATTTCAACTCTTCTCCTACTTCTTTTTTTCTTTCTTTTCTTCTTAGCACCTCTATTTCTTTCTTCTCTTGACCGAACCATTTTCTTCCACACCCTTCCATTTTCTTTGACTCCCTATACCTTAGCCGAATCACTCTTCTCCTACACCATTTTCTTCATAGCCGAACCTCAGCTTGCCCACTTGCTTTTCTTTTCATTCTGTTTCTTCTTATTCTATTCTTCTAGCTGAAACTTACTTCTCATCATTCTCTCTTTTTGCATCGTTTTCTATACCATTCACCATTAGCCGATCATTTGGAGACTGAAGCTTGAGGGTTCGTGGTTGCAGAATCATATTATTCCATTCGGTTCATCATTGGTGTAAAGTTCCGAATCTCCTATTTGGGTTTCTTTCGAATATTAGACCGAACCTCTGTCTCTCTCGCAACTCATCTATGACTCGAGGACAAATCAGTTGTTGTGCAGTTCCTCATTTATGAAGGTAAGGAGTTCTCTTTTATTCGATTTCCTTCGTCTTTCTCCTTTCATTTTACTCTGCCATAACCAAGCCTCATTATTAGATAACCACCAATCCTCATTGTATTATGATCTCTGATCAAGATTTTCTTCATGGATGTGAGTGCTAGCCAATCTAAAGGGGTAGCGCTAAAGGAGCCTGAGGGGAGTGGACTCGTAGTCCCTGTTTCCAAGTTCAAATGACGTGTGATTCCAGTGGTTCGAGATTTTCCGCCGGGTTGTGGTAGAGAGCCGACATCTGTTTGGGATAGATAGATCGTAGTTGTTCGTAATAGTGAGAGTGACGACAATCAGGAGTGTTTAATCCTTCGCGTAATCAGGTGTGTAATTCTCACACCTCCTTTTGTGGTTTGGTAATAAATAAAAAGGAATCCGATTTTCAAAATGAAAACAAAACTCAAAATTTTTAAACATTCACGAAGTTCTTTAAACAACCGTTCCATGTGACATACCAGATTCGGTCGTAATGACTAGGCCGGGTTTGGGGTGTTACATCAAGTTACGGAACCAGTCAAGAAAATTCAAACCATTCAATTTGTCCTTCTCAAGGACCGATCGCAATAAGAGTGCGCTAGTGTTTGCAGCCATAATATATCTACAACAATTAAATATGCGTGTGAGTAAATTTACCAATTTTATATCAATCATTAAAAAGACTTTATTAAATGATGTTCCCACTACTTTATTTCAAAATTAATAACACTCATATATTAATTTCGAAAAAACTTTCTCAAAAGTATTTCTAGTGGGTTAAGGATCCATATTTCACCTTCTCTTAAGTCAGCTTTGGCTTTACTCTTAAGACTATGGTTATTTAGGTAAGCAACATTTGCTAATTACATCATATGTAACTCCTAATATTTGGTGAACAACTCTTGTTCTAATCATCTTATGATTTATCCAATTTACTTGCCTCTAGGTTTCCAATCCTATTCGGGTAACCTAGTTAAGTCATTAACCAATTTTTAACCAGCGAATATCACTTGTTTATTCTTTGCGTTTAACCAAGATAAATACTAGTACTTCGCTTTGGCAGAACCTACATAGTATTGATCGAGGAGTTAACGAGGGCAAAACTGGAAGGCAATGTTGACTTAATATTTTAATAGAGGGATTTTATTAAGGTTGTTGCATCTCACCAATTATGGTCTACTTTAGTCCATTTAATCTTTTAATTGATCTCATCAATTAATGGGGTTTATTATTATCAAATTTTAATATATAAAAATTGGCATGCTTTAGACATCCATAGCATCTCATACATGAATAAATAAAGCAATATATAAATGCAATAGTGATAGCCCATAAACTAAGGTGATTCAACCCAGGCCAATGGGAGAACCAAAAGGAAACCTAAAGGTGTAAGCCGTTTCACAAGCTATCGTTCCACACTAGTTGTCCCATCTTCCTTCTCGTCTAGCCCACAGCAACTCTTGCAAATTACAATATGTAGAAACTCATTTTACATACGAGGGAGTAAGATGAGAAGAGAAATACAAGAGAATAGTAGTAAGGCACGACACGCAGGCCATATTTATATATATAAAATTACAACCTTTATCAAATGAGTTATCGGGCTATAACTATGCATTTCAAACAATGTACATGTAAAAAGTAGCATACATAATTCAACATTTTTGCTAAGGTGAATTATAAAATACCCTTTCATCCTTTTATGGCCCATCAAGTTTTCTTTTATTAATTTTTATTAACAAAACATACTATAAGAAGATGGGGTCTGAGGCGGCCGGAGGGAGCGGGCCATGCATTTCTGAGTTGATTTCGGCGCAGCAAAATAAAATTAATTCCGCTGGTCCAAACCATAAATCCATGTGTGAGGAACGAATCGGGGTGAAATAAAGGTTTCGAAATTACCGAAACTTCAATCTGAGTTGACAGCGACTCCTCAGCAACAAGAGTTTTGATCTACTGTCGAACCAAGCCGCAACCTTTTCCCGATGTCGGCCTCTACGTAGTCCACTCGGTTTGACTATGAACAGAAGAAATCTCCAAAATTGTTTTGGAGGTTTATTTGCTTGACGGCTGCTAGATCTCACAAGCAATTTTTAGGGTTTTTTTTTCTTCTACTCAAATTTGTCTTAACCTATTCCCTTTTATAATTGCTATATTGAATCATAACTAAAAATAAATAAATATAATAATGATTTAACCGAAAATTATAATTACATTAATTATATCTAAAAATTATAATTACATAATTATAACAAGGATTTCAGTAAACTATATTTATTTAAATTTATTTACGAACCAAATTCATATATTAATAGAACTATATTCTCAGTATGTGTACAACATCCTTGTACATATAATATGTTCAATATTCGATTGCCCAATTAAATTAATTCTTTAATTAATTTAATTCATGTGACAACCAAACACAATACCAACTATGTTTTATTCCGTTCATCTCAACCATAGGGTGTGACCCTATAGCTTCTTGTAACGTTAGCAGTAATACTAGAACGATTCTAATGGTACAAACAATGAGTGGCATCTAGCAATGCATCATTGCTACCTAAGTTACAAGAAGTCATGATTCGACATAACCTTTTGTGATTAACCTTTCATGCATTAATCCTTAAGTCCTTTATCTCTGGAATGGACACAAGTCATGGAGTAGTCACACTTGCATAGTCCATCCCATGTTTCTGGATATCTTGAGTAGACTATAATATACAAATTAGTATGACATCTCATATCAACTTATTTGAGCATGGCCATGCATTTCTAGTCTCACTCAATTAAGTGGCCTAAGATATTACTCCTATTATGTAAGAGGGACTTATCCTATATTGATCAACCATATCCCTCTACATAGATTGTAGAATATCCAACATTAGCCTTTATAGAACTACCAGTTACAGTGTATGTTTGACTGTATCAAAAAATATAACTCCCGATGTTCGGATAATAATGATCTCAAGTCTGAGGATCATATACATATTAATCACTATGAGTAATGTTGTGACAATTACATAATAATCCAAGAAACATACTCATAGTAGGTCATTCCAATATGTTGTTCTCTAACACACATATTCATGCATTGATTTTGACACTTCATATCAATGACAACTCTTTATCATCAATCAACTACATGTTAGTCTTAATGCATTATTGTTGTCCTAATCAACAATAATACTTGACTAAGGATCTTTTAAGAATAATCATATTATTATTAGGACATTATTATAAAACAATTCATTTGTACACACAGAAAGAAAACTGAATTAATAATGACAATGCTTTATATTAATAAACATGGTAAATCAAGTATGTTAGTACAACCATCTCATGATTGATCTTTGGGCATACTCTTACACCTGATTCTTATACAAATAAGGTGGTCGATGGAGTAGAATGAACGCCACACTCGGGTTTAGAGTTATAAGTTCAGATAAAAAGACTCGGACTGACGCCACTAGATAGCTAGATAAGCCAGTCGGGTCTCGAACGAAAATTGAGAGAAAATATTTCTCACAAATTCGATAGCATTTTGATAAAGTATCCAAAAAGTCCCACACAAATGAAAATGACAGACTATTTATAGCCAACAAAGGGGCTAGCTGAATAGACACTAATTAACTTAATAGCTAAGCTAAATTCATCTAGAAATTGCTAGAAAAATCTGGAATAAAACCCATTGAGTTGCTATGCTAGATTCGGCTGATTAGGAGTCAAATGGACAGCTTCTAGATGGATGCATTCAACTTGCATGAATGTTGACAAATCCTTGGAGTCAATGCACTTGCTAGGTTCGGGTGAATGTGGGGTGAAGAATCAGCTTCTAGAATGATCAAATTCAGCCATTTAGGGCGTTCTCAAGTTAGCTTAATGAAGAAGAAAATAGCTGATTGCATTTGGACAGCAAGGGAGCTGAATGAGCATGTCCAGGTTCGACCAAACATTGGAATGAGTTGCACCTTTTTGTTTGAAGAGTTACCATCATTAAAACGTGACTTTGAATGGCTTGCATGTGTTTAATTCAGCCGTTAAAACTCTCTTGATCTTTGCTATACACGAACAGCCTTTGGAAAGACAAATGAGCTACTGACTTGTTTTAATTTCAACTTGAATGGCCAAAAGTTGGCAACCATCATGCATTATTCAAGCCCCAGGTTCATTGCTTTATGCGTTTAATGTTTTAGCCACATACATTGCACCTAGTGCATGTATCTCTTTAAATGCTTTCATGTACATTCGGCTGAACCTACATGCATAAGAAATATCACATTAAATCCTTCCAATTCAGCTGAACACAATCAAAGACACACTAAGACATCTTAATAGACACTTTAGACAAATTAAACACACACTTTGGACACATTGAAAATTCGGCAGCCACTAAAATTAAATAAAAACCTCCACATTTAATTTTAGTTTTTTTTAAAAAACAACTTAAAAACCCGTAATAAAATGTGCAAATTAAATTTTACTTAGACAAATTAAATTCAACACAAATTAAATTATAGGACACTTTAATTTTCTGTAGTAAAATAAATAAATTTAAAGACACAATTTATTTTAAGCATTAAATTAAATAATCAGCTCAACGAGCTGGATTAAGCTCATTTGAGTTAAACCAAGCTAGGGGAATTCGAATGAGCTGAAGGTAAGCTAAAGCCAGCTCGTAATAAGGTGTATTTTCGACTTTGTTTGCTGTTTTGAGATACTATAGCATGCTTGCTAGTTGAATCCGAAATGGCCTCCTTGAGTTGCCTAGCTCATGCTCGCGTGATAGGGCATTGGGGCATCACCAAAGGATCCACGACCGAACTTGAACCTTGCTCGGGCGAGGTCACATCAAGTTGGTTCGTAAGGGTTGTGAGGCATATATAGCCTACATTAGTGGTGTTTATTCTAAGGTTCCGTCTGTTAAAGATATCAAAACAGTTAAAGACTTTTCGGATGTTTTTCCCGATGAACTACTTGGACTACCTCCAAACCGTGAAGTTGAATTTGGGATTGAGCTCCTACCGGGTATAGCTCCGGTGTCCATCGCTCCTTATACAATGGCACCGAAGGAGCTAGTGGAGCTTAAGGCTCAGATTCAGGAGTTACTGAATCGAGGGTTCATCCGCCCTAGTATGTCTCCATGGAGAGCGTCGATGTTATTTGTGAAAAAGAAGGATGGATCCATGCATATGTGCATCAACTACCGGCAACTGAATAAATTAACTATTAAGAATAAGTACCCCCTGCCGAGGATTGATGATCAATTCGACTAGTTTCGAGGAGCTTCAATCTTCTCTAAGATTAATCTCCGATCGGGGTACCATCAACTGAGAGTCAAAGAGGCTAATGTTCACAAGATAACGTTTAGGACTCGTTATGGTCACTATGAGTTCCTTGTGATGTCGTTTGGACTAACGAATGCACCAGCAGCTTTTATGGACATGATGAACTGAATGTTCCAGCCTGGGTTGGATCGGTTCGTAGTGGTTTTTATAGATGATATCTTGGTGTAATCGAGAACTGGGGATGAACATGACGCATATCTCTGAGTTGTTCTGCAGATTCTGAGGGAGAAACAATTATACGCCAAGTTCAGCAAGTGTGTATTCTGGCTACGAGAGGTAACATTTCTAGGTCATGTGGTATCTACGGAAGGGATTAGAGTTGATCCTCGAAAAATTGAAGTTGTTTTGGATTGGAAGCCGCCTAAGACAGTATCTGAGATTCGAAGTTTTCTGGGTCTGGCAGGGTATTATAGATGTTTTGTTGAGGGGTTTTCGTTGATTGCTGCACCTCTGACTAAATTGTTGCGTAAAGGGGTACCGTTTGTCTGGACTGATAAGCAGCAAAAGAGTTTTGAGAAACTTAATAAGGTTCAGACAGAGGCCTCCGTCCTAATACAGCCAGAGTCTGGGAAAGAATTCACCATCTATAGTGATGCATCACATGTTGGTTTGGGATGTGTGTTGATGCAAGAAGGTAATGTAGTGGGATATGCGTCTCCCCAGCTTAAGTCTCATGAGGCAAATTATCCGACACATGACTTGGAGTTGGCCGCGGTGGTATTCGCACTGAAAATCTAGAGGCATTACCTATACAGTGAAAAGTGTATCATTTACACATATCACAAGAGCCTCAAATACCTCCTCGCACAGAAAGAGCTAAATTTTAGGTAGCATAGATGGATTGAGCTACTTAAGGATTGTGACCGTTCAATTGAATATCATCATGGTAAGGCCAATGTGGTGGCTGACGCTCTGAGCTGTAGGGCTATGACGGATCTAAGGGCGATGTTTACTCGTCTCAGCTTATTTGGTGATGGTAGTTTGTTGGCCGAACTTCAAGTTAAACAGTCGTGGATTGAACAGATTGAGGGTAAACAGTTGGAGGATGGGTCTTTGGGTCTTCGATTCCGACAGATTGAGAGTGGGGAAACCTCAGATTTTGGACTAAATAGCGAAGGGGTACTGTGTTTCCGTGTGAGAGCCTGTGTACCAAGGGATACTGATTTGAGGCAATCTATATAGCGAGAGGCGCATAGTAGTCCTTATGTTATGATGAAACATGATGAAACAAAAGGGAATTATGAGTTAAAAGATGTACTTGTATGTGTAAATTTTACGTATGTTATGGATTAATAAACCTAGTTCATGAACAAATATGCTAATTAGTGAATTGATGTTGTTATTTAAGCTAAAGTAAGTAAATGGAAGGGTTCAAAGTCTTACGAAATCCTACTATCATAGGAATGATTATCGGAAGCTCGATCGGGTTGGATATAACAGCCCGTTTTTAGGTCAAATCAGAATAGTGGTTTTGGGACCACAAATATGAGGTTAAAATATTTATTTTATTATTTTAATAAGGTTTACAGCATGATATAATTATCATGTGCAAATTTTGTTAAGAAATTTTACTGTTTGAATGCTTAATTGGGTAAAAAGGACTAAATCGCGTAACGCGTAAAAGTTGCATTCTATTTGTTAAAAGTGTTTAATTGCTATGATTCATTAAACTAAAGGTCCTTATGATAAAATTAAACCATTGATAGTGGAATTTGACAAAAAAAAAGGGCATTAAATGAATGTTTAAAATGGTTTTTTATCAAGGTTAAAACAGTAAATTAGTTAATTAAGTTATAATAATTAAAACTAAACATTTTATCATCTTATTTTCATCTTCCATTACCAAAAATACATAAGAAAAAAAGCCATGGAGGTTTGAGTATTCGGCCAAGATATTTTGTTCAATTAAGGTACGATTTTTGCTCGGTTTTTAATGATTTTTACGTTTCTGATATCGTTGCTTCGTTTTCTAGCTAGCTTGTACCCTAGATTTTATAATTTTTGAAGATTTAACATGCTTCCATTGTTGAATACTTGAGTTCTTTGATGTTTAATGATATATTATGGAAGCTTGATGATAGTTAAACTAGTTTTGTGAAGTGATTTTTGACAAAAATGCAAAATAGGGATTAAATTGTGGAAATGTAAAATGTGGTGGTTAAAAGTGTGAAATAATGAAAGATATGGGCTGCTAGGAGTCCCTATGAAATTCGGCTAGGCATGGATAGGTACTAAATTACATGAATTTGCAATTTTATGTGATAATGACTAAATTGTAAAAATTGAAAAGTATAGGGGCAAATGTGTAAATTTGCAAAAATATGAATTATGGACTAAATTGAATAGATTGAATGCTGGTTGCACTGAATTTGATAATATATAGATCAAGATAAGTCGAGATCGAGTTTAGATCGGGGAAAAGGAAAGATCGAAGAATAGCCGATAGTTTTTATCCGAGCAATACGAGGTAAGTTCGTATAATTAGAATCAAACTTTTATATATTTTTAAATATTTGAAATGAATGTATAATTGAGTAATTGGTATACTTGAAATATGAATGCCTTATCGATATAATCTATTTGTTATCGAGCCCCGTTTGAATCATTTGAATTCGTAGGATACAAGTGACATGTCACTAGGGTTACCGTTTTGGTCGAGCTCCTGCATTTGTTGTGGACTCACCACAACTTGTATGAGCTTACCGATATATCAGCTCGTAAGAGCTTACTGTTTTCAGCTAATTGGAGCTTACCGTTTCAACTCGTATGAGCTTACTGTTCAGCTTAATAAAGCTTACCGTTTCAGCTCAATAGAGCTTACTGTTCATAGCTCAGGAGGAGCTTACCGATCGTGGCTCGAAAGAGCAAAAACGATAATGAATTGATAGATTACTGTTATATATCACCCGAGTATCCTTTGGAGTTCTAATAGGTTCAACGGGCATAAATTTTGTTTATATGAATAAGTATTATTATTGAATGGATTATTGTTTATATGATTGAGAATGAAATGTTGAATGTTAGTTATATTGATTATTGAATTGTGATAATGGATGATTTCATGTATTAACATGTCTAACTTATGGATGAATGCTTGTGATAGGCATTTGGAAATTGTATGGAGTTTACTTTAGTTATTTGCCTTGATTATGTATAAATGGTAAGTTTATTTCTAAATCATACGGGCTTACTAAGCTATAAAGCTTACTCTATTTCTTTTTCTATGTTTTATAAAGGTTCTTTAGCTCGCTCATTTCAGACAAGTCAGAGTTGCACATCACACTATCCAATTTTTGATTGGTACTTTTGAACTTGTGGATAATTGTAAATATGTCATGTATAGGCTAGTTTAAATGGTGATAGTTATGGTTACTTGAGAATTATGTTTTTGGTATATTTTGTGTATAAGTTAAGCCATGTGATTTGGCTTATTTTGGTACTATGTTTTGATTGTGTATAAGTGTGCAATTATGGTATGTTTTGGGCAAGGAATTGATGGAATGAAAATGTGCAAAAGATGTCTTGTTATGTAGTTGATATATGAATGGATTATGCATGATATTTATTAGGCATTTGAGTACTAAGTTGAATTGGTATAATATAGGTATAAAATGTTATGTAATGGCTGCCTATTAAGTTGTAAGAATGTTGTCATTTATTCTTGTGTATGCTTGTGAAATTAAGATGGCAAAATGGCTTTGCAAATAGCCTATCTTTTTCCACACGGGCATGTGTATCCGCCGTGTGTGACACATGGTCATGTTACACGGTTGTGTGTCCCCTGCTGTTGAAATGGAATTGAAGTCAGTATGCTCCACACGGCCTCATACACGGGCGTGTGACCGACCATGTGGTACAAGTCAGCATACCCCCTAAATGGCACACGCCTAGCACAATGGCGTGTGACTTGGCCGTGTTGATAAGTTAGTATACCTTACAGTTTTTGCAAGGCCTGATACACGGGCTTGTGTGGCCATTCCGAAGGGCACACGGGCTAGACACACAGGTGTGTGGTTGGTCGTGTGACCCAAGTCAGTATACTCTCCAATTTTCACACGGGCGTATCCTCGACCATGTGACACAAGTTAGTATGTATGCCCTATTTCAACACGGTCTAAGACATGGGCGTGTCTACTAACTGTGTGAGGCACACGTCCTGTTTACACGGGCGTGTGATACTTGAAATGTTGAAATTTTTCTAAGTTTCCAAAATTTTTATATGTTACCGATTTAGTCTCGAATGCATGAATTAATTTAAATATGTATTGAATGTGAATGAATGATATTTACTGAAATGAGATGATATTTGATAAATGATTGTTCTGAACTGAGTTACTAGTCCGATAATGCCTCTTAACCTATTCCGGCGATGGTTACGGGTTAGGGGTGTTACATTTATTAGTATCAAATCTACGATTTAGTCAATTCTAAGACTAACATAGTGTTTGTGAGTCTAGCTATACATGTCATATATAAAACTGTGATAGTGTGATGACTCCTGTCGTTTTCAAATGTGTTTTTTTATATAGTAATGTATCTCGAATGAGCTGTAGTGGATGATGTAGAAAGTAAAGCACCAGCTTCCACTCAAGGGACTGCGCCTACTGAATCTAGCCTCATGTCTAGTAGTCATGCGGTGAGGCTAAAGAAGCCTTCTTTTAGATAATGAATGAGTGGTTCACACAATACATTCGTACGAACCCGGCTATTCAGCAACCTCCACCCTCACTTGTTCCCCAATCGATCCCTGTAGTTCCTCAAGGTATTGATCCTCTGCGATTAAATAAACCACTTGCTGATAAGATATGGAAACACGGAGCTGAAGAATTCAGAGCCACTGTTAATGATGACTCTGAGAGAGCCTAGTTTTGGCTTGAGAACACGATTAGGGTATTCGACGAATTATCTTGCACACCTGAAGAATGTTTAAAGTGTGTTGTATCACTACTAAGAGATACTGCGTATCAGTGGTGGAATACCTTGATATCCGTAGTTCTAGGAGAAAGAGTTACTTGGGAATTCTTTCAAGTTGAATTCAGAATGAAATACATCAGCCAAAGGTTCATTGATTAGAAAAGAAAAGAATTTATTGAATTGAAGCTAGGTCGTATGTCAGTCACAGAATATGAAGAGAGTTTGTACGACTCAACAAATATGCTCGTGAATGCGTTTCTTCTGAAGCTATAATGTGTAAAAAATTCGAGGATGGATTGAATGAAGAAATCAGACTTTTAGTTGGAATTCTCGAGCTGAAAGAGTTTGTCATTCTATTTGACAGAGCTTGTAAAGACAAAGAGCTTTGCAAAGAGAAAAGAAAAGCTGATTTTGAGGCTAGGGATTCTAGAAAGAGATTTGCAGGCAAATCACATCAGTTAGCATTAAAGAAATCTAAAGAATATCATCCTCGTTCTATGGCTCCTACGGGAATTTTCAATTAGATATAGAGATACGAGACATTTCAGTTCTAAACCTCAGGTGACATCTGTTGCCAGTGTGGGAAGTGTTAGAAATGCTGGACCTGAATGTAAACATTGCAATAAGAGACATTACGGTGAATGTAGATTAGTGAGCAGAGCTTGCTTTAAATGTGGATCGCTTGATCATTATCTCCGGGACCGTCCAGAAAAGTTTACAGCTGAAAGAGAACAACCAGCAAAAGTAAGTAACACGATACTAAAGGGAGACCACCCCGAAACCCTGGAAATATGAGTGGTAACCGAGGTGCTACGAGAGATTCGACTGTGAGATCTGAGGCATGAGCACCTGCCAGAGCTTATCCTATTCGTGCACGGGAGGAGGCATCATCGCCAGACGTTATTACCGGTACTTTTTCTCTTTTTTGATACTGATATAGTTGCGTTGATAGATCCTGGATCAACTCATTCATATATCTGTATGAACTTAGTATTTAAAAAGAGTTTACATGTGAGTCTACAGAGTTTGTAATTAAAGTATCGAACCCCTTAGGCAAATCAGTTTTAGTTGATAAAATTTGTAAGAATTATCCTTTGATGACTCGGGGTTACTGTTTTCGGGCTGACTTGATGCTTCTACCATTCGATGAGTTTGATGTGATTCTTGGAATGGATTGGTTGACTACGCATGGTGCAGTTGTGAATTGTACACAAAAGACTGTCGAATTGAAATGTCAAAATGGTGAGATTCTTCGGATTAAGTCTGAAGATTCGAATGAATGACCTATTGTGATACCGTCTATGTTAGCTCACAAATATTTGAAAAAGGGCTATGATGCATATCTTGCATACGTACTGGATACAAAGGTGTCTGAATCAAAGATTGAATCTGTACCTATTTTTTGTGAGTTTTCAGATGCATTTCCAAAAGAATTATCGAGTTTGCCACTGATCAGAGAAGTTGAATTTGGTATTGAATTAGTACCCGGAACAACGCCGATATCGATAGCTCCATACAAAATGGCTCCAACAGAATTAAAGGAGTTGAAAGCTCAGTTACAAGAATTAACAGACAGATGTTTTGTACAATCGAGTTATTCTCCCTAGGGTGCACCGATATTGTTTGTGAAAAAGATGGCACGATGAGAATGTGTATCCCCTACAGACAACTGAATAAAGTGACTATAGAGAATAAATATCCTCTACCGCGGATTGATGATTTATTTGATCAGTTGAAAGGGGCTACATTATTTTTAAAGATTGATTTGAGATCAGGTTACTATCAGTTGCGAGTTAAAGAGTCGGATGTGCCGAAGACCGCATTCAGAACAAGGTATGGAAATTATGAATTTCTTGTTATGCCTTTTGGCTTAACTAATGCTCCTGCCATTTTTATGGACTTGATGAATCGAATATTCAGACCGTATTTAGACAGATTTGTTGTTGTATTCATTGACGACATTCTGATTTATTCACGAGATGAATTTGAGCATACAGAGCACTTGAGAATTGTGTTACAAACTCTACGTGATAAGCAGTTATTTGCAAAATTCAGTAAATGTGAGTTTTGGCTCAAAGAGGTTGGATTTTTGGGGCATATTGTTTTAGCTGACGGTATTAGAGTTGATCTGAGTAAAATTTCTGCTATTGTTGATTGGAAACATCCGAGAAATGTGTCTGAAGTCCGAAGTTTTCTGGGCTTAGCAGAATATTACCGAAGATTTGTGAAAGGATTCTCGATGATCTTGACACCGGTGACACGACTTCTTCAAAAAGATGTGAAATTTGAATGGTCAGAAAAATGCCAGCAGAGTTTCGAACAGTTGAAAGTACTTTTAACTGAAGCACCAGTTTTGATTCAATCGGAATCAGGGAAGGAATTTGTGATTTATAGCGATGCATAATTAAATGGTCTGGGATGTGTTCTTATACAAGAAGGAAAGGTCGTAGCTTACGCTTCTCGTCAATTGAAACCGCATGAAAACAACTATCCGACACATGATTTAGAGTTGGCCGCAATTGTGTTCACATTAAAAATTTGGACACACTACTTATACGATGAGAAATGTCACATTTATACAAATCACAAAAGCTTGAAATATCTGATGTCACAGAAAGACTTGAACCTACGACAGCGAAGATGGCTCGAGCTACTGAAAGATTATGAATTTGTGATTGATTATCATCCGGGGAAAGCTAATGTAGTTACAGATGCTTTGAGCAGAAAATCATTGTTTGCATTACGAGCAATGAACACCCAGTTGATGATTTGTGATGACGGGTCTATTTTAGCTGAATTAAAAGCTAAACCAGTATTTCTTCAAAAAATTTGTGAAGCTCAAAAAGATGACATGATTTACAAGCTAAATGAATTCAATGTGATCTAATTCTGATTCAGAATTTCATATTGGAACAGAAAACTGTTTAATGTTCCGAAACAGAATTCGTGTACCGAAAAATTCAGAACTTATTCAAAAGATTTTACACGAAGCACACCATAGCTTCTTATTTGTTCATTCGGGAAATACCAAGATGTATAACGATCTGAAACAACTATACTGGTGCTCGGGTATGAAATGGGATATATCAAAGTTTGTATCGAAATGTTTCAGCAAGTCAAAATTGAACATCAAGTAACATCAGGATTACTACAGCTTGTAATAATTCCTGAGTGGAAATGGAATAGAGTTACAATGGATTTCGTGTCGAGACTACCCCTATCTCCGAAAAAGAAAGATGATATATGGGTTGTCGTTGATCGACTAACAAAGTCTGCTCATTTCATACCGGTACGTGCAGATTACTCACTTGATAGATTAGCACAATTGTACATTTCTGAAATTGTTCGATTACACGGAGTGCCACTATCTATTATTTCTGATAGAGATCCAAGATTTACATCGTGATTCTGGAAGAAACTGTAAGAAGCTCTGGGAACCAAGTTGAATTTCAGTACTGCTTTTCATTCTCAGACTGACAGTCAGACTGAGAGAGTTATTCAGATTCTCGAAGACATGTGAAGATGTTGTATTTTAGAGTTTGAGGGCAGTTGGGAAAAATACTTACCGTTGATTGAATTCACGTATAACAATAGTTTCCAAACGAGTATAAAGATGGCATCGTACGAAGCTTTATATGGCTGCAATGTCAAACTTCACTATACTGGACTGAATTGAATGAGAAAAAGATTCACGGGGTTGAATTAATCAGAAAAACTGAAGAAAAAGTGAAAACGATTCGCGGCAGTTTAAAAGCAGCTTCAAATCAACAGAAATCCTACGCGGATTTGAAACGTAGAGAAATTGAATTTCAAGTCAGAGGCCGAGTGTTTCTAAAGGTGTCACCGTGGAAAAAGGTTCTTCGATTCAGCCATAAAGGAAAGTTGAGTCCGCGTTTCATCGGGTCGTATGAAGTTATTGAACGAATAGGGCCACTGGCATATCGACTAGCTTTACCGTCAGAACTTGAAACGATCCATAATGTTTTTTACGTTTCTATGCTACGTCGATACAGATCCAATCCGTCACATGTAATTTCTCCGGTAGATATTGAGATACAAGCTGATTTAACGTATAGTAAAGAACCGATCAGGATTCTGGCCCGTGAGATAGAGTTGAGAAATAAACGCATAACCCTAGTAAAGGTTCTCTGGCATAAACATGGGATTGAGGAAGCTACGTGGGAACCTGAGGAAGCTATGCAAAAGCAGTACCCGGTAAGATTCTTGGGGACGAAAATCCCTAAGGGGGGAGAGTTGTAACAGCCGAATTTTAGATCAAACCGGAACAGTGATTTTGGGGCCACAAATCTGACGTTAAAATATTTATTTTATTATTTTAATAAGTTTATAGCATGATATAATTATTATGTGAAAATTTCATTAAGAAGTTTTCCGTTTAAATGCTTAATTCGGTAAAAAGGACAAAATTGCGTAACGCGTAAAAGTTGCATTCTATTTGTTAAAAGTGTTTAATTGCTATGATTCATTAAACCAAAGATCCTTATGATGATATTAGACTATTGATAGTGGAATTTGACAAAAAAAAGGGCATTAAATGAATTTTTAAAATGGTTTTAATCAAGGTTAAAAAGGTAAATTAGTTAATTAAGTTATAATAAATAAAACTAAACATTTTATCATCTTATTTTCATCTTCCATTACCGAAAATACATAAGAAAAACAACCATGGAGGTTTGAGTATTTGGCCAAGATATTTTGTTCAATTAAGGTACGTTTTTTGCTCGATTTTTAATGATTTTTATGTTTTTGAGATCGTTGCTTCGTATTCTAGCTAGCTCGTACACTAGATTTTGTAATTTTTGAAGATTTAACATGTTGCCATTGTTGAATACTTGATTTCTTTGATGTTTAATGATAGATTATGGAAGCTTGATGATAGTTAAACTAGTTTTGTAAGGTGATTTTCGACAAAAATACAAAATAGGGATTAAATTGTGAAAATGTATAATGTGGCGGTTAAAAGTGTGAAATAATGAAACATATGGGCTGCTGGGAGTCCCTATGAAATTCATCTAGTCATGGGTAGGTACTAAATTGCATGAATTTGCAATTTTATGTGATAAGACTAAATTGTAAAATTTGAAAAGTATAGGGCAAATGTGTAAATTTGTCAAAATATGAATTATGGACTAAATTGAATAGATTGAATGCTGAATGTGCTGAATTTGATAATATATAGATTAAAATAAGCCGAGATTGAGCTTAGATCAGGGAAAAGGAAAGATCGACGAATAGCCGGTAGTTTTTTCTGAGCAATACGAGGTAAGTTCGTATAATTAGAATCGAACTTTTATATATTTTTAAATATTTGAAATGAATGTATAATTGAGTAATTGGTATACTTGACATATGAATGCCTTATTTATATAATCTATTTGTTACCGAGCCCCGTTTGAACCGTTTGAATTCGTAGGATACAAGTGGCATGTCACTAGGGTTACCGTTTTGGTCGAGCTCCTGCATTTGTTGCGGACTCACCGCAACTCGTATGAGCTTACCGATATACCAGCCCGTAAGAGCTTACTATTTTTAGATAATCAGAGCTTACCGTTTCAACTCGTACAAGCTTACCGTTTCAGCTCGTATGAGCTTACTGTTAAGCTCGATAGAGCTTACCGTTTCTGCACAATAGAGCTTACTGTTCATCAGCTCAGGAGGAGCTTACCGATCATGGCTCAAAAGAGCAAAAATGTAACACCCCAAACCCGGCTCAAACTCCACGACCGGATCTGGTATGTCACATAAGAAGATTTTTAAGAAGCTTCACATTCGTCTAAAAGTTCTAGAATCCCTTTTGAAAACTTCAAGTTCGGAAGTTAATCTGAAACCTCAGTGTTCATTTTATAAAAATTATACTTTGCCCAAATCCTGCCTTTAGGTGACATTTGAAAACAATTGCTGTTGCCTTAAGTTAACTTGAGATTGTTGACTAATATCGTTTGAAAATTGTTTGGTTAAGTTTTGAGAAAAACCTTCATTTGCATTTTATTAAGAAAAACCTCTTACCAATTAACTAAAGTGTTTAAGGTTTAAACCAAAAATAAACCAAAATATTAGTGGCCTTATTACATAACAGAATCCCCAAATTAAAGAAAATCCAAAGACAAATAAAGTTTAATTTAATAATAACCGTGCATAGCCACCTTGAAGTCCACTCCGGCCCAAGTCCACTGAACTAAGAATCACCTGCAAAAGTTTAAGCAGAATGGGTGAGTCATGAGGACTCAGTGTGCAATTACCTCACATAAAGCATAACTGGGCCTAAGCCCCCACTATTCAATCGGCCGAAGCCCAAGCACGATAGCATAACAGATAATCAGTATAATAAACCCAGCCCATCCTAATGTTCCATCCTCTACACTCCGCTCCATATATCCAACCTCAGCACACCTGTGGGGATTTCTACAATCACCCTCCATCCGCTACACTTCTCTTTGGCAGTCATACTGCTCAAAGCCGATATGATGTGGCCTAGCCACCGAATCAATGTGATCAAGTCATCGATATACATATATGGCACCGAGCCATCGGAATAGTGTGACAAAGTCACCGATATACACTGCCCCTTTACATCATTATCATTTCCCAAATCTCATGCACATGCAGTCAAAGTGAAGTGAATGCATCATATATCAGCATACTTAGCACATTTAAAGCATATGTATATTCATGCTAACGAAAATATTTATAAGGCATAATTGGAGAATAACTAACCTAATATTTCGATTTTACCCTCCAAGGGTAACTCAATAGCCATTACCGAGTTTTCGGGTTTCAAACAACACATACTTTTTGTAACAACCAAGAGAAGGTGCGGAAATTACACACTTGATTACGTAAAGAACTAAGCACTCTTGATTGACGCTCCCCTTACTATTGCGAACCACTGTGATCTGTCTACCCGGATCCGAAGTCAGCCTACAACCCCGGTGGAAAATCCCGAACGGCCGACACTACACGCCGTTTGAACTTAGGGCTAGGGGTTACAAGTCTACTCCCCTCTTTCAATTGACTGGCACTCGCATCCATGAAAGAACCTTGATCAATAAAATACTATAACGCAAGCAACGATTGTTCAACAACGATGTTGTGTTAAGGCAACGAACAACGAAGAGAGAAAGTAGTCGTATAGAACTTGAGAGAAACTTCTTACCTCGATCCACGGAACCCGAACACTAGAAGGCTTGGCCTATGAAACCGAATGAGTCCCTGTATAGCACCAAGTTAGAACTGATTCCCCAAAACGGAACAAAAGAAACGGCCTTCCGGCCAAACAAACAAGGAAAACCCCTTACTACCCATTCGGCGTACATACCAGATACTTCTCCAACGCAGGCTAAACAAAGAAGAGAAGATGAGAGTGAGTCTCTCTACATTCGGCCAAAGTCCCAAAAGCAACAAGTCAACACATTCGGTTAATTGCAACAACAAGAAAAAGGAAAAAGATGAAACGAGAATAGAAAAAAGAAGGGTCCTTACCAAAAAAAAAAGAAGAAAATGCTGATTGGAAACGAGTAGAGGTTTGGTTTCCACAAGATATGAATAAGAAGAGAAAAGAGAAAGTAAAGGTAAGGGATAAGATTCGGCTAAGGCACTTACAGGTTCTGTTATGAAGAAGAAGCAAATAGCAAATGGTGAAAAAGAAATGAGGAAACCAAGTTCGGTTGAAAGGAAAAGATGGGAAGAGAAGGAAGGATCGAAATGAACTTGATCCGCTCAAAAAGAGAATGATGTGAAAAGAAGAAGAAATCACTAAGAATTTCGGCAATGCTCACAAATGAAAGGGAACGAAATTGGAAGAAAAGAAAGAGAGCAACCACAAGCACCTATTTGGAAAAATTTTTGGTACTTCCCTCTAGATGACCGAATATGCTACAAACAAAAATGGTTTGCCTATGTGCCTTAGGGAAATTTAGCCCTTACCTAGCCAAGCCAAAACCGCACATTCACCTCCCCCACACTTCCCTTATTCGGCCAACCTCTCACCCTCTCTCCATATCCCACGAATTCCTCCACCTTTCACTCTCCACTCCCCATTTCAAATGTGTTGACCGATTCTTTCTCCTCCAACACCTCTCCTCCTTCCAATTCAAATATGTTGACCCAATCCACAACTAACATGCAGAGTCTTGGCCGAATCCACCTCTTCTCCATTCTGACGCCAGAAAGAAATTCCAAAATGTGACATACGCGACTCGAACCTCCCCCCTCACTGCTCTCCTGTGGTGTCATCCCCACTTGCTTCCTAAAGCGTCACTTACCACTCTTCCACATTCCTTTTTGTGTCATCAAACCCACACAAATATATATAAGGCCTACCTCAACAAGCTCTTCCCCTCTTAAGCCCTAAAAATGAAATTTACCTAAGGCTCTGGCTTAAACTCGAGCCTTCCCTAGACTCCCAAAACACAACCAAAAAGCAAGCAGAGCGAGCCAAACACACCGATATCGGAAGAGAGCAAAACCCCAATTCCTAGGATGTTACAGCTCTACCCCTCTTAAACAAATTTCGGCCTCGAAATTTACCTGGTCAAAAGAGGTGAGGGTATTGCTGTCGTATCACATCTTCCGGCTCTCACGTGGCTATCTCTGCATCATGATTTCGCCATAAGACTTTGACCAATAGGACGGATTTCTTCCTCAGTACCTTAACGTCTCAATCTAAGATCTGCACTGGTTCCTTCTCAAAAGATAGGTCCAGTCTCACTTTAATCTCCTCCACTGGCACTATATGAGACGGATCCGAACGGTAGCACCTCAACATCGAGACATGGAATACATTATGTATTTGACTCAGCTCCGGAGGTAACTTAAGCTGATACGCCACTGGTCCCACACGTTTCAATACCCGATAAGGCCCAATGAACCTGGGACTCAACTTGCCCTTTCGCCTAAACCTCAGAACTTTTTTCCAAGGCAAGACTTTCATGAAGACTTGGTCCCCTACTAAAAATTTTGTATCCTTACGCTTCAGATCTGCATACGATTTCTGTCTGTCGGAAGCTTCCTTCAACCGAGTCTGAATCAACTTAACCTTTTCCTCAGTTTCCAAAACCAACTCTGGACCCAACAACTGTCGCTCACCTAATTCTGTCCAGCAGGTAGGGGTTCGACACTTACGATCGTACAGCGCTTCGTAGGGTGCCATCTGAATGCTGGATTGGTAGCTATTGTTGTATGCAAATTCTACCAACGGTAGAAAATCCTCCCAACTACTCCTGAAGTCGATAACACAGCCTCTCAACATGTCTTCCAAGATCTAAATTACCCTTTCAGACTGACCATCAGTCTGTGGATGAAACGCCATGCTGAAATCCAGTCTTGTACCCAGTGCCTGATGCAACGCCTTCCAAAATCGCAATGTAAACCTAGGGTCTCTGTCCGATATGATAGACACTGGTACCCCATGCAACCTCACAATCTCTGCCACATACAGCTTAGCCAGCTTCTGCAATGTATAGTCGATACAAACAGGTATAAAATGGGCAGATTTTGTCAACCGATCAACAGTCACCCATACCGAATCTTTCTTAGTAGGCGTAAGAGGTAGCCCACTAACAAAGTCCATCGCTATCCTTTCCCACTTCCAGAGTGGAATCTTTACCGGCTGTAGTAACCCCAAAGGCAACTGATGTCCGCTTTCACCTGCTGACACGCCAAGCACTTGCTCACAAACTCGGTAACTTTCCGCTTCAGTCTTGGCCACCAAAATTGTTCACGCAGATCCCGATACATCTTACTCCCACCAGGATGCATAGCGTATTGGCTACTATGCGCCTCCCGAAGAATCATCTGTCTCAACTCAACATTCTTCGGCATGCAGACCTTTCCACGAAAACACAATACCTCATCACTATTCAAACTATAATCCCCTACTCCACCATTCTGTACTTGTTGAAATCGAGCACTTAACACATCATCCAATAACTGCTTCTCTTTAATCTGGCTTACCCACGTCGGCTTCACTTGAAGTTCAGCTAACAAACTTCCATCATCGTACAAGCTGAGATGAGCAAACATTGCCCTTAAATCTGATATCACTTTCTGACTTAACGGATCCGCCACCATATTAGCTTTACTCGAGTGATACTCAATCGAGCAGTCATAATCCTTCAACAGTTCAACCCACCTCCGTTGCATTAAATTCAACTTCTTCTGGGTAAGGAGATATTTCAAGCTCTTGTGGTCGGTGTAGATAATGGACTTCTTCCCATACAAGTAGTGTCTCCAAATCTTCAGAGCGAACACTGCCGCAGCTAACTCCAGATCACGCGTGAGATAGTTCATCTCATGCGGTCTTAATTGACGAGACGCATACGCAACTACCTTCCCTTCTTGCATCAACACATATCCTAGCCGTATGTGCGAAGCATCACAATAAACAACGAACTCCTTCCCCGCCTCAGGCTGAATCAATACCAGAGCCTCCGTCAAGATCCACTTCAGCTTCTCAAAGCTTTCCTGCTACTTGTCAGCCCAAACAAATGGTACCTGTAACACCCCAAACCCGGACAAGACACCACGTCCGAATCTGGTATGCTACGGGGAAAAACGTTTTGGAAAAACTAGATTTTTCGTTTAAAAGCTGAGTGAAAACACAGTGTTTTTGAAACAAATTTGAGTAGTCTAGTCTGAAAAACAGTTGATGTATTTGAAACCCGGAGATTTTGAAAACTTAGCTAGATTTTGTAGTTAAAACGAGTCATTACCATTTAAAACCTTATTAGTTTCTTAGCGATACATAAAATGCTTTTAAACCTAGGTGACTTACAAGTTAGAAGTGGAAACCAGTTGAATTTGTTGATTAAGAAAGACTTAGTGTGGTACCCGATGGTATAGTTTAAAAACACGTCGCGTTATAATTTTGAAAACATTATCTTTCCAGGTTTTAATAAAAATTTATTCCGAGTTATTTTGTTAAGGCATATCAAAATCAGCTTAAAATATAAACAACATAAAACATAACTTAAAAGGCCTTTTACAATCCGAAATAAACCCAATTTAAGGTAATAAGCTGAAATACCAAAAGTTATAGAGTCTGAGTAAAAACTTTATTCGGCATGGCATGTGCACCCCGAGTCCATCCCGGCTCCAAGTCCGCGTCTACGGGTCACCTGAAATGTCAAAGGAGAGGGTGAGTCGAGTGACTCAGTGTGTAAATCCCGCTCCCAAAGAATCAACATACTAACACACATCATACATAGCAACATGATTAATGCAACCCGAACCTAACCATCCATATCGCCTTTTCTACCCCGTGTGGTACCAAACCACTGGTGGTGCCAAACCACTGGTGACATATAGTCACAATGTGCTACCAAAGCACTGGTGTCCCAAAGACACAATATCCGTCAATGTGCTACCAAAGCACTGGTGTCCCAAAGACACAGTTGTGCTACCAAAGCACTGGTGACCGAAGTCACAAATCCAATGATGATGGGGCCAACCCATCGTGTGTTACCAAAACACTAGCAGACGATCCCATATCTCAAGTGGGGCCAACCCACGGTGGTCAAACCACAGGGACAAGTCGCAATGAGGTGCCAAACCTCTGGTGTCCCAAAGACACAATGTGCTACCAAAGCACTGGTGACCGTAGTCACAAATCTGGTGATGGGGCCAACCCATCGTGTGTTACCAAAACACTGGCGTCAATCCCGTATAATCATCTGTGGGGCCAACCCACTGTGGTACTGAGCCACTGGGACGAGACGCTGAGGTACCAAACCTCTGGAGGTGCCAAACCTCTGGTGACCCAAAGTCACAAAGTTGTGCTACCAAAGCACTGGTGCTCGTCAGCACAAAATATCACTGCTCCCTCCTCTCGTATCACCCATCAACATGCCAAACTCATGTAATCATGCATATCATACTATCATGCATATCATACTAATGTCCAATCTCATACCCCATGTCACATATCCATAACCATGATATCATATAAATCATAAATAAATTTATAACAATAATGATACGGACTTACCCGAGTCCAAAATCATGCCCATTAGGGTATCATACAGTCACCACTGTTTCATTAGTCATCACATAGATTATTAAACATATTACTAAATATAAGTGTGTTAGTAAACACACCTGATAAATCCGAGTCTAAAATCCCAACGAATGATCTATGTCCTTCGATTACTAACCCCTACAACAATCGGTCAACATAGAATTAGGCACTATGACATTCGGCCAACAACCTCATAGACCAAAAGGATTAATGCTTGAATCCTTACCTTGCAAGTGTTTGGTTTCCTACCAAACCCGAACCAACTAATAGCCCCTTTGATAATCGGTCACCCCTAAAAAGAGAACTGTTACACACTTGAATAATCTTAACCGATTGAACTCACAATAATGTTCCAATTACTTACCCCACACTTACCAACAATTGACAGAAGGAAACGGCTCCTCCTGCTTGCTTCCACAATCCACTGATCCTATAACGAAGAAATTAGAATACATCCAAACTGACCATATTCGGCCCCTACATAAACCAAAATCGATAAAGCATAAGGGAGAAGGGAGATGACCATTCGGCCAAAAGCTTACCAACCCCCAACCGATTGCAACGAGGAGCCCAACACGTTCACCACCCTTCTGATATTCGGCCACCACCACTACTAGGAGAAGGGAAATATTCGGCCAAAAAGATCACTAAAAAGGGGTGTATAAATTCGGCTAATACCTTAAAATGAAGAAAGGAAGATGTGCCCAAGAAGAGAATCGGCCAAGGTCTTGACAAGAGAAGAAAATAGAAAAGAGATAGGTGCTTTTCGGTTTTGAGAAGAAATGAAATGAAGAAGGTGTTTAAAGAATAGAGTTTCGGCTACAATGCTTAGGAGAGAAAGTAAAGGTTGGAGGAACAAAATGCTTGTAGTTTCGGCACTAGCGTTTTTCAAGAAAAGAGAAGAAAATGAAGAGAGTTTTGGGAGAATGGATTTCGGCTACCAAGGTTTCAAACACAAGAGAAGAAAGTTGAGAAGAACAAACAATTTCGGTCAAAGAGAACAATGAGAGAAATGCCTTAGAATTTCGGCTTGTTTTGACAAAAAGAAAGAAAACAAAAGTGTGGCCTTACCAAAAGAGTTTGTGACCGAAAATGCCAAAATTTCCAAATGAAATTCGGCACTCCTCCAACACCACACCACAATGCCGTCCACCTTCCCCAAACCTCTCCAAAAATCGGCCAAATCCCACAAATAACTCCCATCCACTCCTTTGAATTGAGTGGACCAAGTCACACTCCTAAATTTGCTCTCTACCTTTCATTTGAAAGTGGAGACCAAGTCCAAGGTAGTGTTTGATTTGGCTTCTACCACTCCACCATGCCGTCCCAAAAAGAGTGCCAAAAATGGCCACTCCGCAGCTCGAACACAAGGCCTCCACCCCCTGTGAATGACGCCACCTAGCTCCCAAGTAGCACCTTGCTCAACCACTTTGCCAACACTTTATTTGTGCAATAAAACCACGAAAATAATTCTTAAACCCCAGCTTCCTCAGCTCCCTTCACCTAATACCCAAAAACCAAAATTTTCTAATTTACTCAGGCATACACCTAGGCTATAATTAAGCCCCGAGAACATAAAAATAGCAACATAACACACAACAAACATGCAATAACATGCAGCCACAAAACAGCCCCCTAACCCGGGATATTACAGTTCTACCCCCCTTAAAAATAATTTCGGCCTCGAAATTACCTGGTCAAAAGAGTTGCGGGTATTGCTGTCTCATCGTATCCTCGGGTTCCCACGTCGCTTCCTCTACACCATGATTCCGCCAAAGCACCTTAACCAAAGGCACAGACTTCCTACGCAGAACCTTCACATCCCGATCAAGAATCTGTACAGGTTCCTCCTCTACAGTCAAGTCTGGATTCACCTCGATCTCTTCCACTGCTACCACATGCGACGGATCTGAACGATACCTCCGAAGCATTGAAACGTGAAAAACATCGTGAATCTGCCTAAGCTCTGCTGGCAACTCAAGCTGATACGCTACTGGTCCAACTCGTCTCAAAACCTTATACGGCCCAATGAACCTCGGACTAAGCTCACCTTTCTTCCCGAACCTCAGAACCTTCTTCCAAGGCGAGACCTTCAGAAACACTCGATCCCCAACGGCAAACTCTATATCTCTTCGCTTAAGATCGGCATAAGACTTCTGCCGGTCCGAAGCTTCCTTCAATCTAGCTTGAATCAACTTAACCTTGTCTTCAGTCTCAGCTACCAACTCGGGTCCCAATAACTGGCGTTCACCTAACTCCGTCCAACACGTAGGTGAGCGACACTTCCTGCCATATAACGCCTCATACGGTGCCATCTTGATGCTCGCTTGGTAACTGTTGTTGTAGGCAAACTCAGCTAACGGTAGAAACTCCTCCCAACTACCTCTGAAATCCAGGACACAACCTCTCAGCATGTCTTCTAAGATCTGAATAACCCTTTCTGATTGACCGTCAGACTGCGGGTGAAAAGCCGTGCTGAAATCCAAACGAGTACCCAGAGCCTGATGCAGTGCTTTCCAGAACCTTGACGTAAACCTGGGATCCCTATCCGAGATTATCGAAACTGGCACACCGTGCAACCTCACGATCTCCGAAACATACAGCTTTGCTAGCTTCTGAAGTGAGTAATCAACCCTCACCGGAATAAAGTGAGCTGATTTAGTCAGACGATCCACCACTACCCAAACTGAATCCTTCTTGCTTGGCGTAAGCGGTAACCCACTGACAAAATCCATGGTTATCCTTTCCCACTTCCACTGAGGAATCTTCACCGGCTGAAGCAAACCCGACGGCAACTGATGTTCAGCCTTGACCTGCTGACAAGTCAGACATTTCCCAACAAACTCTGTCACCTCTTTCTTCAAACCAGGCCACCAAAACTGCTCTCTAAGATCCTTATACATTTTGCTACCTCCAGGATGCATAGCATGAGGACTGCTATGTGCATCCTGAAGAATCTTCTGCCTCAGCTCAACATCTTTAGGCATACAAGCCTTACCCTGAAAACACAGAACCTCATCACCAGACAAGCTGTAACCCTCCAAACCACCATTCTGCACTTGTAACCTTCGCGCACTCAGAACCTCATCCGCTAACTGTTTTTCTCTGATCTGCTCAACCCAAGTAGGCTTAACCTGCAGCTCTGCCAAAATACTCCCGTCGTCATACAAGCTCAAATGGGCAAACAATGCTCTTAAGTCCGAAACAACCTTACGGCTCAACGCGTCTGCTACCACGTTAGCCTTGCCCGGATGATACTCAATCGAGCAGTCGTAATCCTTCAGCAGCTCAACCCATCTGCGTTGCCTCAAATTTAAATCCTTCTGAGTCAGCAGATACTTCAGACTCTTATGATCCGTGTAGACTATCGATCTCTCTCCATACAAGTAGTGCCTCCAAATCTTTAAGGCGAAGACTACAGCCGCTAGCTCCAAATCGTGCGTCGGATAGTTGACCTCATGTGGCCTCAGCTGCCTAGAAGCGTAAGCCACCACCTTACCTTCCTGCATCAACACACAACCCAGACCCGTATGTGATGCATCGCAGTAGACTGTGTATTCCTTACCAGCCTCAGGTTGAATTAGAACCGGAGCCTCAGTCAAAATCTTCTTTAACTTGTCAAAGCTTTCCTGTTGTTTCTCAGTCCAAACAAACGGAACCTCTTTCCTTAACAACTTGGTCATCGGCGCTGCTATCAACGAGAAACCTTCAACAAACCTTCGGTAGTATCCAGCCAAACCTAGAAAACTACGAATCTCAGCCACTGTCCTAGGTGGCTTCCAATCCAGAACAGCCTCAATCTTGCGAGGATCTACTCGAATACCCTCTGCTGACACCACATGACCCAAGAACGTCACTTCTCTAAGCCAGAACTCGCACTTACTGAACTTAGCATAGAGTTGCTTTTCCCTCAGAATCTGCAGCACCACCCTCAAATGCTTATCATGCTCGTCCTCTGTCTTTGAGTACACCAAGATGTCATCTATGAAAACCACCACGAACTGATCCAGATACTGCTGAAACACCCTATTCATCATATCCATAAACGCTGCCGGTGCGTTAGTCAACCCGAATGGCATTACCAGGAATTCGTAGTGCCCATACCGAGTCCGAAACGCTGTTTTATGGATATCAGCCTCCTTAACCTTCAACTGATGGTACCCAGACCTCAGATCAATCTTAGAGAATACCGCTGCACCCTTCAGCTGATCAAACAAGTCATCTATCCGTGGCAACGGATACTTGTTTTTAATCGTCAGCTTGTTCAACTGGCGGTAGTCTATACACATCCGCATCGTACCATCTTTCTTCTTAACAAAGAGTACCGGCGCACCCCACGGCGAAACACTTGGCCTAATAAAAGCTCGATCCAACAACTCCTGGATCTGAGCCTTAAGCTCCACCAATTCCTTTGGTGCCATCCTATACGGAGCAATAGACACTGGCGCAGTCCCGGGTAACAGATCAATCCCGAACTCTACCTCACGATCTGGCGGCAAACCCGGAAGCTCCTCAGGAAACACATCAGCAAATTCCTTAACAGTACGAACCTTCTCAACACCAGACTCTTTAGCCTCCAAGGCATACACATGAACCACATACGCTTCACAGCCTTTCCTGACCATCTTCTCCGCTTTTAGAGCAGATACCACATTTGATAAGTAATCTCTCCTATTACCTATCATAGCCACCTCATCGCCATCACCCGTCTTAAGAACCATGCGCTTAGCCGCGCAATCCAACCTCGCCTGGTACTTAACCAGCCAATCCATCCCGAGAATCAAATCGAACTCCCCAAACGGCAGTTCCATCAGATCAGCAGCAAACACTACCCCTTGGAGTTCTAGGGGTACCTCTCTAAACAGTTTATCTACCACTACAGAGTGACCTAGAGGGCTAATCACAGTCATCTGCCTAGAAGATATCTCAGAGTCTAAGTCCATTGTCTCTACTATACTACTGGCAACATAAGAGTGCGTAGAACCCACATCAATTAAAGCAGTATAAGGAGTACCAAAAATCAGAAACGTACCGGTTATGACGTCCGGTGCGTCGCCCTCCTCACGGCGCCTCGCAGCATACACCAATCCCGGCTGCCTAGCCTCAGAACTACCTGCACCTCTGCCCGGTGCTCCACGGCCCCGACTAGATCCATAACCACCTCTGCCATTACCACGGCCTCTCTGCGGTGGCGGTCCATTACCTCTGAACTGATTACGGCCCTGACTCTCCGACTGAATCCTGGCCATCCTACGCGGACAGTCTCTAATGCGATGCTCCAGAGACCCACACTCGAAGCACCCTTTACCACCAGTCCAACAACCACCCCAATGAGATTTCCCACACTGGTTACACTGCGGCGGTCCCTGCCTAGCAGCAACAAACCTAGCAGACTGATTCTGCCCACTCGGTCTAGCCCTCTTCTGCGGATTACCAGACGAACCAGAAGACCCAAAGCTCCTCTTAAGCCTACTCCTGTCCATACTCTGCCTCACTGACTCCTTAACACCCTCAGCCACCTTAGCTTTCTCAACCAAGACAGCAAACTCGCGCTCCTGCTGTGGAGCAATCAGCAGCCTCAACTCGTCTCGCAGACCATCCTCAAAACGAACACACCTCTCATGCTCAGTGGCTACAATGCCCCTGGCATACCTACTCAGCTTCAGGAACTCAGCCTCGTACTCAGCAACAGATTTACTCCCCTGGACAAGCCTCAGAAACGCCTTTCTCTGGGAGTCGATGTAACTAGCCCCGATGTACTTCTTTTGATATGCAGCCCGAAAATAATCCCATGTCAAATCCTCCGCGGCCACACTATCCCGAACCGTGAGCCACCACTGATATGACTCATCCCGAAGAAGCGATACGATACCCTTCAGCTTCTCTTCCGTTGTCAGGTCCAGATCATCCATGATCCGCTCAGTTGCCTCCAGCCAATATTCAGCAGTGCTAGGAGCAACACCAGATACACCTCGAAAGAATTCAGCCCCATTAGCCCGGAGTCGCTCAGGAACTGATTTCCTAACTCCTGCACCACCACTCGCCCCAGCTACCCTTTCCAACACTCGCAGCATCGCCTGTGACACTGCGTCGTCTCCAGTCTGATCTTGGAACTCACCACCTCCAGCTGGTGGCGGAACCGGTACCTCATTTTCTGAACCCTGCCCAGATCCTACGGGCTCAGAAACCGTCATTCTACCCCTACCTCTACCGCGAGTATTACGACCACGTCCACCTCGAGTGCTCATGTCTAATCTTTCTACGTATCTGATTAGAGAATTTTATGCATCAATGTTTATTCCACTTGTTTAAAAAGCAAGTCTTATGAATATTTAAAGAGGATTTGTTCTCGCAAGTTCACAGAATCCTATCAGTTTCAATCTCTAAAGTAGCATACTACTGTTAATCATCAAATCATATCATTTCCAATCAAATCACAAGTAATAGTACGGGGTACTTACCTGGGCGAACTGGTGCCGGAGACTCGGTGCCATGCCTTTCTAAACCATATATTTCAAAACAACACTTAAACAGACTTTTGAAAACACTTTGGGCCTCAGGCCCACAGCCGAGCCTTTGAACTTGGCTCTGATACCACAAATGTAACACCCCAAACCCGGACAAGACACCACGTCCGAATCTGGTATGCTACGGGGAAAAACGTTTTGGAAAAACTAGATTTTTCGTTTAAAAGCTGAGTGAAAACACAGTGTTTTTGAAACAAATTTGAGTAGTCTAGTCTGAAAAACAGTTGATGTATTTGAAACCCGGAGATTTTGAAAACTTAGCTAGATTTTGTAGTTAAAACGAGTCATTACCATTTAAAACCTTATTAGTTTCTTAGCGATACATAAAATGCTTTTAAACCTAGGTGACTTACAAGTTAGAAGTGGAAACCAGTTGAATTTGTTGATTAAGAAAGACTTAGTGTGGTACCCGATGGTATAGTTTAAAAACACGTCGCGTTATAATTTTGAAAACATTATCTTTCCAGGTTTTAATAAAAATTTATTCCGAGTTATTTTGTTAAGGCATAACAAAATCAGCTTAAAATATAAACAACATAAAACATAACTTAAAAGGCCTTTTACAATCCGAAATAAACCCAATTTAAGGTAATAAGCTGAAATACCAAAAGTTATAGAGTCTGAGTAAAAACTTTATTCGGCATGGCATGTGCACCCCGAGTCCATCCCGGCTCCAAGTCCGCGTCTACGGGTCACCTGAAATGTCAAAGGAGAGGGTGAGTCGAGTGACTCAGTGTGTAAATCCCGCTCCCAAAGAATCAACATACTAACACACATCATACATAGCAACATGATTAATGCAACCCGAACCTAACCATCCATATCGCCTTTTCTACCCCGTGTGGTACCAAACCACTGGTGGTGCCAAACCACTGGTGACATATAGTCACAATGTGCTACCAAAGCACTGGTGTCCCAAAGACACAATATCCGTCAATGTGCTACCAAAGCACTGGTGTCCCAAAGACACAGTTGTGCTACCAAAGCACTGGTGACCGAAGTCACAAATCCAATGATGATGGGGCCAACCCATCGTGTGTTACCAAAACACTAGCAGACGATCCCATATCTCAAGTGGGGCCAACCCACGGTGGTCAAACCACAGGGACAAGTCGCAATGAGGTGCCAAACCTCTGGTGTCCCAAAGACACAATGTGCTACCAAAGCACTGGTGACCGTAGTCACAAATCTGGTGATGGGGCCAACCCATCGTGTGTTACCAAAACACTGGCGTCAATCCCGTATAATCATCTGTGGGGCCAACCCACTGTGGTACTGAGCCACTGGGACGAGACGCTGAGGTACCAAACCTCTGGAGGTGCCAAACCTCTGGTGACCCAAAGTCACAAAGTTGTGCTACCAAAGCACTGGTGCTCGTCAGCACAAAATATCACTGCTCCCTCCTCTCGTATCACCCATCAACATGCCAAACTCATGTAATCATGCATATCATACTATCATGCATATCATACTAATGTCCAATCTCATACCCCATGTCACATATCCATAACCATGATATCATATAAATCATAAATAAATTTATAACAATAATGATACGGACTTACCCGAGTCCAAAATCATGCCCATTAGGGTATCATACAGTCACCACTGTTTCATTAGTCATCACATAGATTATTAAACATATTACTAAATATAAGTGTGTTAGTAAACACACCTGATAAATCCGAGTCTAAAATCCCAACGAATGATCTATGTCCTTCGATTACTAGCCCCTACAACAATCGGTCAACATAGAATTAGGCACTATGACATTCGGCCAACAACCTCATAGACCAAAAGGATTAATGCTTGAATCCTTACCTTGCAAGTGTTTGGTTTCCTACCAAACCCGAACCAACTAATAGCCCCTTTGATAATCGGTCACCCCTAAAAAGAGAACTGTTACACACTTGAATAATCTTAACCGATTGAACTCACAATAATGTTCCAATTACTTACCCCACACTTACCAACAATTGACAGAAGGAAACGGCTCCTCCTGCTTGCTTCCACAATCCACTGATCCTATAACGAAGAAATTAGAATACATCCAAACTGACCATATTCGGCCCCTACATAAACCAAAATCGATAAAGCATAAGGGAGAAGGGAGATGACCATTCGGCCAAAAGCTTACCAACCCCCAACCGATTGCAACGAGGAGCCCAACACGTTCACCACCCTTCTGATATTCGGCCACCACCACTACTAGGAGAAGGGAAATATTCGGCCAAAAAGATCACTAAAAAGGGGTGTATAAATTCGGCTAATACCTTAAAATGAAGAAAGGAAGATGTGCCCAAGAAGAGAATCGGCCAAGGTCTTGACAAGAGAAGAAAATAGAAAAGAGATAGGTGCTTTTCGGTTTTGAGAAGAAATGAAATGAAGAAGGTGTTTAAAGAATAGAGTTTCGGCTACAATGCTTAGGAGAGAAAGTAAAGGTTGGAGGAACAAAATGCTTGTAGTTTCGGCACTAGCGTTTTTCAAGAAAAGAGAAGAAAATGAAGAGAGTTTTGGGAGAATGGATTTCGGCTACCAAGGTTTCAAACACAAGAGAAGAAAGTTGAGAA
This sequence comes from Gossypium australe, assembly GCA_005393395.2. Classification (NCBI taxonomy): domain Eukaryota; kingdom Viridiplantae; phylum Streptophyta; class Magnoliopsida; order Malvales; family Malvaceae; genus Gossypium; species Gossypium australe. The sequence goes on from CM016615.1 coordinate 46,193,967, forward strand.
GAACAAACAATTTCGGTCAAAGAGAACAATGAGAGAAATGCCTTAGAATTTCGGCTTGTTTTGACAAAAAGAAAGAAAACAAAAGTGTGGCCTTACCAAAAGAGTTTGTGACCGAAAATGCCAAAATTTCCAAATGAAATTCGGCACTCCTCCAACACCACACCACAATGCCGTCCACCTTCCCCAAACCTCTCCAAAAATCGGCCAAATCCCACAAATAACTCCCATCCACTCCTTTGAATTGAGTGGACCAAGTCACACTCCTAAATTTGCTCTCTACCTTTCATTTGAAAGTGGAGACCAAGTCCAAGGTAGTGTTTGATTTGGCTTCTACCACTCCACCATGCCGTCCCAAAAAGAGTGCCAAAAATGGCCACTCCGCAGCTCGAACACAAGGCCTCCACCCCCTGTGAATGACGCCACCTAGCTCCCAAGTAGCACCTTGCTCAACCACTTTGCCAACACTTTATTTGTGCAATAAAACCACGAAAATAATTCTTAAACCCCAGCTTCCTCAGCTCCCTTCACCTAATACCCAAAAACCAAAATTTTCTAATTTACTCAGGCATACACCTAGGCTATAATTAAGCCCCGAGAACATAAAAATAGCAACATAACACACAACAAACATGCAATAACATGCAGCCACAAAACAGCCCCCTAACCCGGGATATTACAGTACCCCTTTCGTAATAACTTGGTTAAGGGTGCCGCAATCAAGGAAAATCCCTCCACAAACCTTTGTAGTATCCAACTAACCCAAGAAAACTTTGAATTTCTGATACAGACTTCGGCGGCTTCCAATCCAGAACAGCTTTGATTTTTCGAGGATCCACCCTAATCCCCTCCGCAGAAACCACATGCCCGAAAAAGGTCACTTCCTTCAGCCAAAACTCACACTTACTGAATTTGGCATACAGTTGGTTCTCCCTTAATACTTGCAGAACAACCTGAAGATGCAAATCATGCTCCTCTTCCGTTCTTGAGTAAACCAGGATATCGTCTATGAACACCACAACAAATCGGTCCAGATAGGGTTGGAATACCCGATTCATCATATCCATAAATGCAGCTGGTGCATTCGTCAATCTAAACGGCATCACTAAAAACTCATAGTGACCATAACGAGTTCGAAAAGTAGTTTTATGAATATCCGCCTCCTGGACCTTAAGCTGATGATTACCTGACCTCAAGTCTATCTTCGAGAAGACTGAAGCCCCTTTGAGCTGATCAAACAAATCGTCAATCCTCGATAGCGGGTACTTGTTCTTAATCGTCAACTTATTCAACTGGCGATAGTCAATGCACATACACATCGACCCGTCCTTTTTCTTCACGAACAACACCGATGATCCCCACGGAGATACACTTGGTCGAATAAATCCACAATCCAACAGCTCCTGGATTTGAGCTTTAAGTTCTACCAGCTCTTTAGACGTCATCCTGTAAAGGGTGATGGACACCGGAGCCGTACCCGGAAGTAGTTCAATTCCAAATTCCACCTCACGGTCCGGAGGCAACCCCGGAAGCTCTTCAGGAAATACATCCACGAATTCCTTCACCGTTCTAACCTCCTTTACAGACGCTTCTTTTGCATCCCAAGCACTGATGAAAGCTAGAAACGCCTTGCATCCCTTTCATACCATCTTAATAGCCCTTAATGTAGAAACCACGTTACCAAAATAATTCCTTCTTTCTCCTATCACAACCACCTCTTTATCCTCTGAAGTTCTCAACACCATTCGCTTAGTCGCACAATCCAAATTAGCACGATGCTTAACCAGCCAATCCATGCCTAAAATAAGGTCAAACTCACCGAATGGCAATTCCATCAAGTTTGCCGGAAATACTACTCCTTGAATTTCTAAAGGCACATCCCTAAACAACTTGTTTACTACTACGGATTGTCCTAAAGGGCTAACTACAGTCATTTCTCTAGTAGCAATTTCAGATTCTATACTCAAAGTCTTAGATACAGTACAAGCCACATAAGAATGGGTCGATCCAATATCAATCAAAGCAATAAACGGTTTATCAACTATAAGGAACGTACAGGTTCTGACGTCCGGTGCATCGCCATCCTCTCGCCGTCGTGCTACATAAACGAAACCCGACTGCATTGCATCTGCATTACTGACACCCCTGCCCAGTGCTCCCCGACCGCGACCAAAACTATTTTCCCCTCTGATCGGACCACGACCTCTTGACAGTTGTTGTCCACCTCTTCCCGGATGCACATAACCCTGGCTTACCGACCGTGCCCTAGCTAACTCTTGCGGACAATTCCTTATTAGATGATCCCTAGATCCACACTTGAAACATCTTCTATCTCTTCCCCAACACTCCCCCGATTGTGATTTCCCGCACTAAGCAGAGGGTCGAGACTGACCAACAGCAACCGGCATCGCAACTCGACCCGACCCATCAAACTTAGGCCTCTTTTGAAATCCCCCAGCTGACCCCGACGGCCCAAACTCCTATTATTTTTACCCCTATCCTTATCCCTGTTTTGCCTCTCAGTCTGCTTTACCTCTTCAGCTATTTTAGCTTTTTCAACCAGGATGGCAAAATCTCTCTCCCGCTGTGGAGCTATCAATACTCTCAACTCGTCTCGTAACCCATCTTTGAACTGTACGCAATGCTCATAATCGGTCGCAACTGTCCCTCAGGCGTAACGGCTCAAGCGCATAAACCCCGCTTCATACTCAGCCACAGATTTACTCCCTTGTACCAGATTCAGGAATGCTTTCCTCTGGGCATCCACAACATATTTCCCTTGAAATGCTATCTTCAAGAAATCCCAATTAATACGATCCGCCGGAGTACCCTCTCTTACCGTGAGCCACTACTGATATGCCTCATCTCTGAGAAGTGACACCGTTCCTTTTAGTTTCTATTCTGCCGTGCAGTCTAGATCATCCATAATTCGCTCAACTGCCTCTAACCAATATTCAGCTACATTTGGGGCCACACCAGAAATACCCCTAAACATTTTAGCTCCGTTTGCTCGAAGTCGCTCAGGAATAGACTTTCGAGATACTGTCCCAGTGCTTGCCCCAGTAACTTGCTCTAGAACCCGTAACATCGCTTGAGACAAAGCATTATCTCCACCAGTTCGGTCTTGCGACCCTGCTTCTACCATGGGTGATGATGGCGCTTCACCTTCAGGCTCATGTCTTGCTTCTGAGAACTCAGCCTCAACACCCCGGCCTCTACTTCGGCCGTGTGTACCATGTCCACGTCCTTTAGCACTCATTTCTTTCGTATCGTATTAATCTGGTTTACAAATTTTATGAACTAGCATCTTTTTCACTATTTATTAACGAGCAGTCTTATGAAAATAGAGTTAGAAGTTTTTTTTTCACAGAACGTACATATACCTAAAGGTTTCAATCTCTAGAGTTGAGTTTCTTAATTCAAGCATTCATACTTCATGTAAATCACCCAACAGTCAAAAAGACTTACCGTATGGACTTGGTGCCGAAGACTCGAGTGCCATGCTTCTAGAAAACATGTGTATATATATTTTTTCCAAACCATTTTCGCACCAATTTTTGGAAAACATTTTGAACCCAAAACCTATAGCCGAGTTTTGCAACCTGGCTCTGATACCACAATTGTAACACCCCAAACCCGGTCCAAACACCAGGACCGGATCTTGTATGTCACATAAGAAGATTTTTAAGAAACTTCACATTCGTCTACAAGTTTTAGAATCTCTTTTGAAAACTTCAAGTTCGGAAGTTAATCCGAAACCTCAGTGTTCATTTTATAAAAATTATACTTTGCCCAAATCCTGCCTTTAGGTGACGTTTGAAAACACTCGATGTTGCCTTAAGTTAACTTGAGATTATTGACTAATATCGTTTGTAAATTTGTTGGTTAAGTTTTGAGAAAAACCTTCATTTGCATTTTATTAAGAAAAACCTTTTACCAATTAACTAAAGTGTTTAAGGTTTAAACCAAAAATAAACCAAAATATTAGTGGCCTTATTACATAACAGAATCCTCAGATTAAAGAAAATCCAAAGACAAATAAAGTTTAATTTAATAATAACCGTGCATAGCCACCTCGAAGTCCACTCCGGCCCAAGTCCACTAAACTAAGAATCACCTGCAAAAGTTTAAGCAGAAGGGGTGAGTCATGAGGACTCAGTGTGCAATTACCTCACATAAACCATAACTGGGCCTAAGCCCCTACTATTCAATCTGTCGAAGCCCAAGCATGATAGCATAATAGATAATCGGTATAATAAACCCAGCCCATTCTAATGTTTCATCCTCTACACTCCGCTCCATATATCCAACCTCAGCACACCTGTGGGGATTTCTACAATCACCCTCCATCCGCTACACTCCTCTTTAGCAGTCATGCTACTCAAAGCCGATATGATGTGGCCTAGCCATCGAATCAATGTGATCAAGTCACCGATATACATATATGGCACCGAGCCATCGGAATAGTGTGACAATGTCACCGATATACACTGCCCCTTTACATCATTATCATTTCCCAAATCCCATGCACATGCAGTCAAAGTGAAGTGAATGCATCATATATCAGCATACTTAGCATATTTAAAGCACATGTGTATTCATGCTAGCGAAAATATTTGTACGGCATAATCAGAGAATAACTAACCTGGTATTTCGGTTTGACCCTCCAAGGATAACTCAATAGCTATTACTAAGTTTTCGGCTTTTAAACAACACATATACTTCTATAACAACCAAGAGAAGGTGTGGAAATTACGCACCTGATTATGTAAAGAATTAAGCACTCTTGATCGACGCTCCCCTTACTATCGCGAACCACCACGATCTGTCTACCCGGAACCAAAGTCAGCCCATAACCCGGTGGAAAATCACGAGCGGCTGACACTGCACGCCGTTTGAACTTAGGGCTAGGGGTTACGAGTCTACTCCCCTCTTTCAATTGACTGGCACTCGCATCCATGAAAGAACCTTGATCAATAAAATACTATAACACAAGCAACGATTGTTCAACAACGATGTTGGGTTAAGGCAACGAACAACGAAGAGAGAAAGTAGTCGTATAGAACTTGAGAGAAACTTCTTACCTCGATCCACTAAACCCGAACACTAGAAGGCTTGGCCTATAAAATCGAATGAGTCCCTGTATAGCACCAAGTTAGAACCGATTCCCCAAAACAGAACAAAGGAAACGGCCTTCCAGCCAAACAAACGAGGAAAACCCCTTACTACCTATTCGGCCAACATCCATACTTACCAGATACTTCTCCAACGCAGGCTAAACGAAGAAGAGAAGATGAGAGTGAGCCTCTCTACATTTGGCCAAAGTCCTAAAAGCAGCAAGTCAACACCTTCGGTTAACCGCAACAACAAGAAAAAGGAAAAAGATGAAACGAGAATAGAAGAAGAAGGGTCCTTACCAAAAAAAAAAGAAGAAAATGCCGATTGGAAACAAGTAGAGGTTCAGTCTCCACAAGATATGAATAAGAAGAGAAAAGAGAAGGTAAAGGTAAAGGTAAGGGATAAGATTCGGCTAGGGCATTTACAGGTTCGGTTATGAAGAAGAAATGAGGAAACCAAGTTCGGTTGAAGGGAAAAGATGAGAGGAGAAGGAAGGATCGAAATGAACTTGATCCGCTCAAAAAGAGAATGATGCGAAAAGAAGAAGAAATCACTAAGAATTTCGGCAATGCTCACAAATAAAAGAGAATGAAATTGGAAGAAAAGAAAGAGAGCAACCACAAGCACCTATTTGGAAAAAATTTTGGCACTTCACTCTAGATGACCGAATATGCTACAAACAAAAATGGTTTGCCTATGTGCCATAGGGAAATTCGGCCCTTACCTAGCCAAGCCAAAACCGCACATACACCTCCCCCACACTTCCCTTATTCAGCCAACCTCTCACCCTCTCTCCACATCCCACAAATTCCTCCACCTTTCACTCTCCACTCCCCATTTCAAATGTGTTGACCGATTCTTTCTCCTCCAACACCTCTCCTCCTTCCAATTCAAATATGTTGACCTAATCTACAACTAGCATGCAGAGTCTTGGCGGAATCCACCTCTTCTCCATCATGGCGCCCAAAAGAAACTCCAAAATGTGACATACGTGACTCGAACCTCAAAGAAGCTGCTAGTGAATGGTGCATGGAATAGCATTAAATTGCTGCAAGTTTGTTGGCCGAAAATTAAAAGGTGTTTAGCATGCGTGAACCTCATTTAGTTGTGTTGCTGGAATTATGCATGGAGGGAACATCATTTCATAACTAGCTGGTGGGCGGATTTAATAGTTGAAGACTTCTAATTTATTTGTTCATTTCGTAGAGACCAAAGGTCATGAGATTAAATGGATGTTGCTTCTTCGTGGAGCTCAAAAGGGAGTTGAAATTTGTGCCTTTCCAATGAGTATTTTCATGAAAAGTAATGAACAGCCTTTAAGGCATTTTTGGTTAGCTCAATAGCCACCTCTAGAAGATGACTCAAGAGCTTCCAAGTTCAGCCGAACCTTGCTAGAAGTTTAAGGGATCTTTCCATAATTTTCTAACTCAATTATGGTTGAATTTTACTTAGTTTTTAAGTCATTTTTAGGACTATTCGGCTAACCCTCTTGTTGGCCTATCAATATTTGTTATTTCTCATTTGTATGGTGGAGACTTTTTGATTATTGAACTTTAAATATATTACATGAACTTTTGTTCATCGAGTGAGCTTGTCTCCTCTTCAATTTCGTGCAAGTTTCCTAGACTTATCAAGTTGCTTGTGGCGTCTAGACTTGTTCCTTCATCAAACTATACCATCGGTTCTTATCTACCTAGATAACGGATCGTGGTCCATATCGACTTCCATATTACCACCTTAAACATCATAGAACCCGGGGTGACACTCTCATAGTGTTGAATCGATTCTTTGTTTAAGTTCCTTATTCCATTTCCACCAAACTATGACAATATCACCTATCCTTTGTCCATTTTCTTTCTAAAACCGAACCTATCCTTCTCCTTATCTGAATCATTCCTACACTTAAAACACCTCCATTCCTAACTTAAACCATCTTCTAAATAAATTCATTAAAAGCTTCCCCAAACTTAGTTAACTTTCCATATTACTCCCATTAATTTCTGAAGGCTTGAATCACTCCTCGTAGATGATTGGGCAACTCGTATACAATTCGACTCTTCCCAAGGCGGACTGTATCATGAACGCCTTTCATGGGTTATCTTACACACGAACCCTAACATGATCAACCTTACCTTAACAAGAATACTAAAGTCGACACCTCTAGGGACCAACTTCCACAATGGTAATTTAGAAATTGGCTCTTAAAGGAGCCAATTTTGAAGCCAGTCCCCTAGGATGTTGACTTCAACTATATCACTAAATAATTTCTAGACCCAACTACTTTGCTAATTAATTTCTCAACCTAATATGTATGGTTAAGAAAGCCTTATTTTGATAATAAAATTATTAGAATGTAAAAATACTTAAAAATATTTTCTTATTAAATTGTTTTTGTTATAGATTTTTTTATAAATAAATTAGTTTATATTAATTTTGTTTCAAGTATAGAAATTTTTTTGAATACACTAATCTCAATTCTTTTTAAATTTTATTACTATATACCGTTCTTTTAAAAAAATATTTTTGAAAATTTTGATTAATATACTATTTATATTAAATACGATAGTTAATAATTTTATCTATTTTATTTAATGTATTAAATTAAAATATTATAATAATTTTAATATATAATATATTTATTTAATATAAAAATATCATAAAATGAAGATGTAACATCCTGAGTAAATGGGTCTATGCGTTTAGTGTAAGGATATGTTTAAAATGTTAATCTAAGTGATAGGGGTCCAAATTGGGCTCAGGACTAGGCAAAGGCCTTGGTTAAATTATCTGATTGGCCATTATAGAGTTAAAAGGGTGGCAATTGAGGTTAAAAACACCAACGTGGGCTTGTGGCCCAACAATGGATGACGCTGCAAGGGAGAGAGAGGGTGGCGTTACTAACAGTTAAAGAGGCCCAAGTTTTGGCTGCAAGGAGCCCATGTTTTTGGGCCATTTTCGGCATTTAAAAGGGAGCATGGGGTGACGCCACACACAAGGAGTTAGGGGCCCAAAATTTAAGTTTCATGGAGCCCAAATCTTTTAATTTAAGTTGCTAAATTCGGCATTAGGGTAAGGTGAAGTGGACGGCAACAAGGCTCAAAAATAGGAGAATTTATATGGATTTTATAATTGATAATATAGAAGATAAAAAGGAGAAAAGATAGGAGCTATCTACAAGGCTAGGTAACGGCCGAAATTCCATCACCTAGAGGAGTGAAGAATTCGGCTACTTCATGGAAAAGGGGTGCCGAATTTTCCCTTTTCATTAGCTTAACTTTTAGTTATCAGGAAGAGCGTTTTCAGTTTTAAGCAGTAGGTTCCGAAATTTCTATAAATAGGGGGGATATCTCATTGATTCTGGCATTTAAACCCTAATTTCCTCTTCATTCTTTGTGCCGAAATTCTTAGCCTCTCCCTCTACAATTTCTTTTCTTTAATTTCTTCAAAAGCCGAAACCTCTCCACTTCACTCTCTTTTCCATTCTTTTCCTCTTGTGCCGATTTCTCTAAAAAGCCAAAATCTCCATAGTTTTTCTCTCTTCATCCCATTTGTGAGTTAGTTATATTCTTCCAGCATTTAAATCTTTTTCTTTGGCGTTGTCGAATCTTCTCTCTAGTGCTAGCCGAATCCCCTGTGTTAAGGTAAGTGTCGACTTCTGTTAAGCTCTCACATTCTATGTCAGTTTTTGAAAGGCAAAAGCCGAAAAGCTAATAGTTTAATGGTTCTATGTTGGGCGGCATTTCGGGATTTGAAGGAAACTTGGTCGTCTAGATCTAAAAGCCGAAAATTGTTAGTCTCCAATTTCGGGATTTTAAGGTAAGAAGATTTTCCTTAGATTTTTACTAGATTCGTTCATTATATGCAAGATCTTAACTTTATGATGAGGATTAACGATCATAAATTGTGATAGTTGTTCTGACAAGGACTTGTGATGGAGTTAAATATGGATCAGGCAAAGTAGAGAATCCCTAAGTCTAAGAAACGAGCGGTATCTGCCGTTCGAGATTGGCCACTTGGTTGTGGACCAGCTTTTGAACAACACCTTAGGCAAATAGCAGTTGTGTCGACTAAGGATAGCGTTGACATAGAAAGCATCATTCTATCGGTAATCAGGTGTGTATATCTCTAACACACTATTAAACCTGTATGTATGTTTATATATATATGTTATGGGCTAAAAAGCAGGAAAGAGGCTGTATAGACAGTCGAATGGAACCCTAAATTGGTTAGGCATGGATGCCAGGTACGTAAACATAGAACTCTCTATGTGTATCGAAATATATGTAAGCCTGCCTGATGTCTTCTTTATATGTGTATGCATGGGGGGAATTATGATATTGAAGGGGAAGTGCATGATAGGTCACTTGGTGATCGGTGGTAGAAATCCCACAAATGTAAATGTTAGGTCACATAGTGGTCAGTGGCTATGCCACGTTTAATGATTCCTGAATAACAGGAATAGGCAGTACGGCTGTCGTTATGGTGTGTAGCGGATGGAGGGTTGATTGTAGAAATCCCCAAGGTGTGATGGTTGGTACGGGCTGGTGTGTAGAGGATGGAAACCTAGGAGGGGTTGGGTTATTAATCATTTATTATTTGATTTATAATCATGATTGTTGCCTTTATGTATGGGCCAGGGCCCATAATCTGTTTGTGGGCTCAGGTCGTTGTGTACTTTGAGATTTATACACTGAGTCTTGGTGACTCGTGCTTTCCTTTTTTTTTCTACTCCTCCAGATGAGTAGTAGATCGTGGACAAAGGAGCCGAGACGGACTCGAGGGACCATCAAGTTTTTATTTCTACAAGTTATTTTTGGGATTTCTTTAAGCTTATTTTATTTCATTTTGGTAATATTTATGTAATAAGGCCCCTAGTTTTTATTCAACTAAGTAGATTTCAATGTTCTGAAATTTATGAATTTATGACAAGGTTTATTTATACTTAATAATAATAATAATACCAAGGAGTTTATTTTTAAAACGTCATTTATTTATTCAAATTAGGTCTAATTAACTTACGACTTCCAAAACCAACAAAGCAAAAGTTTTTAATGTACAACTCGTAGCATACCAGATCTGGTCGAAACGCATGGGCCAGGTTTGGGGGTGTTACAGAAGGGACAAAATTGACTAAAATTAAAAAAATCATAAAGTAAAAATTACCCTGAAACCTCACATTATTTAAAGAACTAGAATTGAGATTTCCCTTAACATTTCATAATTTCGACATTATTATAAACGTATGTTACCGGCTCGAATTTTGACACTATTATAAATGTTCCCTTGATAACTTGAACCCCTAATTGGTTCATAGGTTGTAAGTGATCTCAATTGGTTCATTGGATGATGTTAGTGTACTTAGGCTACGTTTGGTTGGAGGGAATGGAATAGTCATTCCCTCATTATTCTTAAATGAGCAGTTAAGTCATAGTTTGCTTCACCGTTTTCTTCATTTGGCGAATGGCTATTCCTCTCCTATTCATTTGATTTACCCAATCATCATTTGGTGAAGAAGGCTAAGAATAGTCTATTCAACAACGGACGTAATAGCAAAATTTCCCCCAGACAATTTTACCATGTATTTGTTCACCTATCATTTGTCAATTTCGTCGTTATTGTAAAAGTGGTGCCTTCGTCGATTTTGTCATTGAGAACCATCGATTCATCTCTGACTTGTTCCCCACCTCCGCAAAGCTTCCTCCTTTCCCTTGTGAGAACCTCTGTAAGTTCCCCTTTTTTCTTCCTCTTCTTGTCTTATAATTTCAACTATGTTTGTATTATTGGTTTTGTTTTTCCTATTTTCTTTCAAAAAAATTTTCAATTATCATTGTTATAAGAATCACCCTAAAGAATATTGAGAAACCTAGTTCACATTAAGTAATTATTTTCCATAATTTTCTTGAATTTTGAAGAAAAATGAATTTTTTTTAACGTTCCTCTCTTAAAAACTTCCAAAGTGGCATTTGGGTTACATTTTCATTGTCCCAGATCTTATTTTTCTTGAAGTTCTTCGTTCATGTATAATGTTGTCTGAATCTGTGTTTATGGGGATGAGTAGAGAATTTGAACCAATTTGAATGTGATGGGTTTATAGTGGATGATGAAGAGTAGGAGGAAGACGAAAATGATCAAGTTTTGAAAAGCAAGAAGACGAAAAAGAAAAAGAGGAAAAGGTAAACTTTATATCCCAATGTGTTATGTTGATTGATTTTAATCTTATGACTATCTTTTCCATTTATGAAGTGCTACTAGCTTTTAATTCTCTACGAGATCAATTAAGGATCTTGTTTTATATGGTGATGATAGTGAATTGGTTCAAGAAAATAGAATTTCAGGCATTTGTCAATTTCCAAAAGTAAACATCGAACTTGATCCATACACTCAATTTTATTTGTTGGTATCATTTGTATTACTAATCATTGTAAGATAGTTCTAGCATTCTTAAGAAAAATTCCTATGTTTGACATTTGATATGAGCTGCCGAGGTTACAATATCCATGATTTTCGCTGATGGTTTTGTTGAATGAAAATTTACTCAAGAAACTGAAATGTTTAAGCAGCTTAAAAAGGCTAGAAAACGTACTAAGGTGGTTGAGCAATCTGGTTCTTTTGATGATGAGGGTAATTTCCTACTCTGATTTGAGTGATCTTTCTCTTGTTCTACTGAATGATGTTGGAAACAATTTTACTTGCTGCTTGCATCTTGCATCTGATTGTCACTAATTGCTCAGATGTTTTTACTTGCCTATGCATTGCCTACCAAGAAAGAAAGAAGGAATAAAGCGTTATTAATGCAGTTAGATATTGTAGGCCTGTTATTTGATGATATATACGGAGAAGAGGAAGCTTCATTCTGTTGTCAAAACTATGAGATGAGTGATTTTATTGTGAGTGAGGAAAAATCTTATGGAGAGGGATCATCTCTAAGGTACAAATTACTCATCATAAAGTCACTTTTTATGAAGCTTTTGACAAACATTAAGTACTTTGAATATTGGTTGAGTGTTAAACACTTTACCTTATATTATCTGATTGTTAATGCTAACTATCTTTGTAGGTGGTTGAAGATGAACAAAAAGAAGATGGTGCAAGTCGTAACCATTTGTTCATCTGCCTTAGACGACAAGGTTCCTAATACTGATGATGCCAATCAGACCCTGAATCATCAGAAGCAAGTTCAAGCTTCAAAAGTGAACCTGGATAATTCTAGTGAGTTTGAGCCCCTTTTTCTAACCAACAAGTATACAACTGAGAGGGATGATCTTATCAGGCAGATTGACATCCCAAAGAGGATGCAGGTATATTTTGTTGCATTCAATCCCTCAAAGTACTAGACTTGTATTAATTTCTCTATTTCTTTTCCTTAGATGATTGAAGAAATCGCGGGGCCTCCTCCACTTGATAAAAGGAGCATAGAAGAGGAGACTATTTGGATACATAATCAATTTGTAATTAATTCATATATATTGTTCTGCAAAAAAAGAACTGAAGAAAGATCTGTAGAGGTATCTGTTCTACTGAACAAAATTAAGAAGGAAGATATTATGAGGTTCCTAGAATTGCATCATGTGGAGAAGTTTGATGTAAGTATACTAAAACTTTTGTTCAAAGTTTGAAATTAAAATGCAAGCTTACATGCATGTTTTCTCTCTATGCTAGGTTCCATTTATTGCCATGTATTGGAAGGAGCAATGTCTGAGTCTGCTGGATGATTTTGAGCAAAATGAGGCTGAGAATGAAAATAATGATGATGTTGGACAAGCAGGGCAATTGAAGAGGCATAAGGTAAGTTTTTTATTAAATTTTTGCTTATGTGTCAAGAGTCGAGAGTGGCACTGATGCCTTAATCAATGGTCGAGCCATAATAATGGTCTCTATACTATGATGGTATATTGAAAATGTGGCTTCCAATAACAAGTTCTATTTATTGCAATATTTTCAGTTACTTTGGATTATAAAAGAATTAGACAAAATGTGGTTGCTCCTTTAGAAGCGTAAGAGTGTGCTTCAGATGCACCAAAGGAAAATTTACGATGAGGAATGTCTGAAGATTGATAACAATGAAAAGTATAATTTGAATAAGTAGTTATTCGAATCAATATCAAAGTCTCTCAATGAAGCTAAAACGAAGGAAGAGATTGATGACGTGGATGCAAAGTATACTTTGAATAAGCTGTTATCTGGATTCAACATAATCTACACCATCTACGATTTATGTTATTTGGATCCATTCGATTGTAGGTGTTGAGTAGGGTATGTATGATGTATCTAGTGTAGGTCTATTCAATATTTTTTAGATTTTTATAGAAAAAATTCTTAAAAGATCCATGTTTAAATGTTAATAATACTATATGCTATTTGCTCAAAAAAAAATGAATTTGACAAAATGAAAAAAAAAATGGTAGCTCCGTAGTAGAACCACTAGTCTATCTCTCTGGCATGTAATAATTTTGAGAAAAAAAATATTGGTATAGTTATTGTTTTATTTTTGTATTCACATGTATGTATCGATCCAAAGTTTTTATATTATTCCATACTAAGATTTTTTTAATAATCTTTTTACTTTTTCTATTTTTTAATGAATTTCGGATAATTTTGTTGAAATTTAATTTTGTAAGTTTTATAATTGACTGGATTTAATATATTCATCATATAGATATTATGCAAAGGTATTCCTTCAAATAAATTCAATTTATATCGTAATAATAAAGTCATGAAGACTTGACACTCCTAAAATGGTAAATTTGTTATAAAAACCTTTTAAATTTTATCAAATCATAAATTAATATAATGATAAAATTATAATTTGATCTCTTATAAATTAATTATTCATTTTTAACACTTAAAATAATTTTTTAACTTCTCCCTTGCTTTTAGCACATTAAATTGTAATGCAGTTTAAAAATTATAAAGTAGATTATATATATTTTTTAATAATATTATATATTATGATTTTTTAATTCATATAATAATTATATTAAGAATGTTATTAAATTGTATATTATTTATTAAATTATATTTTATAATAATTATGTTAAAATATGATTAAATTATTTATTATTTTTAATAAAAATATATTTAGCAATAATTTTATTAAAATTTAATAACAATAACAATAATTATCTACCTAAAAAAATTATGCTAAAGGTACTTTGGTCATTTAAGCCTTTTTCCTTATACTATTTTACAACATCTATTCTATTCAACCAAACAAAAGAATGCTATTACAGCTCTATTCCATTCCATTCCATTCAACCAAACAATTGAATTACTGATTACAACTCTATTCCATTACAGCTCTATTCAATTACAGCCATATTCCATTATAGTGAACCAAACGTAAGTGGAAATTTTGTAACACCCCTTACCCGTATCCGACATCGGAACAGGGTATGATGCATTACCTAACTTAAACTCATGCATACATACAATTCCGAATCATAAAAGTCCGTCCAAATTTAAAACTTTTCAAACTTCCTCTTAATAACCTTAATATAGGCCTACAAGGCCCAAAACACAACTTAGTAACGTTTCGAGATCAATTCGAGTCCCTTTGTAATGCACCATCTTTTTTAAATTCGGATTTTGGTAATTTTAGCATGAATGAGTGTCTGGTTAGGCGGATATGTGTTCTGGGTGTGTGTGGGAGGTCTCAAGTTCAAGTGTCAACTTGGGTGAATTTGGGTATTTTTATGAATAAAGCCCAAACTCTGGTTGGTCGACTTATAAGTTAAAGTGTGTAAGTAATTAACAGAATGGGTATGTTGGTCTAGTGGCTAAGTGGAGTGTTGAGGTTGGTGGAGGTCTGGAGTTCGAATCTTTGTGTGAGCATTATTTTTTCCTGTCACGTTCAGAGTGTTTGTGTTGGACTAAAAATCTGATAGTAGGGAGAGAATTAAGGGGAAAAGGTTAGGGGTTAACAGTTTCTATTCTGTACTGCCACTCTTTTTGAAAATTCGGCTAGCTTTTTTTTTTTTCTTTCTTCCTCTCCAGTTGTTGCCGAATTCCCCTTCCATCTCCTATTTTGCTTTCGAAATTCTGCTACTTTCCCCTCGTATTCTGGTTCTTTTTATCCAATCGTTTCTATTATTCAGATTTGAGACGCGTGTTCGGTAAGTTTTGGGTTGAATTAACCTTAGTCGCTCCTTTGAATGGTTAAGTTTTTCTAAAGGGTTTTTATTACGTGTAGGAGGTATTTGAAAGGCTGGAATCAGCGTTGCATCGATTTGGCTCGAAGTAGTGATCGATTTGTTAGCGGTAAGTCAAGTTTGGGGAAATTCCTAAATCGATTAGTTTTAGTCTCTAAATTGCTAAATCGAGGCTGCATCTAGTGATTTGTAGGCTTTGGAGGGCTTAGGAGTGCTAACACATAAAAAATGATACAGGTGTGTACCCGATAACGTAGAAAATGAGGTTTCAATGAAAGTCTAAAACCATTCTGTCGGCGCCACACGGGCTTGTGGTCGCCCGTGTGGTAGGCCGTGTGCAAGACTATTAGTCAGCACATGGCCGTGTGATTGACGAACCAGGCCATGCGCGAGCGACATGGCCATGTGACTACTGGGCGAGGCCGTGTGCGACATACAGGCTCGATCAATTGGGTCGTGTGGGCCACCCGGTCGTGCGCGAGTGAGGGCCGAGCGAGGTCGTGTAATCCACACGGCCAGGGCCAATTTGGGCTGTGTGGGCCACACAGGTGTGTGGGCCCACACAGGCAGGCCACATGGACGTGTGAGCCATTTCTTCTGTAATGTTCTGTAAGGTTGCATGGGTCGCCCTAGTCGACTGTGGGCCTACTGTAGGGTCGGTAAGCGATACTTATTCCCCTAAATAAATGATCTGACTGTTTGATTTTTGTACTAAGCATGTATGCTGATCTGAATGTATGAGTTTTACTGCATAAAAGCATGTCATTCTTGTATGTTGCATTGCATCGAGGTGGGTTGATTATGAGTGGAGGAAGTATCTGAAAGGCTCTTAAGCTTGTTATCTGGCAGCTCAACTGCATATCTCTGATTATGTGAAGCATTCGGTACAACATAGTGTGTAGGGCTGGGTGGGTTGATTTTATCCCCACATGGTGTGTAGGGTTGGACGGAGTTGGTGTGTAGAGGCTGGTGGGTAGGAATCTGTTTTCTGCATATTCTGATTGAAATAGGCTGAGGCCCTGTCATATATCTGATTCTGTATCCGAGTGGGCTAAGGTCCACACTGTTTCTGTAATGGGCTCAGGCCCGAACTATGAATTTCTGTATGTTTTCTAATATGACTGTGTGTATATTTTCTGTGGGGATTACACACTGAGTTTGCGAAAACTCACCCTTTTCTGTTTAATCTGTTCAGGTAATCCCCAGCAGTAGACAGATCGGTACGGCGGAGGACTCGACGGTGACCACGGTTCTGGACATTATACTACGGTTTTATTTTTAATTATTAATTATGGTTTGATTATATCTGGATAATTTTTATGTAACATGGCCTTTATGGATTTTTGTTTAAAATTTGGGATTACCATTTTATAACCTGCTAGTAGTAGAATAAGACGCAGATTTTCAAAATAAATAAATGTTTTATCAAAAATACACGAACTCGCAAATTATGTTAAAAGCTTCCGCAACATATAATGTTTTGAAAATGGATAATGAATAATTGAATGACACGTTTTGATGAAAGCCTAAGATAACTGAAAATGGTTTTAACGCAGCTACGTTTTCTAAAAGCACTATCATGTGACATCGCCAGATTCGGCCATAATGTCCAGGCTAGGTGTGGGGTGTTACACCCTTGGAAAATCTTAGAAAAAGTTTATTAAAAATAGGGCCACACACCCGTGTGAAAGGGAACACGCCCGTGTGGGCAGGCCGTGTCATCACACACGCCTATGTCCCTTGTCCATGCGAATATATTTCTCAATTCGAACCTACAGGGGTTTTCACACGGCCTGACACACGCCCGTGTCTACAACCCATGTCCTTCACAAAGCCATGACACACCTGTGTCGTAGCCCATGGGAAAACCTTGTTATTCTGTTTCTGACGTCATCATCTCAGAAAGGTCACACGGCGGAAGGCACACGCCCGTGTCCTTAGACTATGTGGAAAATCAAATTCCTAATTTCAGGTGCAGACTTCACACGGCCTGAGCACATGCCCATGTCCTAGGGCCGTGTCACCCACACGGATGAGACACACGGCCGTGTCTCAGCCCGTGTGGTTACTACTAGGCATTCTGTTTTGCCAACTTAGAATGCAGGGGGACACACGGCCAAACCACATGCCCATGGGGCAGACCGTGTGTCACACATGGCCTAGACACGTGTCCGTGTGTCTACCCATGTAGACAAATTCAAGGCTATTTACCAAGCCCCTTTGCCACCCTGAAGCAATACATAGCATGACCATAAAACACTTCTAATATTCACTACTTCATAATGCATATATAAATTTCAAACATTACTCATTCAATTGTATAAACTTGCACTTCATGAATTTCATCATTATTCAATAAATATAGCTTGGCTAGTTTTGGCCGAATTCAATGACCATTTACAAAATGAATAATTAACCTTAATAGCCAACACTTTGGCTAACCAATATGACATATCACAAAATGAAAACCAAATCCTATACATGCCATACTTAAAATAATTAAACTTCATTATACCAAAAGAATAGCTTCATAGTGTGAACCGAGCTCCGACGTTCTACAATCCTCGAGCTAGTTTGGCGATACTACAAGGAAAGGGAAAAGAGAGGGAGTAAGCATAAAGCTGATGGTCTTGAAACTAACTATTATTTGACAAAGGCAAGCGCACCTATCGAACAGTAGTATAGTTGTGATGAGTCCGGAATATCGTATCCTCAAGGACTAAAATTACTAGTAATAACTATCTTTTTATTATCTAGCCTAGTAATTAAGGTGATTTATTTTTAATCTAAATTTAACTAACTAATTTAACTAACTAAATAATTATGAACGTGACAGAGAGTGAATTTGGAAAATACTTTTAGACAACTTATATGAGATAGGCAATACCTAAGGAAGAATCCACCTAGACTTCACTTATTACTTTTGATTCATACGATTTATTCACTTGACTTAATCCGTAGAAATCCCTGATTTATGTTAACATCTCTTTCAATACTAAAAACAACTGACTCTAGGTTGATTAATAGAAATATCTTTCTAATTAAAACCCCTATTGTCGCATTAACTCGATATACGGATCCCCTTATTAGATTTGACTCTAATCTGGCAGATTTACGTCGCCCTATTTCTAGGGTTGCAATCAACTCCGCTTAATTGTGTTGATCTTCTCTTAAACAGGGACTTTTGCTCCACTGAATAAACACAATTGACTTTGAATCAATAACCTGAATCATCAAAACAAGAATAAGAACTCACAATTAAGAATAAGAACAAGTATTTATCTTATAAATCAAACAATAATAAGATTCGTCTTAGGTTTCATCTCCTCAGGTATTTAAGGGATTTAGTTCATACTGATAGAGGGAAACATATTAAAATAGGGAAAACAACAAAACATAAGAAAACCCAAAAACTTCTAAAGAACTTGATGGGAGACCTTCAGTCTTGATGGAGATCCTTCTCCTAAGCTGTTCCCGAAGGCTGTCTTGGAGTATTTTCTGCCTTCTACTCCGCCTCCTCCTTTAGGTTGCCCCTAGGGTGTTTATATAGGATTTGAAATGCCTTTACTGGGCCACAAGTAGCATTTTCCGAATAGAATTAAACCTAGGGTCGGCAGGGACACACCCGTGTGACACGCCCATGCGTGATGGCTTGGGTCGTGCTCGACTCTGCTCGCCACACACGGCCGTGTGGTCTGCCCGTGGACGATAGTCCAGGCCGTGGTTGATCCTTGCTCGTAACACACGCCCGTGTCCAATGGTCTAGGCTGTGTTGATTTCCTAAGTAGGCCCATTTTGCCCCTTTTTGGCTCGTTTCTCGTTCTTTTCGACTTCCTAAGCTCTCCTGAGTATAAAACATGAAATTAAAGGAATAGGAGCATCGAATTCATTAAATCTAATGAATATTCATCCAAAAATAAGCCAAGTATGGGGTAAAAATATGTATAAATTATGGTTTATCAAAAGCTTAGTAAGTTTGCATGAAATAAATAACAACATGAAGGCTTATGATAACATCCATACGTTTCATTGAGTAACAACACAAGTTCTCAAGCACATTGCTATAACTTACTCATGCTTACTCTTACCAATCACATATCACATATCGAACACATTTCTCGTAAGACACTCACATGTACCTGTATCACTTCATCACATAACTTTAGCACTTTTACCATCTTGAACATAAATTTTAGCTCTTTACCCCATTGAACCATTTGGAATAACGAAGGATACCCAAACTCGTCATACACATAATAAGATGCCAATGTCATATCCCAGATATGGTCTTACATGGGATCACATGTCGATGTCGATGCCGATGCCATATCCTAGATATGGTCTTATACGGGATCTCATATCGATGTCGATGCCATATCCCAGATATGGTTTTATACAAGATCGTATATCGATGCCATGTCCCAGACATGGTCTTACACGAAGTCTATCTTTGATGCCGATGCCATATCCCAGATATGGTCTTACACGGGATCTCAATTCAGTGCCGAGGCCATGTCCCAGACATGGTCTTATACGAGACCTTATGAATCTCATGTCTTGACAATGGTATCCTTTTTATTCCGAAAGTCAGCCGGGGCTTTCACATCATGAATTTTTATAATACTTTCATTAAACATCATTGATCAATTTTCATAGAAATAATATACATTTCATGTAATCTCAAGCATATCAATGCATAATAACCTGATGCTGAATTATTACACACAAACTTACCTCGGTACCAAAATGTGCCAATTTGCAATTCTAATCTGAAACCTTGCATTTTCCTCAGTCAATGTTAATTCCACGTTCTTCTTGATCTATAATAACAAAGTCATTCACTTAATCACTACATTGATCAAGACATTTCAAAAGTCATACTATGGAAAAATTACATTTTTGCCCTTTGACTTTCACAAAATTACAGTTTTGCCCCTAGGCTCGTAAATTGATTCTAATCAAATTTCCTCCTTTAACAAGCCTAGCTGAACATTTATTTCTCTTATAGAAATTCACAATACCAATTATTTCACACATTTACCACCTACTTTACAACCTTTACAAAAAGGTCCTTTTAGGTGTTTTCATGGAGACTCCTTTCATATAGGTTGTTTATTTAACAACTAAGATTCATTTTCTTCCATAAATTTTCAGAAATAAACATGAATACTCACATGGAAAAACTCTAGACTCTTAACCATTTTGCAAAATAGTCCCCTCATTAGCTAGACTAAACTTTAGGGGTTCCAAAAGCACAAAAATCATCAAAAAATATCATCAAAATGACTTACTTGCAAGGATGAAGAGTTGCTAAAATTTTTGAGCTCTCAAAACCCCTATTTTGCTGATATTTTCGGTGGTAGAAGAAAATGAAGAAGGATGATATCATTTTCTTTTTATTTTATCTTATTACTCGGTTAAGTCACCAAACACCACCTAACCATTAACCATATCCCATATTTGTCTCTATGGCCGGCCTACCCTTTCTATGGGTCTAATTGCACTTTAAAGACTTCCAATTTAAGGTTCTATGGCTATTTGGTACTTTTAGCTTGTAGAACAAAACTTTGCACTTTGTGCGATTTAGTCCTTTTTCGCAATTAAGCATGAAATCGCTAAAATTAATGCATCTATAATTATGTCATAACACAAACTAATATTAAAATAATTTTCTTCAACTTTGGATTAGTGGTCTTGAAACCACTGTTCCGACTAGCCCCAAAATCAGGCTGTTACAAATTTCCACTTTTATAATTATCTATTTCGTTACTTTTCATACTTAGGGTTCTGAAAAATAATAGTTAAAATATATCATAAATTCTTATATTTTTCATAAATTTAAAATTTAATCATTTATATTTATATTTAAAAACTTAGTCAACTTATTTTTTAAATTTCAAATTTTAAATCCAATTATTATCACTGTTATAATTTTTTGTTAAAAATATTAGTGTAACATTTTGAATAAAAAACTCACTTTGTAATCATGTAACTAAAAAAATGATGTAATAAACTTGAATTTAACAAAAATAATTTTAATAGTATTAACCATTAGACTTGAATTTTGAAATCGAAAAAATAAAAGGACTAAATTCCCAAATAGAAGTACAGAAACTAAACAGAATTACAGAAACTAAATTCTAAAATTATGAAAAATACTATTTTAAGCAAAAAGAAAAGCATCTGACTCAGCTCTCACCCTAACCAGCCATACATAGCAGCTGCTATTGCCATCTCATAAATCGATGAATAAATGAATGTGAAGTCGACCAATAAGGAATTAATTAGCAACAATTTTGAATCTTGAATAACAACGGGATCATAGTCTTTTACAAAAATTCCTAATGATATAATCATCTCTCCGACAAAGCTAAAATTAAGAGAACAACAATCTCATCTTAGCTCTGCTCCCCATTATCTAAGACATCCTTGGCAGCAGCTGCTGGCATCACCTCATCGAACTTCTCTGATTTCCCCAGCAGTATTTCAATCTACAAAATAAATTCAACTCCATGCTTTCAGCCACTGGACATTAAAGTAGGTTTAACCATTTCATGCAAATATAAGAGTGCTCTATGATTATCAATGAACCCAACTCTATGCTAATGATTAAATTAAGCAGATTAAAACGTAACTCACCAAGCCCTTCATAATAATACATTGACAAACCTGGCTTACACACTCTATGCTAATGATTAAATTAAGCAGATTAAAATATGAAAGCACCTTTTCATACAAGTATAGATGTCCACAACTCAATATGCGTTCATATTAACAGAATCTATTGCAACCACTAGGCCTAAAACTTTCAGCCTGATCAATACAGCTAAATCTCATGAGTTTCATTATGGATTACAAGTGAATTTTGCAATCTTAATCCCCAAGGAGGGCTTTACAAACACATGCCAACTCCAACATAGAACACTACAAAAAACAAATAACTTGTTTCATCCCATTTTTCTATCCCACCAATTAACACGACATATTATGCCTTCTCACTTTGACAACTCTAATAAAACTCCTGTTTCCAAATGTATTGAGGTTAAACTAGGGTGTGAGTGTCTGATACAGGTATAGTTATATTTTTTTCTATATTTTTCTACGTAATTGAAGAATCTTGAAAGATCATATCCCAGATCCGGCAAGAAGAATGAAGAGTCCAAGCAACATAAATGCATGTAACTTAATATGGATTTTATTAGCAGCTTACTTTTGCTTTTTGAACAGGTCGTCCCCCTGATTCCTCTCTCATGTCAACCGTAGAAGTCATGATTTCTGGGAGATATCATGATACTAAAAGTTAGAATTCTCAACATGAAATTAAAGATAAAAGGAATATTGTTAAGGGTACGAATCTCACTTTTCTCAACAGCTAGTCCATTGTTCCTCAATATCTCAGCAATGGTAACAACTGTAGCGATAGCTGAGGACAACATTTAAAAGCAAGTGGTAAGGAAAATCAAGGAAAAACAAATTAGTTAAGCACTATAATTTTTTCTAACATTCTAAGACAGGAGCGATCTGCATTGCGATACATCCATAAATTATATGCCACAAAAGATGAACACATAGCATGTCTGCATGTCAAGGTCAAGGAAAACCTTCACTTTGTTCTTTTGGTTAACAGTGCAATCATAAAGATAACGAGAATAAAACAGCATGTGAGCACCCTAGGGGCCGCACCAAGGACCCAAAACCGTAAATTTATAGGTTTACTCCCTTTGGAATTGCAAAGTTACTAATTAGTAAAATGGTAAAATTGCATTTTGGCCTCCGCCAATTTATAATTCAATCATGGTCCCTAAAAACCACTGGAATATCCGTAATGTGTTAGCCATACATAGTCGAAGCTATCAATGTAAATGACAAATCCCATCCCTGAAAAGCTAATGTAATTAAAAATATTGAGAACATTGAAAGCAAATTACAAGTTTAATAGCCACAGAAAAATCAGCAGAATTTGGAAATACGTAACGGATGGGCATCCAAATGAAAGGGAAAGAAATTGCAAAGAAAGAATACCCATTCCAAGTGCAGAGAGTTCCACCTCATTGTATTGCTGCATGTACCTCTGCCCCAAAACAATAAAATTAAAAGCTATTATTTCTTAATGACTAAAATAAAAACCACTTGAGACTGAGCTACCCACTACTCACTGCTGGAGAGCACGAGAAAAACACCCAGAAACGACAAACAAAGTAAAGGAGAATGGAGCGAACCTTGGCGAGATTAACGTAGAAGAAGAGGGGCTTTTTGGTATTGGAGACTTGGATACGGTTCTTGTTGTTGTTGGAGGGCGATGAATCCGCGATGTTCAATCTGTTCACTCCTTATGTTATCCCCTCCATTCTTCTTCTTCTTCTCTGCTCAGTTCAGCTCACCTCTCGCCAACAAGGCAAAAGAGAGGGACCTGGGGTGGACCTTTATCTTCAACTATGGAAAACCCTTTAATTTTACCCTCCTGCCTGTCCCCCGCTATATATTTTGGGCTTTTTCCTCGTTTCACTATTCTATCATTTTGCACCACGAACGTCATCTTTTTATTTGCCTTAGGCTGGGATTTTATTGCCT
Source organism: Gossypium australe (assembly GCA_005393395.2). Lineage (NCBI taxonomy): Eukaryota > Viridiplantae > Streptophyta > Magnoliopsida > Malvales > Malvaceae > Gossypium > Gossypium australe. The sequence continues at coordinate 46,217,801 of CM016615.1, forward strand.
CCACTTAGAGGTGAGCATTAGTCGGGTCGGGTTGGGTTCAATTAAAAATTCAGATCTGTTTGTTAGGTTCGGGCTTAGCTCGACTCAAAAAGTGAGCCTAAAATTTTGTCTAAATTCGACTCGGATAAAAATATTAAAACTCGGACTCGACCTGCCCCGCCCATATTAATTTTTATATTATTATTTTTATATAATTTTAAAATATATATAATACATCAAAAATACTAAAAACCAACAAATTGAAAATAAATTTTAAAAAATATTTATACTTAAATAATACTAAGATAGATACAATTTAACAAGTAAATGTCTCTAAAATAATAACAAAATTAACAATCCAAACAATAACAACAAAATAGTAGCAACATAATAGTAAAATGGTAGCAAAATAGGGAGAAAACAAGAAAATAATATTAAAAAACGAAAAGCAGATTTTTTTGTCCTTTAATGAATTCAGGCCGGGCCCGAGCCAAAAATGCCTTACCCAAGGCTCGACCCATTTCTTAAACGGGTCTTATTTCTTTTTCCAAGCTCATTTTTCAAGCCTATATTTTTATCCAAACCCTCTCACATTTCGGGCGGTAAAATCGAATGGGACTTGTAATAGCCCGATTTAGGGGCTAGTCAGAACAGTGATCTCGGGATCACTAATCCGAGGTTAGAGAAAATTATTCTCATATTATTTTATGTGTTAGTGCATGATTTTAGAATTACATGAAAATTTTGGTACTTTAATTTTAGCGATTACTTACTTAATCGCGAAAAAGGACTAAATTGCATAAAGTGCGAAATTTCCATTTTAATTGCTAAAAGTACCAAATAGCCATAGATTGTTAAATTGAGGTATTTAAAGGGCAATTTAGCCCCTTGTAATTGCTTGGCCGGCCATAGACTAATGGGAGACAAAGATGGACAAAATTTGGTCAAAGTTAGTAAGAGTTGGTGACTAATTTTACTAGTTTAATATTAGAATAAAGAAAGAGAAAATATCATCTTTCTTGTTCATCTCTTCCACCGAAATTGCAAGCAAAAATAGGGGTTTTGAAGGCTTAAATTTCTAGCAAGCTCTCCTCCATTTTAGTAAGTGATTTTGATGATTTTTCTTAGTAATAGTTGTACTTTTGAGACCCCTAAAGCTTAAGCTTTCAATTGAGGGGACCATTGTGTATTATGGTGTAAAGTTTAGAGCTTTGCCATGAAAGCTGTCATTGTTATTTACTGCATCTTTATGGAAGAAATTGAGTCTTAGTTGTTACATGAACAACTTTTGTGAAAGGTGTTGTCTTGAAAACACCTAATTGGACCTTGATGAAAAGGTTACAAATTTGTAGTAATTATGTGGAATGTTGAGTTTTGATGATAGCTATAAGAGTATTAAGTGTTCACCTAGGCTTGTTGAAGGTAGAAATGTGATTAGAATTTATTTCCAACCTATGGGCAAAATGGTCATTTTGCCAAAGTCTAGGGGCAAAATAGTAATTTTGCCAACGCATGATTATTAAAATGATTTATTTAATATGAGAATTAAAGTGAGCTAATTTGCCATTATAGAGCAAGAAGAACCGACAATCCGACTTGATCGGGGAAAGAACAAAGTCTCGAATGAACTAGCTCATTTTGAATACCGAGGTAAATTTGTATGAATTTAAGGTTTCATGTGAATTTACAATAAATTGCTTATCATGTTGTATAATATACACTATTTCCATGAAGTTATGATTATTAATATTATGATGAGAATGGTAAATGAAAATATGTAAGAGAAAGTCCTTGTTGAAGTCTCTAAATAATGAGGATACTAATATCACAACATGAGATAAGGAAAGTTCGTGTAAGACCATGTCAAGACATGGCATCGACACTCAAGAAATGTAGGTCCCGTATAAGACCATGTCTGGGACATGGCATCGACACCGAATGTAGATCCGGTGTAAGACCATGTTTGGGACACGGCATCAGCATCGAACAAGGAAGGTCTCGTGTAAGACCATGTCTGGGACATGGCATCAACACCATACAAGGAATGTCCCGTGTAAGACCATGTCGGGGACATGGCTTCGGCATCAAAGGAAGATCTCGTGTAAGACCATGTCTGGGACATGGCATCAACATTAAGTTAAGGGATCCCATGTAAGACCATATCTAGGATATGGCATTGGCATTATGAGGCGATCCCATGTAAGACCATGTCTGAGACATGGCATTGGCATCGAGACCTATGTTTGATGAGATTGAGTAACCTCAGTTATTCCGGGTAATTCATCGGGCAAATGAGCCAGGCAAGAAAGCTAAGTAAGTAAAGATAGTACTAAGTTAAGTTATACAAGGTTAATATAAAACATTATTTCATGATAAGAAAGATGGAAGTTAAGTTTACTTTTGCATCAGCAAATTGTACTAATTTATGTGATCAAGTAACATAGGTACCGTGATTATAATGCAAGTATGAAATTTTGCAGTAACTTATGAGGATTAAGTAAGCCATGCACTTGTAATTTATGTTGCACTTATATTGATATGGTTGAGTTATAATGAATTAATATATTGCCATACGAATGTCATGCAAACTTACTAAGCTTTATGCTTACCCTATTTCATTGCCCTTTTTCCTTGTAGCAATACCAAGATAGTTCGAGGATCGTGGTCGTAGGATTTCGGAAATCACACTATCAACATCACTTTGGTACAACAATTTAGACTTATTTTGAGTATGGCATGTATAGAACTCAAGTATTTTGTTCGGTCGTAATTATCGACCAAAGTGTTGGCTTTGTAATGCATTGAAGTCTTTTTGTAATGGTCTATTAAGTTAGGCCGGTATTTGGCAAACTCTTATGCTAAAAATGAAAGTGATTTGCTTGAAGTGTATGCCCTTGTGTATAGATATGGAATTGAGTATCCAGATGTGCCTTTGGGTTACTAATTATGTTGAATTGAGTTGGTGTATATGTGTGTGTGCAATGTAGAGTGGCAAAGGGCTTGGTAGATAGCCTGCTAATTGTCCATATATGTAGACACACGAGCGTGTGTCTAAACCGTGTGTGAGGCACGGCTAGCACACGGGCGTATACCTAGGCTGTGTGAAGTCTGCATCTTGCACTTGGAATTTAAATTGTCACAAGGCTGGAGTGTGTATAGGCCGTGTGGATAAGTCAGAATGCAAGGTTTGGCACACGGGCCAGGGCCACGGACATGTCAAGGCCGTGCGAAATTAGTCAGTGTAGACCACGAGTGTAAGATACGGGCATGCCTTAGGGGACACGGGTGTGTCCCTAGACCAACACGGGCTTGTGGCCCCTGTTTTGTTGGAAGGTTTCTCGAACTCGTAAAAGTTCTCAAAATAGTTCTGATACCTCTCGGAGGTATGTCTAGGGCTTCCTAGACCGAGCATGGGTAAGTGATGGGTTTGAAATGAAATTTTACAACCCTGTTCAGGATGTTTAAGCAAGGTTAGTTAGGTAATGCCTCAAACCCTATTTTGGCTTGAATATGGGTAAGAGGTGTTACATTTATTGGTATCAGAGCTACGGTTTAGTCAGTTCTAGGACTAACGTAGCGTGAGTATGAGTCTGGTTGTACATGCCATACGTTTGAGAATCTATATATGATAGTGTGACGACTCCTGACGACTTAAATTGTATTTTCATATAGTTAATGGATCCTGATCCTGATCGAGCTGCAACTGATGATGCTGTAAGTAATGCGCTGGCTCCCGCGCAAGGGACTACGCTAGTTGAAAGTAGACCCGAGACTTTGGGTCAGGGAGAAGAGGCTCGAGAAGCCTTTCTTCGAATAATGAGTAATTGGTATACAGAGTACGTTTGAGCAAATCCGAATGCTCCACCTCCTCCACCCCGCCTATTCCTCAGCCTACCTCCGTAGCCCCTCAAGTGGTAGGGGTAGTGAGAAGAGGAAGACCTCTGATTGATAGGATCCAGAAACAAGGAGCAGAGGAATTTCGAGCTAGTAAAGAAGATGATCCTAAAAAAGCAGAGTTTTGGCTCGAAAATACCATCAGTGTATTTGATGAGTTGTCCTGCACGCCTGAAGAGTGCATGAAATATGCTGTTTCACTTCTGAGAGATTCCGCTTATCAATGGTGGAATACCCTTGTGGCGGTGGTACCAAGGGAAAGGGTTACATGGGAGTTTTTCCAAGAAGAATTCAGAAAGAAGCACATCAGCCAAAGATTTATTGATCAGAATAGAAAGGAATTCCTTGAATTGAAGCAAGGTAAGATGTCAGTAACAGAGTATGAGCGTAAGTTTGTGAGACTCAGTAAATACGCTCGAGAGTGTGTATCCACTGAAGCCATCATGTGCAAGAGATTTGAGGACGGACTAAACGAAGACATTAAGCTGTTTGTTGCTGTCCTAGAGTTGAAGGAGTTTGTTGTGTTGGTGGATCGGGCTTGTAAAGCAGAAGAACTAGTTAAAGAGAAAAGAAAAGCTGAGATAGAGTCTTGTGATTTGATAAAGAGACAGTGGAGTAAGTCTTTTCAGTCCTCGTCCAAGAAATCAAGAGATTTCTCCACCCGATCGGCTACTTCAACCGAGTTTTCAAGCAGAGGCAAAAGTAAACAGTATTCGGGGAATAGGGATCAAACTACTTCAGTTGCGAGTATGGGAACATTCGGTCTAATAGACCGGAATGCCCCCAATGATGCAGACATCACCCTGGTGAATGTAGAGCACATGAAAATGCTTGTTTTAAGTGTGGTTCCCAAAATCATTTTATTAGAGAATGCCCTAAGATGGTTGAAAAAGAGAAAATTCAGAGTGCAAGATGGGGAAGCACTAATAGAGGGAGACAACAGAAGAACCTCGAAAGTGGAGCGAGCAGTAAAGGTAACCCTAGAGAGCAGGTTGCGAGACCTGAAGGTGGGGTGCCTGTAAGGACTTATGCTATCCGCACTCACGAAGAGGCATGTTCTCCTGATGTTATTACGGGTACCTTCTCTCTTCATGATACTAAAGTTATTACTTTAATAGATCCCGGATCCACCCATTCATATATTTGCATGACATTAGTATCTAGTATGAGTATGCCCGTAGAGTCCACAGAGTTTGTGATTAAGGTGTCCAATCCACTAGGCAAAAGTGTGTTAGTTGATAAAGTATGCAAAGATTGTCTCTTAATGATTAGTGGTCATTACTTTAAGGCCAACCTCATGCTATTGCCATTTGATGAATTTGATATCATTCTTGGTATGGATTGGTTAACCACTCACGATGTGATAGTAAACTGTGGAAAGAAATATATTGAGTTGAGATGTGAAAATAGGGATACCTTTCATGTTGAATCAGATGAACAAGATGGGCCGCCGGTAGTGATTTCTCACATGACGGCTTAGATGTATATAAGAAAAGGGTATGAGGCGTATCTTGCCTTTGTGTTGAATGCCAAAGAAACTGGGTTAAAGATTGAGGCAGTGTCGATAGTATGTGAGTACTCGGATGTTTTTCTCGAGGAATTTTCAAGATTGCCTCTGGTTAGAGAGGTTGAGTTTGGCATCGAGTTAGTTCCCGGTATTGTGCCGATATCGATTGCTCCTTATAGAAGGGCTCCAACCGAGTTGTAAGAATTAAAAGCACAGTTGCAAGATTTAACGGACAAGGGTTTCGCTAGGTCGAGTTGTTCTCCATGGGGTGCTCCAGTATTATTTATGAAAAAGAAAGATGGTTCTATGAGATTGTGCATAGACTACAGGCAGCTTAACAAAGTAACAGTGAAGAACAAGTACCCATTGCCAAGAATCAACGATTTGTTCGACCAACTGAAGGGAGCCACTGTGTTCTCCAAGATAGACTTGAGGTCGGGATACTATCAGTTGGGAGTGAAAGACTCAGATGTGCCTAAGACGGCTTTTCGGAAGAGGTATGGGCACTATGAATTTTTAGTTATGCCCTTCGGTTTGATAAATGCTCCTGCAATGTTCATGGATTTAATGAACTGCATTTTTTGGCCATACCTAGACAAGTTTGTGGTTGTTTTTATTGATGATATACTGATATATTCCTGGAAGGAGAATGAGCATGCTGAGCACTTAAGGACAGTTCTATAGATTCTGCGGGATAATCAGTTGTATGCCAAGTTTAGCAAAAGTGAGTTTTGGCTTAAGGAAGTTGGATTTTTGGGACATATTGTCTCGGGAGATGGAGTCCGAGTTGACCCAAGTAAGATATCAGCTATTGTGGATTAGAAACCACCGAAAAATGTATCTGAAGTTAGAAGTTTTCTAGGCCTAGCTAGCTACTATAGGCAGTTCGTCAAGGGGATTTCCATGATAGCAGCCCCAATGACGAAATTGTTACAGAAAAATGTAAAGTTCGACTAGACGGAGAAGTGTCAACAGAGTTTTGAGAAATTGAAGGCAATGTTGACAGAGGCTCCAGTCCTGGTGCAACCCGAGTCAGGAAAAGAATTCGTGATTTACAGTGATGCCACCTTAAATGGATTAGGCTGCATACTTATGCAAGAAGGCAAGGTGATAGCATATGCCTCTAGACAACTAAAGCCACATGAGAAGAGTTACCCGAAGCATGAATTAGAGTTGGCTGCCATAGTTTTTGCGCTGAAGATTTGGAGACACCATTTATATGGTGAAAAATGTCGGATATTCACTGATCACAAGAGTTTAAAGTACTTGATGACTCAAAAGGAATTGAACTTGAGGCAGCGAAGATGGTTAAAGTTGATAAAAGATTATGAGTTGGTTATTGACTACCATTCGAGAAAGGCGAATGTAGTCGTCGATGCTTTAAGTAGAAAATCCCTATTTGCATTAAGGGCTTTGAATACGCGAGTGACCTTGATAGAAGATGGTTCTATTCTAGCTGAGTTGAGGGTTAGACCGCTGTTTCTTCAAGAGATCTATGAAGCTCAGAGTGGTGACCTACAAGTCAAGAGAGCTCAGTGCGAGTCAGACGTTGAGTCCAATTTTCAGGTTAATTCTGATGGATGTTTGATGTTCAGAGACAGAGTTTGTGTATCGAGGAATGATGAGCTTATTCAGAGGATTTTGCATGAGGCACATAGTGGATATTTAGCTGTACATCCGGGTAGCACCAAGATGTATAATGACTTGAAGCAAAAGTATTGGTGGCCAAATATGAAGAAGGATATTTCAGAGTTTGTGTCAAAATACTTAATTTATCAGCAAGTAAAGGCTGACCACCAAGTACCTTCAGGCCTGCTTCAGCCTATTATGGTTCCCGAGTGGAAATGGGACCGTATTACTATGGACTTTGTAACGAGTTTACCGTTGACACCGAGCAAGAAAGATGCAGTATGGGTTGTAGTCGATAGACTACGAAGTCAACCCATTTCATACCTGTACGAGTTGATTACTCACTTGACAAGTTGGCAAATTTGTATGTTTCAGAAATAGTAAGGCTTCATGGCGTGCCCTTGTCGATTATATCGGATAGGGATCCGAGATTCACGTCCAGATTTTGGAAAAAGTTGCATGAGGCTTTGGGTACAAAGTTGAGTTTTAGTACAACCTTCCATCCCCAGACCGACGGTCAGTCAGAAAGATTAATACAAGTACTCGAGGATATGCTTCGGTGTTGTGTTCTTGAGTTTCAATAATAGTACCTTAAGAGGCCTTATATGTACGTAAGTGCCGAACGCCTTTATACTGGACTAAACTCAAGGAAAACTAGATTCACGGGGTTGAGTTGGTTAGAGAAATTGAAGAGAAGGTAAAGGTGATTCAAGATTGTTTAAAGGCAGCTTGTAACAGACAAAAATCTTACTCATATTTAAAAAGGAAAGAGATCGAGTATCAAGTTGGTGATAGGGTATTCTTGAAAGTTTGAGGGAGAGAATAAAAACTAGAGAATGCTCAAAGAACCTTTCAAGCATTCGACCCCCTCTCTTTTTAAAGCCACAGGCCAAACACTCCCCTCCCTTAGAGTCCCATTCGGCACCATCACATCCTTACTCCCCATCTCCTAACTTTTCTATCCGATAATACCTTAATCTTATCCGAAAACTTCTCCACATCCATCAGCCCTGCTTACTTCAAACTCTCCACGGCAAGAGTACAAAACCAACACAACTCTTGTCGTCCACCTATGCAAAATAAAACACTCCAAAATGCACTCCTCCTGCTCGAACCTTGGACCTCTTCAGCTTTCACACACGCCACCTCATAGCTCCCAAGTGACGCCACTTTCCACTGGACCACAAGCTCATTTGTGTCCTATTTTCTCTTAATCTACTTAAGAGGCCTCATGCCTGAGACTAGGGTCCACTAAGCAAGAAAAATAAAATTTTCCTATGGTCTCCCCTATCTCTAAGGCTTCAAATAATCCCGATAATACCTTAATATTATTATTCTAAACGCTACACATACATACTAACTTCAATGCAAATAAATTAAAGTTTCGGGATTTTTGGGGCGTTACAGTTATTACTGGCAGTTATGCTGCTATATTGGTGGGTTGGTTGGGTGGGTCGATTTCATCCCCACATGGTGTGTTGGTTGGTACGGGTGGTGTGTTTGTTGGATTGGGGTGGGTTATATATTGCACCATATTGATTCTGTATTGGGCTTAGGCCCACATTGATTACTGTAATGGGATAAGGCCCACACTATACTATTGCTGAATAGGGCTCATGCCCAGACTGTTACTGCATGATAGGGGATTACACACTAAGTTCTCGTAACTCACCCTTTTCTTTTAACTATACAGGTAATCCCCAGTCTTAGATGATTTGGAGCTGCGAGGGACTCGGAGGTGGCCACATGTTCGCTAGTATTTTATTTTAGACCTAGTTATTTAAATTTTTATATTGGGTTGATATTTATGTAATAAGGCCTCTGGTGATTTTATTTTCTTTTAATTGGGTTTAATTCCTTATTTTGAAACTACCAAATTGATACAAATAAGTTTTCAAAAATAATAACTGTTTTAAAAGACAAATAAATATTTTCAAAATTTGAAATGACATTAATTAGAGTAGCTTCCGCGAATTTTTAACCAACTAAGAAACCAACAGTAACAAACATGGCTATCATTTAAAAACGGATTTCTCTCAAGAAGCCTGATTTCGAAAAACACTTCGATGTGACACGTCAGATTTGGTCGTAACGTATAGGCCGGGTTTGGGGTGTTACACTAACTATGTACATATATGTCCATCTCCACTATTTATGGTCTAATTACAACATAAGGACTTCCCATTTAATGTGTTTTATGCGATTAAGTCCTTTTTCGCAAATCGACACACAAACAATAGAATTTTAACACAAAATTTCCACACATGCTTAATTACATACTGTTAACACTAAAAATATTATTAAAATATTTTTCAGACCTCAGATTTATGGTCTCGAAACCACTATTCCGACTAGGGTCTAAACTGGGCTGTTACAACTCTCCCCTTAGGGATTTGCGTCCCCGAAAATCTTACCAGTGAATAGATTCAGATATTGCTCCCTCATAACATCTTCAGGCTCCCACATAGCCTCTTCAACTCCATGTTTGTGCCACAACACTTTCACTAAAGAAATTTTCTTATTTCTCAACTCTTTGATCTCATGTGCTAAAATTCGAATCGGTTCTTCGTTATACGATAGATCAGACTGAATCTCAACTTAAGTAGGGGCAATCACATGTGATAGATCGAATCTGTATCGTCTAAGCATCGATACGTGGAACACATTATGGATCTTTTCTAGCTCAGGTGGCAACAACAATCTATAAGCAACTGGCCCAATACGTTTAATAATCTCATACGACCCGATGAACCTCGGACTTAATTTGCCTTTTCTGCCGAAACGAAGTATTTTCTTCAACAGAGACACTTTCAAAAACACTTTATCACCGATCTCAAATTCAATATCTTTTTGTTTCAAATTTGCATAAGACTTCTGATGATTTGACGCTGCTTTGAAACTATCACGAATCACTTTCAGTTTTTGCTTAGTTTCTTTAATCAAATCAACCCCGTAAATCTTATTCTCACTAAGCTCAGTCCAATACAATGGAGTTCTGCATTTACGACCGTAAAGAGCCTCATATGGTGCCATTTTAATGCTTGATTGAAAATTATTATTATACGCGAATTCAATCAATGGTAGATGCTTTTCCCATGTACTTTCAAACTCAAGGATACAACATCTCAACATATCCTCGAGAATCTGAATGATTCGGTCGGATTGACCATCCGTTTGCGAATGAAATACAGTACTGAAATGCAGCTTTGTACTTAGAGCCTCTTGTAGTTTCTTCCAAAACCGCGAAGTAAACCTCAAGTCTCTGTCAGACACAATAGATAATGGTACCCCGTGCAATCTCATAATCTCAGAAATATACAATTTGGCTAATTTATCAAGCGAATAATCTGTTCTCACTGTAATAAAATGAGCTGATTTCGTTAATCTGTAAACTATCACCCAGATTGCATCTTTCTTTCTCGGAGATAAAGGCAACCCCCACACAAATTCCATTGTGATTCTCTCCCATTTCCACTCAGGAATCATGATTGGTTGTAACAAATCGGATGGAACCTGTGTCCAGCTTTGACTTGCTGACTAATTAAACATCTCGAAACAAACTTTGAGATATCTCGTTTCATACCATTCCACCAATAAAACTGTTTCAGATCATTGTACATTTTCGTACTTTCTGGATGAATAGACAAACGACTATTATGAACCTCGTTTAAAATCAACTGAATCAACTCTGAATTTTTCGAAATACAAATCCGATCTCGGAATCTCAAACAACCATCACTATCAACTCGAAATTCTGAATCAGAATTCAAACCACACTGAGCTCGTTTTGCCATCATTTCAGCATCACTTTTCTGGGCATCACAAATCTGACGTATAAACATTGGCCTCACTTTCAACTCAGCCAAAACTGAACCATCATCACACAAACCTATCTGAGTACTCATTGCTCGTAAAGTAAATAAAGACTTTCGGCTCAAAGTGTCAGCAACAACATTAGCTTTTCCAGGATGATAATCAATTACTAGTTCATAGTCTTTTAGTAATTCTAACTATCTCCGCTGTCTCAAATTCAATTCTTTCTGAGTCATCAAATATTTCAAGCTCTTGTGATCAATATAAATGTGACACTTCTCACCAAATAAGTAGTGACACCAAATCTTCAATGCAAATACAATAGCTGCTAATTCAAGATCGTGTGTCGGGTAGTTCTTTTTATGCGGTTTTAACTATCTTGAAACATAGGCTATAACTTTTCTCTCATGCATCAACACACAGTCTAAACCATTCAACGATGCATTGCTGTAAACTATGAATTCTTTACCTGGTTCAGGTTGAACTAACACTGGTGCTTCTGTCAACAATACTTTGAACTGTTCAAAACTCTGCTGACACTTTTCTGACCACTCAAATTTAACATCTTTCTGTCGCAGTTTCATCAACTGAGTCGTAGTCATCGAGAAGCCTTTCACAAACCATCTATAATATCTAGCTAGTCCCAGAAAGCAATGGACTTCAGACACATTTCTCGGAGGTTTCCAATCTAAAATTGCTGAAATCTTGCTCAGATCAACTCGTATTCCCGCAGCTGACACTATATGTCCCAGAAAACCAACCTCACACAACCAGAACTCACATTTACTAAACTTCGCATACAATTGCTTCTCGCGTAGAGTCTGTAACACGATTCTCAAATGCTCTGCATATTGCGTCTCATCACAAGAATAAATCAAAATATCGTCAATAAACACCACGACAAATCGATCCAAATATGGTCTGAATATCCAGTTCATCAAATCTATAAATACTGCAGGAGCATTTGTTAGTCTGAAAGGCATAACTAAGAATTCATAATGTCTGTACCTCGTTCTGAAAGCAGTTTTCGGCACATCAGAGTCTTTAACTCATAGCTGATAATAGCCTGATCTCAAATATATCTTAGAAAACATTGTAGCTCCTTTCATCTGATCAAACAAATCATCAATACGAGGAAAAGGATATTTATTCTTTTTAGTCACTTTGTTGAGTTGTCTATAATCAATGCACATTATCATAGTTCAGTCTTTCTTTTTCACAAATAAAACCGGTGCACCCTAGGGAGAAAAACTCAGTCGTGTAAATCCTCTATCGATCAACTATTGCAACTAAGACTTCAACTCTTTCAATTCTGTTGGTGCCATTCTATTCAGAGCTATTGAAATAGGGGTCATCCTCGGCACTAAATCAATACCAAACTTATCTTCTTATATTGGAGGTAATTACGGTAATTCTTCAGGAAACACATCTGGAAACTCGGAAACTACAAGCACAGATTCAACTTTCTTTTCTGTCAGTTTTGTATCTATCACATATGCCAGATAAGCTTTACACCCCTTTTTCACATAATTCAAAGCTTTCATCGAAGATATAATAGCCGATAGCCCATTCAAATCACTTGATTCAATTTAAACTATCTCACCATTCTGACTTCTCAAATCAATAGTCTTTCGTTTACAATTCACAATAGTTTGATGTAGGGTTAGCCAATCCATACCCAAAATTATATCAAATTCATCAAAAGGTAGCAGCATCAGATTAGCCAAAAAACAAATATCCCGAAACATCAATGGACAGTTCTTGCACACTTTATGAACCAGAACACACTTGCTTAAGGGGTTTGATACTCTAATTACAAACTCAGTAGACTCAACAAGTAGAGTCTTACTAGATACTAGATTCACACATACATATGAATGAGTAGATCCTGGATCTATCAATGCAATCACATCAGTATCAAAAAGAGTAAAAGTACCAGTTATGATGTCTGGAGATGACGCTTCCTCTCGAGCGTGAATAGCGTAGGCACTGGCAAGTGCTCTCGCCTCAAATCTCACAGCTGTATCTGTTGTCCCTCTCTGACTACCACTCACATTTTCAGTGTTTCTGGGTGGTCTACCTCTAGTTGTCGTATTACTCGGTCTCACACTCTAAACATTATCTTTCTCAGCTAACTCTGGACAATCTCGAATAAAGTGATCTCGTGATCCACATTTATAACAAGCTCTATTATTGTACTTGCCCCAGCATTCTCCGTTATGACGTCTTCCACACTGTCTGCACCCAGGTTTGTTGCTTTTGACACTTCCAACACTTGATTCCATTAGAGTTTGAGTTTTAGGACTAGTATTTTGTTTCAATCGATCTTTACTCGGATGTCCAAATGAAACATTTGAGCGATTAGCTGCATCTCTGAATCTCTTTGACAAAGGTTGATATGACTTACTTATTGAACTTTTTCTTTCATCTCTAGGCTCTGAATCTGCTTTCTTCTTTTCTTTACTAAGCTCCTCGGCTTTGCAAGCTCTTTCAACCAATACTACAAATTCATTCAAATCAAGTATTCCAACCAAAAGTTTAATGTCTTCATTCAAACCTTCGACGAATCGTTTACACATATTAGTTTCCGTCGAAACACATTCTCGTGCATACTGGATCAATCTTAAAAATTCTCGTTCGTATTCCGTAACAGACATACGGCCCTGTTTCAGCTTTAAGAACCTTTTACATTTCTGGTCTATAAATAGTTGACTGATATATTTCTTTCGGAATTCAGCTTGAAAAAAATCCCAGGTGATTCTTTCTCTCTGAACAACAGATAAAAATGTTTTCCACCAATTATATGTCGTATCTCTCAATAATGAAACATCGCATTTTAGGCATTCATCTGGAGTACATGATAATTCATCAAACACTCTAATGGTATTCTCAATCCAAAATTCAGCTCGCTCAGCATCATCATCAACTGTGGCTCTGAACTCTTCGGCCTCGTACTTTCGAATTTTATCCACAGGAGGTTTACTCAAGCGGATCGGGTCTGAAACTTGTGGCACTATAGGAACTTGCAGGGGTGGAGGTTGTTGAGCAGCTGGATTCATTCGAACGAACTCCGTAAACCACTCTTTCATCATTCGGAAGAAGGCTTGTTTTGCCTCTCCCTCATGACTACTAGCAATCGGCCTAGATTTAGCCAGCGTTGTCCCTTGAGTGGGAGTAGGCGCATTACTCTCAACATCATCAGCAACTGCTCGATCGGGATCCATTTACTATATGAAAACACATTTTCAACTGTCAGGAATCATCACACTATTGCAAATATATATATGGCATGTATAGCTAGACCCTCACATGCTACGTTAGTCCTAGAATCGACTAAACCATAGCCTTGGTACCAATAAAATGTAACACCCCTAACCCGTATCCATCGCTGGAATAAGGTTAAGAGGCATTACCAATCAAATCATAACATTTAACCATCATTGTTCAAACATCATTATAACATAATCAATCAATGTCTTTAAGTCCCTTAATAAGGTCTACGAGACCTTAAGCATGCATTGAAAAGTGGTCAGGACTAAACCGAACACATATGAAATTTTCTGAAACTTAACACTTTTCAAAGCTACAGAGGTCACACGCTCATGTGGGTAGGCCGTGTGCCTCACACGGCATCAGACACACCTGTGTGTCCAAGCCATGTCAAAACAGGGCATACATACTGACTTGTCCACACGGCCGAAGACACACCAGTGTGCTTAACCCGTGGTCGGCACTAACTTATTTCACACGACCAGTCACACGCTCGTGTGTCTAGCCCATGTGCAAGTTTGACTTGTTTCAATTTGTAAACTTAAGAGACACGGTCGAGCCACATGCCCGTGTGCTCGACCGTGTGGGAAAATATAGGCCACTTGCAAGGCCAATTTGCCACCCACACTTTGGGTCACACTTACAAGCATCCAACTATATAATTGCATATCCCAAATGCATTCAAAACATACAAAAATATGCACATTTTAACCTTCAACTATATCATTTATTTCCACACTCAAATCCAACTCAAACATACCAATCCCAAAATATCAATTTCACATCAGATTCATATAATCCATTCATCATTTAATCCTTACCAAATCTAAACATACAACATACCATTTCTATTTTACTAATTTATGTCAAAATGATCATTCACATAGAACACACATATACACATATAACCATCCTTTACACATACCCAAAGCATATACCGACATCATTAGACTATCAAGCCATATCACATGGCAAGATCTATACTTCTCAAAACATACCATAATCACTAGCCTATACAAGCCATATACCAAATTTACAACTTCTATAAGTACCAAAATAGATAGTCGATAGTGTGATTGAGTCGCAGACGATCCTTGGATCCAAGCTAGCTTTAAAGACACTGTAAAACAAATAAAACTTCACACAGTAAGCTTAAAAGCTTAGTAAGTTCACCATATAATACATTCAACTCAACATATCTAATTCAATATACAAAATAAACTATCACATGGTTCAAGTCGCATTGATATACAATCTCATCCGTAGTCAATACTCACATAGTCATCCATTTACTCATGTACGATATCGTGAACCGCATAGGTTCCATACGTACCTATGCCAGCACTTAATTATCGACCACTTTTGCTACGCAAAGCTCAATACCACAATTCAAACAATCTTCATTAATCATTCAATATACTCGCACACTTAGCGCTAATTTCTTAGCAGAAGCTTTAATATCATCGCACACTTAGTGCCCTTACATTAAACTGAATTTAACTAGGTATCGCACATGCAGTGCCAATCAATATAACCGATGCTTTCTTTATTTCGCAGACACAGTGCCGTTCACCACTGTATCAATTCTATTTCGTACACTAAGGGCCACATATCTCAATTCCACACATATAAAATTTCTAATTCATCAACCACATAAATTCATTCATTACATAATATAATATACGATTTAAACAATTCATATTATACACGAACTTACCTCGGACGTCGAATTTACAAAACAAGTAGATCAATCGAGCACTTTGTTCTTGCCTCAATCTAAGTCTAAATTTCTCTTTTCTTAATCTATACATATTCAAATTTAGCTCATTCAATCACCAAATCATTCAATTCAATCCAAACACACATATTTAGGGCATTTTACAAAATAGCCTCACATTTTCACATTTCGACATTTAAGTCCTTATTTCATAAAATCGCAAAATACACACAATTTCATCATACCGTGCTTAGGCCGAATTTTTCTTATGTTCATACAAGCCCACATATTTCATTTATTTCACATTTTAGTACCTCAATTTCTCATTTTTACAATTTAGCCCAAATTACTCAAATTCATAAAAAATTCAAAGACAAAATATGTTAATCTATCACATATCTTTCATATTTGATCATCAACTATCACAAAGCTCAAGCATTCATCAATGGTAAAATCACCATCAAATTTAAAAATTAGGACATGGGCTTGATAGTATGTTAAGCAACGATAACAAAAACATAGAAATCATAAAAACCGAACATAACTCTTACCTTAATTAAGCAAAAATCTTATCCGAAACCTAGCTTTCTTTTTCTTTTATTTTTCTTTGTATTTTCAGTAATGGCGATGAGAAATAAGCATGAATTTGTCTTCATTTTCTTTAATTAAACTTATTATATCAATTACCATTTTACCCTTTTGTTAATTCATTTAAAATTCCACTAACTATGTACATATGTGTCCATATCCACTATCTATGGTCTAATTATAGCATAAGGACTTCCCATTTAATAAGCCATGACATTTAAGCACTTTAACAATTAACACACAGCTTTTGTATTTTATGCGGTTAAGTCCTTTTTCGTAAATCGACACACAAATGATAGAAATTTCACACATGCTTAATCACATACTGTAAACACTATAAATAATATTAAAATATTTTTTTGACCTCAGATTTATGGTCTTGAAACCACTATTCTAACTAGGGTCAAAACCGGGCTGTTACAGATTGCACCAGTGTGTCAAGAATACCGAAGTGTTGAGCGAGTCGAGTCACATAATGGCCTAAACAAATATGACCCTTCGTGTTGCACTCTGTCTGATGGCAAAAGGCAAGAGCAATGAAGTAAGATAAATAAAAAATACACCCTGTCGCCATGCTCCAAAGAAAATAAGCACCGATTGTACTGATGACTCTGGTGCTCTCTCTCTGACTGGTCAATGTGTGGGCCACGATGACATGAATTAATCTCAAAGCTAGAGGAAGAGAAATCGCCTTTGAGTGAATCACATCATAAGGCATTGTACTTGTCGTGAGGTTTACCCAGCAAATAGATCGCAAGTAATGTATGTACCGGTATAATCGAGGAAAGTTCTCGGCACTCATGAACTCGGTAGTGTAAAGTCCCAATACCAGTCGAAACTCAGAGACACTCATATTTCATGCCATACCACTGAGTCTAAAGGTGATGGTGCCCAGCTCGTCATGGGACAACATCACCTATTGAATGGTAAATGTGGAACAAAACTCCAAAGTCAGCTCCATGTATGTGGGCTCGATGATGGAAAAGAACCGTCCCACGGGGTTGTAGTAATGATGGCACAGACATGATCAACTAATTAGACCTGCTCCAAAGTGGCCCAATCAATACATCGGCCTAAGCGGAGTGGCCTCAGTCGAAGAAGCTGATATAAATCCTCTTGAGGACCCATTACAAATCGAAAAAATAGATGGCGAGCATCGATGGAAGCGCCTGAGGAGGAGGTCATGCCTAGAGTCTTCCACATTTTTGAAGTGGGGACAGTGGCTTTGGACTTGCCTCTAGTGTTCGTCATGGTATACCTAAAATATAGACTAATCCAATATCAATAAAACAAGAATAGAAACATCACCAATTAAAAACATAGAGAGGCCTATGAATAAATGTTTAAATAAAAATACAACAATAACTATCCTAGCGTGACGAATATAAAAAATATAAGTGGCCTAGATAGATAATTCATTCCTAAAATCATATGTACTAAAACCCAAGCATGCAAAAACTAGGGACTAAATTTATCAAATAGGCATACTAAAGCACGAAGAATAATACAGACGTGGAACAAAAATAGATAGGATGGAACAAAAGCTAATACGAATGATGATGATGATGATGATGATGACGATGATGATAATAATAATAATAATGATGATGATGATGATGATGATGATGATGATGATGATGATGATAATAATAATTTAATACGGAAAAGAAATAATAGTAACATAAAAACAAAATAAAAAACTAAACCTACTAACAATGAAAACTAAAGTCAGTAATAAAAACAAGAAAAATAAGAAAAATAAAGTAACACCAAAAACAATAGTGACAATAATAATTAAAATAAAACTAAAAGTAATCGGACTAAGAACAAAAGAATACCAGGAAGCATAATAATAATATTAAAATAATAAGAAGAAATAAATAAATAAATAAATAAATAAAAGAAATACAAAGATTAAGACGGTGGTCAGTGGTCGGAGTTGAGGGGCAGTAGTTGGTGTTGATGAAGAGGGCACTGTGCAAGGGAGAAGAGAGGGGCTGGTCGGGGGGCGGAGGGGTTCGATTGTGATGGGGAAGAGAAGATGGGCGCAGAGGGTTGCGGTTTGAAAAATGGGCAAGGGAAAAGAGATTGCTAGTCATCGATGGGGGGAGGGGGACGAGATGAGGGGGCAGGGGTATGGGGTCGGCACGATGGAGAAGAAAGAAAGGAAAAGGGAGGAGATAGGGTGTGGGGGCATGGGTGGTGGTGCGGTGAGGTGGCCGATATGGTGAGGGAGTGGTTCGATGGCGACAAAGGGGTTATGGAATGGGGCTTCGCCGGACGAGCAAAGGGAGTTTGACAATGACTATGGGGTTGCGAGTGGTAGAAAGAGAAAGTAAAAAGAAAATGAGGTTAGGGTTTGGGTTAAAAAGGGTGAAAGGGTCATGCGATGGCCCGTGTTGGGCAACACGATCGTGTCACACACCCATGTGGTTCTTTCGAGCCCATGTGCAAGGCCTTGTGTGTGTTCCTTCACTTCTCTCACGCCCGTGTCTCGCACACAGCCATGTATTTTTCCCGTGTAACTCTCTGACATCGAATAAAATTGAAAAAAATTAGCTCTAGTGTTCATACTGCCTCGAACACGCCATTATGTCCCGGCTATGTGGCACACACAACTGTGTCTTTGTAACAACCCGGTTTAGACCCTAGTGAATAGTGGTTTCGGGACCACAAATCCGAGTCAAAAAATATTTTGATATTATTTTCTGTGTTTACAGTATGTGATTAAGCATGTGTGAAAGTTTTGTGAATTAATTTTATTGATTGGTTGTTTAATTTGAGAAAATGGCTTACTTGCATAAATTGCAAGAGTGACTTGCTATTTGTTAAAGTGCTAAATTACTATGTTCTTTTATTGTAGAGGCCTTAAAATGAAATTAGGCCATTATATGATGGTATGGACGGTAGTGGACAACCATTTTTAAGCTTTTATATTATTTCATTAAGGATAATATGGTAATTATGTTAATAAGCTTAATATAATAAAACAAATTGATGAAATAATGTTCATCTTTGTTGTTTCCACCAAAAATAAGAAGAAGAAAAAAATAGGTTTTAAGCTTTGGTTTCATTCAGCCTTATTCAAGCTTAATCAATGTATGTTTTTGTTTCAATTTTTGATAATTTCTACTTTTTTTGTGATCGTTGCTTTGAGTTCTAGCTAGCCCATGCCCTAATTTTTGAATTGGTTGAAGATTTTGAGTTATGCCATTGATGAAATTGTGAGCTTTGTGATGTTAGTTAATGAATAATGAAGAATATGTGTTGGGTTAACATGTTTTTTGAATTTTTGATGAATTCGAGTAGTATGGGCTAAAATGTGAAAATGAGAGATTGAAGGACTAAAATATGAAATAAATAAAAGATATGGGCTTATATGGATTAATGGAATATTTAGCCAAACATGTGTATAAGGAAATTATGTGTATTTTGTGATTTTATAAAATAGGGACTAAAATGTCAAAATATGAAAATGTGAGGGCTAATTTGTAAAATGCCCTAAATATGTGTTTACGGATTGAATTGAATGATTTGGTGAATGAATAAGCTAAACTTGAATGTGTATAGATCAATAACCAAAGAAAATGGAATTAGATCGGGGGAAATTGAAAGTAGTCGAATAACTGTTCGTTTCCATTCTTTCTAGCACGAGGTATGTCAATATACAAATAAATGTGTTCAAATTGAATTATTATTGCTATATATATATATATATATATATATATATATATGAATTATGATATATAGCTATTCGAGCTGAATATGTGGTATTCGGGAAAGTGTCGATAATGTGACGACGTCCAAAAAGTCTCGTACGAACCTTAGGAATAGTTAGGATACGTATGACAAGACATAGGATTCCGATATGTGTTATCGTGTAAGACCACGTCTGGGACGTTGGCATCGACTTGAGATTTACATGTAAGACCATGTCTGGGACATCGGCATCGTATATGATTTTGTGTAAGACCATATATGGGACATAGGCATTGATATTTAATTACATGTAAGACCACGTCTAGGACGTTGGCATTGTATGAGGTTTTCGAGCTATCAACGGGCATTCCGAGATATGATTGAATATGTGAATATGTATCCGTTTTAGATACGTATGAAATGTATATGAAATTTGGCAACGAAAGATAAGTATGATTATGATCATTTGATATGTGAGCTTTATGAAAATGTGATATGTTTGTAAGCAAGTGGTTAAGAATAATTGAGCCAAATGAGAAATATGAATTTGCTATTGTGTTATGGCATAGCTTATATGAATGAAATGGTTTATAAATGTTCTATGGGATAAGTTTATTTGTGTATGGCTTACTACGCTTTTGAAACTTACTTTGTGTGCGTTTGCATTGTTTTATAGATTATCAAAGCTATTGGAAGCTAGGGGATCATCGAGGATTATCACCACACTATCAAACTATATTTTGGTACCTTTTGAAACATATTGAAGTATGGCATGTATAGCCTAGAAGTGTTAAGATATGTTTCAGGACATGTATATATATAGCCATGTGGTATGGCTTGATAATGAATGTGAATATAGGTGTATTTAGTCCATGTTAGGTGATGCAAAAGTTGGCATGTTTTGATGTGAGTTTGGTATTTTGAATTGGTATGTTTGAGTTGCATTTGTATATGGAAAAGAATGATGTTATTACAGGTCAAATTGTGAATGATTTGGTATGTTTTTTGTTGACTTTGGGATATGAATTGATGATTGTTTGATCCTTGCAGATATGACCCAAAATGGGTGGCAATTTGGCCTTGCAAATGGCCTATAATTGCCCACACGGTTGAGCACAGGGGCATGTGTCTCGACCTTGTCCTTTACTGTCCCAATTTGAATCTAGTCAGAATTGCACACGAGCCAAACACACGGGCGTGCGACATGCCGTGTGATTCAAGTTAGTGTTGCACACGGGCCAGACACACGGCCGTGTGATAGGCCTTGTGATTCCAGTCAATTTTGCACACGGGCTGAGACATGGTCCAAGGCACGGCCGTGTGCCTTGTTTTGAAAGAAAAATTTTCTGAGTTTCGCAAAGTTTAAGTATGAGATTAGTTTTGTCCCAAACCTTCTTTAAAGCATGTTTAAGGTCTCGTAGACCTTCTAAAGGGACTATATGAGTATGAATTATTATGAAATGGTGTTGTATGATTGATGTTGTGAAATGAGTGTAAAATGTTCCAATATGTCCGGTAATGCCTCTTAACCCTAGTCCGGTGACGGATACAGATTAGGGGTGTTACATTTTATTGGTATCAGAGCTACGATTTAGTCGATTCTAAGACTAACGTAGCGTCTGAGGGTCTAGCTATACATGCCATATATATACAAACTATGATAGTGTGATGAATCCTGACAGATAAAATGTGTTTTCCGTATAGTAAATGGATCCTGAACGAGCTGTAGCTGACGATGTTGAAAGTAATACGCCTACTCCCGCTCAAGGGATAACGCCATCTGATTCTAGACCGGTTACTAGCAGTTAGGAAGGAGAGGCTAAACAAGCCTTCTTCCAAGTGATGAATGAGTGGTTCACTCTGTATGTTAGAGTAAATCTGGCTATTCCTAAACCTCCACCCCCACCTAATCCCCCTCAGACTCCTGTTGTACCTCCGGTTATGATTCCGAATATGTTGAATAAGCCTCCGGTCGATAAAATTTGTAAATATGGGGCCGAAGAGTTCATGGCCACTAATGATGATAATGCACAGAGAGCTGAGTTTTGGCTTGAGAATACGATTCGAGTATTTGATAAGATGTCGTGTACCCCTGATGAATGTGTGAAATGTGTCATTTCTTTGTTGAGACATGCAGCTTACCAATGGTGGAAAACTTTGACTTCTGTTGTTTCGAAAGAATGAATTACCTGGGATTTCTTTCAATCTAAATTTCAGAAGAAATATATTAGTCAGAGCTTCATTGATCAAAAGCAAAAAGATTTTCTTGAATTGAAATAGAGCCGTATGTCTGTTACAGAATATGAGCGAGAATTTGTGAGATTGAGCGGGTATGCACAAGAATTTGTTTCGATTGAGGAAATAATATGTAAAAGGTTTGAAGACAGCTTGAATGAAGATATCTGTTTGTTAGTCGGAATTCTGAACATAAAAGAATTCGTTTTTCTTGTTGATTGAGCGTGTAAAGCTGAAGAACTCGGGAAAGAGAAAAGAAAAGCTGATTCAGAAGCTAGAGAGGTGCGAAAATGAACAAAGAGTAAGTCATATCAATCGGCATCAAAGAAATTTCGAGATGATTATAGTCGTTCAAATACTAATATGGGACATTCGAGTAGAGATCGTGCAAGATCACATTCGAGTTTCTGAGCTCCAACTACTTTGATTGCATGTGTTGGAAATGTCAGATTTGAGTGACCCAAGTGTAGACATTATGGTAAAAGACATCCAGGCAATTGTTGATTAATGGATCGAGCTTGTTTCAAATGTAGATCTTTAGATCACTTTATCTGAGACTTTCCTAAGTTTGCCAAGCAAGAGATTGTACAGAATCCGAAGTCGAATAACGCTTCAGCTAGGGGTAGACCTCTCAGAAACACGGGAAATGTGAGTGGTAGTCAGAGAGCTACGAAAGATGCAGCTGCGAGATCTGATGCGAGAGCACCTGCCAGAGCTTATGCTATTCGAGCTCGTGAGGAAGTTTCGTCTCCAAATGTCATTACCGATACTTTTATTCTTTATGATATTTCTGTGATTGCATTGATAGATCTAGGGTCTTCTCATTCATATATATGCATGAACTAAGTATCTAGTAAGACGTTGCCTATAGAGTCTACTGAATTTGTAATTAGAGTATCAAACCCCTTAGGCAAGTGTGTTCTGGTTGACAAAGTGTGCAAGACTTGTTCGTTGATGTTTCGAGATATTTGTTTCCCGACTAATCTGATGTTGTTACCCTTTGATGAGTTTGATATGATTTTGAGAATGGATTGGCTAACATTGCATGATGCTATTGTGAATTGCAAACGAAAGACTATTGATTTGAAATGTAAGAATGGTGAAATAGCACAGATTGAGTCCAGTGATTTGAATGGGCTACCGGCAGTGATATCTTCGAGGAAAGCTGTGAATTATGTGAAAAAGGGTTGTGAAGCTTATCTTGTGTGTATGATTGATATGAAAGTGACAGAAAAGAAATTTGAATCAGTGCCTGTGGTTTGTGAGTTCCCTGATGTGTTTTCTAAAGAATTATCGGGATTACCTCTGATATGAGAAGTTGAGTTTGGCATTGAGTTAATGCCGGGGACGACCCCTATCTCAATAGCTCCGTATAGAATGGCTCCGACAGGATTAAAAGAATTGAAGTCTTAGTTGCAAGAGTTGACAGACAGAGGTTTCACAAGACCGAGCTTTTCTCCTTAGGGCACTCCTATTTTGTTTGTGAAAAAGAAAGATGGCACGATGAGAATGTGCATTGGTTACCGTCAGTTAAACAAAGTGACTATTAAGTACAAATATCCTTTGCCCAAAATTGATGATTTGTTCGATCAGCTGAAAGGAGCTACTATTTTTTCAAAGATAGATCTAAGATCGAGATACTATCAGTTGCGATTAAAAGATTCAGACATTCCAAAAACTTCCTTCCGAACAAGGTACGGGCCTTATGAATTTTTAGTTATGTGTTTCGGACTAACAAATGCTCCTACTGTCTTTATAGACTTGATGAATAGAATTTTCAGACCGTATTTAGATCGATTTGTTGTTGTATTCATTGACGACATTTTGATTTATTTACGTGGTGAAATTGAGCATGCCGTATTTATTTGCGTGATGAACAGCTTTTTGCTAAGTTCAGTAAATGTGAATTCTGGTTATGTGAAGTCAGTTTTCTGGGCCATATTGTGTCAGCATCCGATATACGAGTTGATCCGAGCAAGATTTCAGCTATTTTAGAGTGGAAACCTCCGAAAAATGTGTCTGAAGTTCGCAGTTTTCTGGGACTTGTTGGTTATTACCGATGTTTCATAAAAGGCTTTTCGATGATTGCAACTCCGTTGACGTGATTGCTTTAGAAAGATGTGAAATTCGAATGGTCTGAAAAGTGTCAGAAAAGCTTTGATCAGTTGAAAGCCCTATTGACTAAATCTCTAGTGCTAGTACAACCAGAATCTGGTAAAGAATTTGTGATATATAGTGATGCTTCGTTGAACGGCCTGGGATGTGTTTTGATGCAGGAGGGAAAAGTTATAGCTTATACCTTGAGACAATTGAAATCGCATGAAAAGAATTATCCGATGCACGACCTTGAATTAGTTGCGATCATGTTTGCTCTAAAAATTTGGCGCTACTATCTTTTCGGTGAGAAATGTCATGTGTTTTCAGAACATAAAAGCCTAAAATATCTGATGACTCAGAAAGACTTGAATCTGCGACAGAGAATATGGTTAGAACTGTTAAAAGATTACGAGCTTGTGATTGATTATCATCGAAGAAAAGCAAATGTTGTTGCTGATGCTTCGAGTCAAAAATCGTTGATTGTGCTACGTGCGATGAACGCTCATTTAGTTCTGCCTGATGATGGTTTGGTTTTAGCTGAATTGAAAGCCAGACTGTTGTTTTTACAGCAGTTTCATGATGCCCAAAAAGTTGACAATGAAATGCTAGCGAAACAAGTTCAGTGTTTCCGAGATCGAATTTGTGTTTCGAGAAATCCAGAGTTGATTCAATTGATTTTGAAAGAAGCTCATAGCAGTCACTTATCTGTTCATCCAGGAAGTACAAAGATGTATAATGATTTGAAACAACTTTACTAGTGTCCTGGAATGAAAAGAGATATCTCTGATTTTGTTTTGAAATGTTTGATCTGTCAGCAAGTTAAAGCTGAACATCAGGTGCCATCCGGTTTGTTACAACCGATTATGATTCCCGAGTGGAAATGGGATAGAGTGACGATGGATTTTGTTTTTGTAACACCCCAAACCCGGCCTAGACGTTACGACCGGACCTGGCATGTCACATGAAAGGAATGTCTAAAAACTGTGCGTTCGTTAAAAGTTCGTATTCTTTATATTTGTTGTGAAAAATCGAGTTTAAGTAATTTTGAATAAGAAACAGTTTATTAACATTTTAGGGAAATCCCAAATTAAACATTCCACAATAATAAGCAGTAACCAAATTAAAAGCTAAAATCAAATCAAATACCATAGGCCTTATTACATAACAGAATCCCAATATATAAGTTCAAAATAAGGTAATGTAGTTCACAGAAGAAATAGTAACGCATGGCCACCTCGAGTCTGCCTCAGCTCCAAGTCCTCAAACTAGGGATTACCTGAAACATTTAAAAAGAGGGGTTGAGTTTACGAAAACTCTGTGTGTACACCCTCATCAGTAAGAACATGCATTAAAACAATCCGGGTCGAAGCCCATTACAATAACGGTGGCAATTGGCCTTAGCCCAAAATAGCCTCGGTTCGACCTTAAACCATATCATATGTCACATATCATATATAAATCTGGGCCTAAGCCCATCTCAGTAATATAATCCTTATATGCAATGCATTAATTCCCATACCAGCCGAACACTCCGTCTCTCATCCAACCGTGCACTTCTGTGGGGATTTAATCAACCCACCCATCCGAACACTCCTTATGTAACACCGGTTGCGACATTACCTTAACGGTGCAGCATAGCTGCTCGATGGCTAAAAAGCCTTCGGTGGATCCACAGTCGTCAAGCGACCATGCAATCCTATTTGCACTTCCCCTTTCAATATCATATCCCAAGCCCATGCAACATGTCATGACATAATAATTCGTGTATGCAGTATGACATGTATGCAAATCATATATCAGATAACGTATGAAACGAATTACCATCATAATCAGAATAATAATATACAACATAATCAAGCTAATCAACCTCTAAGGGTATACAGTAATTTTACCTACTAGGGGTATTTTCGTAATTTATCCACCAAGGGTATTTCGGTAATCTCGGACGTGCAATGGCCTTTCCATAGGCCCAATGTCGCCACGAGCGACTCAACTACCATTCCCAGTCGTACCGGACTATTGGATCTAAAACCCAATTTCGGCCCATTCGGGCCCACACGCTCGTGTGGCCCACCTAACACAAATCTAGCCACGTATATGAGATTCACCTAGTCTAGTTCACTATATACTAACATTTTATTCAATTGGGCCCACGGGCCCATTGGGCCCACTTCGGCCCATCGCGGCCCTAAGCAGCCTCAACCCACAAGAATACTACTGATGGCCTCAACTATCGCGTCGAAGCCTCACACGTGCGCTCGCATGCTCGTGTGGCTACTATTGCCGTGACCGGCACTTCGGCAATTTGCCGCTCTACAACTAGAGTAGATAAGTACACACCTGATAGGAATCTGGTGTTAAACCGCTCTGCGACCACTCCTGTGCCTAAACGCCCACCAAGGTATGTTAACTCTCCTCCTAGGATGCTCTATATATAGCTAGCTTTTCACCTTCCATCTTTGTATCTTTCCGATGTGGGATCCCTTCGTCAGTAGAGTTTAAATTCAACTGAAACTCTTGCCGTCCAATCTGCAAAATAAATACTCCCTTGCTTCTCATGAGATTCGAACCCAGGCTCCCTTGCAACATAATCCACGCCGCTAACCACTTGGCCACAAGCTCCTCTTGTGTCTTAAACCATACGCAACTGAATTTGAATCTATAGCCCAATTCTAAGGTCCAAGTAAAAAGAAAACCAAAATGCAAGAGCCAAGACTTGAACCTTGGACCTCCTTCCTTCCTTGTGCCGTCACCCCCTTGTCTCTTATGTGGCGTCACTTTGCCACTACACCACACACTCCTCTTGTGTCATTTTCCTCCACATTTTATTCTTAAGGCCTACCTGCCAACTTCTAGGGTTTTTTCCACTTAAAACCAAAATTTTCCCAAAGCCAAAGTTCGATCCCGAAACTTCATAAAAGCCCTCAAACCTTTCAAAATCACTTATCTAATAAGTCCAACTTGCACTAAAGCCAACCTCTTGTTCTCCAAAAATTTAAACGCTACTACGCTCAAGGCCCATTGGGCCCAATCCTACTAGGCCCAATTTCGGGATGTTACAGTTTCAGGTTTGCCTTTAACTTCGAGGAAGAAAGATGTAATCTGGGTTATAGTTGATAGAATGACAAAATCAGCTCACTTTATTCTGGTGAGAACGGATTATTCACTTGATAAGTTAGCTAAATTATACATTTTTGATATTGTGAGATTGCACGGGGTGCCACTATCTATTGTGTTTGACAGAGATCTGAGGTTTACTTTGTGATTGTGGAAGAAACTGCAAGAGGCTTTAGGTACAAAATTGCACTTCACTACTGCTTTTCATCCACCGACAAATGGTTAATCCGAACGGATTATTCAGATACTCGAGGATATGTTGAGATGTTGCATTCTTGAGTTTGAAGGTACGTGGGAACAGTATTTGCCATTGATTGAATTCGCGTATAATAATAGTTTTCATTCGAGCATTAAAATGGCACTGTATGAACCCTTGTTTGGTAGGAAATGTCGAACACCTCTGTACTGGTCTAAACTTAATGAAAATAAAATCCACGGGATTGATTTGATTAAAGAGACTGAACAGAAAGTAAATGTGATACGAAATTATCTGAACGCAGTGTCTGATCGACAGAAATCATACGCAGATTTGAAAGGAAAATAAATTGAATTTGAGATCGGTGATAAAGTATTTTTGAATGTGTCTCCGTGGAAGAAAATACTCCAATTCGGCAGAAAGGGCAAATTGAGTCTGAGATTTATCGGGCCGTATGACATTATCAAGCGTATTGGGCTAGTTGCTTATAGACTGTTACTACCATCTGAGTTAGAAAAGATTCACAATGTATTTCATGTATCGATGCTTCTACGATACAAATCAGATCCTTCGTATGTAATTTCTCTGTCTGAGATAGAGATTCAGTCCGATATGACTTATAAAGAAGAACCGATCCGTATCTTAGCTCGTGGGGTTAAAGAATTAAGAAATAAGAAAATTTCGTTAGTAAAAGTAATGTGGCATTGACACGGTGTTGAAGAGGCTATGTGGGAGCCCGAAGATGCTATGAGACAGCAATATCCGAATCTGTTCAACGGTAAGATTTCTGGGGACGAAAATCCTTAAAGGGGATAGTTGTAACAGTCCGGTTTAGACCCTAGTCGAAATAGTGGTTTAGGGACCACAAATCTGAGTTTGAAAAATATTTTAATATTATTTTCCGTGTTTAAAGTATGTGATTAAGCATGTGTGAAAGTTTTGTGAATTAATTTTATTGATTAGTTGTTTAATTTGAGAAAAGGGCTTAATTGCGTAAATTGCAAGAGTGACTTACTATTTGTTAAAGTGCTAAATTGCTATGTTCTTTTAATGTAGAAGCCTTAAAATGAAATTAGGCCATTATATGATGGTATGGGCGGTAGTGGACAACCATTTTTAAGCTTTTATATTATTTCATTAAGGATAATAAGGTAATTATGTTAATAATCTTAATATAATAAAACAAATTGATGAAATAATGTTCATCTTTGTTGTTTCCATCGAAAATAAGAAGAAAAAATAGGTTTTAAGCTTTGGTTTCATTCGGCCTTATTCAAGCTTAATCAAGGTATGTTTTTGTTTCGGTTTTTGATAATTTGTACGTTTTTGTGATCGTTACTTTGAGTTTTAACTAGCCCATGCCCTAATTTTTGAATTGGTTGAAGATTTTTAGTTATGCCATTGATGAAATTGTGAGATTTGTGATGTTAGTTGATGAATAATGAAGGATATGTGTTGGGTTAACATGTTTTGTATTTGAATTTTTGATAAATTTGAGTAGTATGGGCTAAAATGTGAAAATGAGAGATTGAAGGACTAAAATATGAAATAAATGAAAGATATGGGCTTATATGGAGTAATGGAATATTCAGCCAAGCATGTGTATAAGGAAATTATGTGTATTTTGTGATTTTATAAAATATGGACTAAAATGTCAAAATGTCAAAATGTCAAAATGTGAAGGCTAATTTGTAAAATGCCCTAAATATGTGTTTACAGATTGAATTGAATGATTTGGTGAATGAATAAGCTAAATTCGAATGTGTATAGATCGGGGGAAATCGAAAGTAGTCGAATAGCTGTTTGTTTTTGTTCTTTCCCGTACGACGTAAGTCAATATACAAATAAATGTGTTCGAATTGAATTATTATTGCTTTTATATATATATGAATTGTGATATATGACTATTTGAGCTAAATATGTGGAATTCAGGAAAGTGCCGATAATGTGACGACGTCCAAAAAGTCCTGTACAAACCTTAGGAATAGTTAGGATACGTATGTCAAGACATAGGATTCCGATATGTGTTATCGTGTAAGACCACGTCTGGGACGTTGGCATCGATTTGAGATTTCCGTGTAAGACCATGTCTGGGACGTCGACATCGTATATGATTTCGTGTAAGACCATGTCTGGGACAGAGGCATCGATATTTAATTACATGTAAGACCATGTCTAGGACGTTGGCGTTGTATGAGCTTTTCGAGCTATCCGAGTATCCTTATTTGTTCCGAATGGTTCAACGGGCATTCTGTGATATGATTGAATATGTGAATATGTATCCCTTTTAGGTACGTATGAAATGTATATGAAATTTGCAACGGAAGATAAGTATGATTATGATCATTTGATATGTGAGCTTTATGAAAATGTGATATGTTTGTAAGCAAGTGGTTAAGAACAATTGAGCCAAATGAGAAATATGAATTTGCTATTGTGTTATGGCATAGCTTATATGAATGAAATGGTTTATAAATATTCTATGGGATAAGTTTATTTGTATATGGCTTACTAAGCTTTTGAAACTTATTTTGTGTGTGTTTGCATTGTTTTATAGATTATCAAAGCTACTGGAAGCTCGGGGATCGTCGAGGATTATCACCACACTATCGAACTATATTTTGGTACCTTTTAAAAATTTACATATTGAAGTATGGCATGTATAGCCTAGAAGTGTTAAGATATGTTTTGGGACATGTATATATATAGCCATGTGATATGGCTTAATAATGAATGTGAATTTAGGTGTATTTAGTCCATGTTAGGTGATGCAAAAGTTGGCATGTTTTGATGTGAGTTTGGTATGTCGAATTGATATGTTTGAGTTGGATTTGTATATAGAAATGAATGATGTTATTACAGGTCAAATTGTGAATGATTTGGCATGTTTTTTGTTGTCTTTGGGATATGAATTGATGATTGTTTGATCCTTGTAGATATGACCCAAAATGGGTGGCAATTTGTCCTTGCAAATGGCCTATAATTGCCCACACGGTTGAGCACACGGGCATGTGTCTCGACCTTGTCCTTCACTGTCCCAATTTGAAGCTAGTCAAAATTGCACACGAGCTAGACACACGGGTGTGTGACAGGCCGTGTGATTCAAGTCAGTGTTGCACACGGGCCAAACACACGGGCGTGTGACAGGCCATGTGATTCCAGTCAATTTAGCGAGCGGGCTGAGACATGGTCCAAGGCAGGGCCGTGTGTGGCACACAGCCTACCTTCTTTAAAGCATGTTTAAGGTCTCGTAGACCTTCTAAAGGGACTATATGAGTATGAATTTTTATAAAATGATGTTGTATGATTGATGTTGTGGAATGAGCGTAAAATGTTCCAATATGTCCGGTAATGCCTCTTAACCCTAGTCCGGCAATGATACGGGTTAGGGGTGTTATAGTCTTCAGGATGTTTGGACAATTTCAGGTCGTGTAACCTTCAAATTTTTGAAAAATTAAGTCCCAAGATTCACACGGCCAAGGACATGCTCGTGTGGGTCATATGGCCATGTTGCAAGGCTGTGCAACTCACAGTCAATTGCCCCAATATGCACACGACCATGTCACCAGGCTATGTGACACGTTCATGTAACATCCCGGTTTAGGGCCTAGTCGGAATAATGGTGCGAGACCACAAACCTGAGGTCTATGTATGAGTTTTTAAGGTTTATGCTATGTTTGCATGTTAGTGTGAAAGTTTCATGAAGCAATTTATTGAAATTTTGGTTGAATTGTCCAAAAGGACTAAATTGTAAAAGTTGTAAAAGGTGAGATTCTAGAAGCTATTTGTGTGAAATAGCTTTAGAATATTAATTAGAGTTCCTTAGATAGCAATTTACCCAAATTCTAATTTTTGGACAAAATTGGGCATAGATGAGTTAAAATAGAAAGTTTATCAAAAAGGGCATTTTGGTCATTTAACAATTAAATGATTAAAACGGAGGAAAAGATGACAAAATTCATTCATCTTCTTCTCCAAGGCTACCGAAATTTTCAAGAGCCATTGTTAGGGTTCTTCAAATTTTTCAAGCTTGCTAGTAAGTGCATCCAAGCCCCGTTTTTTATATTCTTCGTATTTTTGAAGTCCTAGTAGCATGAATAAGCTATTTTTAGCTATTTGATGAGCTATATTGATTGTTAAAAAATGTGGCCATGTATGACATGCATGTATGTTGATGTTTTATGGCAGATTATGGAAGCTTGATGTAGTAGAACATCTTTTGCTAAGTGATTTTCCATGAAAATGCATGTAGGGACTAGTTTGTGAAAGTTTTAAGCTTGGTCATACATGTGTGATTTAGTGAGAATTGGTGAATGCTTTAGTTGAGTAAGTGATTCGGCTAAGCATGAAAGGCTACAAAGTTGAATAAAAATCACTTTACGAGCCTTGGGGCAAAAGTGTAATTATGAGAAAGATTAGGGGCAAAAGAGTAATTTTTGCCAAGTATAGATAAGTGTCAATTTAGTCAATGTGTGAATTGAATAAGCTGATTTATTCAATATAGATCAAGAAAGACGAATCTCGGATCTAAACTGAGGCAAGAGCAAGGTGGTGGACTAAATTGCATAGTTCTATACTTTTGAGTATCGAGGTAAGTCTATGCTTAAACAATGCATTCATACTTACAATTTCTTAATGCTAGCTAGTGTGTAGCATGATTGAGAACCTATGTGGGATGAATGTGGTAGAAATTGTGAATTAATGTATGGTTAAGTAAGTAGATATGTGAATGTGTGGTGAGAATGCTAAATGGTGGGCTAAGTGCGATAACATCTTAATGCATATTGACGATAAGTTGGCTATGTGCGATGCTATCGTTAGGTATATCGTCTACTGGGCTACATGCAAAACCACTATGAATACCTTTATGGTAGGCTAAGCGTGATACTACCTTATTAATTGATTGTGGTGGGCTAAGTGCGAAACCACCGAGAAATTAGCTGTATGGATTAGCTGAGTGGTTGTATTATTAAGTTAATTAGCTGTGTGGATGAATTATCGAGATATGATGTTGTGTTGTATATTGTGTAAATGTGATATTGAATGCAGGGGTGCATTTCAATGGTTATGAGTATGTGACTCATGATGTGTTATGAATGTGGTAAGGGATAGAAAGAGTAAGCATAGTTGTACATTATATGTTAGTATGATGCTAATTGTTGTTTAGCTTATACTATGATGCTTAATTTTTTAATGGTTAACTTACTAAGCTCAAAGCTTACTCCCTTTCTTTTCCCTTGTTTTATAGAGTAAAAGTGTTGAATCGAGATACGAGGATCAATTGGAAGATCACCCACACTATCAGCACACTCTGGTACATGAAACTCAATGTTTTGTATATGGCATGTATAAGGGCTAGACAAGTTAGTGAATTTTGTTGTAAATGGCTAAGATGTGTTGGCCTTTAGATGGATAGTCTATTTTGTGTTATGCCGTCATTGTTGGCTACCATATTTATGAAAAGATGTAGTTATCTATGTGAGATTGCACTTTAATTTGAATTGCTTATGGATGTGTTGAATGAGTGCATGTTATGTATGCTATAGGGGTGAGAAGAGCTTAGCATATAGCTTTGTTCTTGTCCATGTGGATAGACACACGGGCGTGTGTCTAGCCATGTGTGACACACGGTCAGCCCATGGGCGTGTGACTTGGTCGTGTGTCACCTGCATGTTGATTTTTTAAGTCAAAATCGGCCACGAGCTACCCACGCGGGCGTGTGTCTAGACTCTAGGCCGTGTAAGTGAAGTCAGTGTTCACCACGATTGGAGAGCACGGGCATGTACCCTAGCCGTGGGGCATTGGTAGAATGCTTGAGTTTTTATGCACAGTTTGTGGACATGGGCATGTGTGACTATACACGGTCGTGTTATAGCCCGTGAAAGGGGTGTTACAGCTCGTGTGTCCAAACCGTATGTGCCACACACCCGTGTGTCCAAGCCATGTGGGTTAAAAACACATTTTTTTAAGATTTTAAATTAGCTTCCAATAGAATTACAAGAATTAGCAAAAGTTAAACATTCGAGATGCCTCCCGAGAAGTGCTTATTTAAAGTTTAAGCTCAACTTACCTTATGTATGTTTATAGTGGTTCTTGGAGTCGAAGCTACTCTCTATCATTTCTAAAATCGTCACCGCTCTAAAATTTGAGTCGATGTCTGTTTATCTTAAATGTGCCATATGCCGAATGTGTTACCTCTATCGTACCGTACGGGAAAATGGTTTGTACCACGAATGGACCTGACCATCTTGATTTCAGTTTTTCGGGAAATAATTTGAGCTTTGAATTGTATAAAAGGACACGATCCCCAACTGTGAATTGTTTGGGCTGCTTCAAACGAGTGTCATGGCATCGCTTTGTCACTTCTTTATATAGTCTAAAGTTCTCGTAAGCATTAGCTTACCACTCATCTATCTCATTTAGCTGCATCAATATCTTCTCACCTGCAAGTTTAAGGTCGTAGTTTAGAAATTTTATTACCCAGAATGCCTTATGTTCGATTTCAAGCAGTAAATGACAACTCTTTCCATATAAAAGTCTATAAGGAGATGTTCTTATGGGTGTCTTATACGTAGTCCTATAGGCCCATAAAACATCATCTACTTTTATCGCCAAATCCTTTTTATTTAACTCCACAGTTTTTTCTAGGATGCGTTTGAGTTCTTGATTCTCAACTTCAGCTTGCCTACTAGTTTGAAGGTGATAAAGGGTAGTTGTTCTATGATGCACTCCGTACTTCTTAAGGACCTTATCAAATTGAGCATTACAAAAATGTGTACCTCTATCACTAATAATCACTCTAGGTGTTCCAAATCGAGAAAAGAGCTTCTTAAGAAATTGAACTACAACTCTAGCATCATTTGTAGGTAAAGCTTGAGCTTCTACCCATTTTGACATATAATAAACTGCTACCAGAATGTACTTATTACCAAAAGAGCTAGGAAATGGGCCCATGAAATCAATGCCCCATACGTCAAAAATTTCACATGAAAGTATATAAGTTTGAGGCATTTCATCACATTTAGAAATATTACCTGTTCTCTGGCATCAATCACAATAAGTAACATACTTGTTAGCGTCCTTGAATAGTGTGGGCCAATAAAAACATGATTCAAAAGCTTTATGTGTTGTCTTAATTCCTCTGTAATGTCCTCCTATAGGTCTTGAGTGGTAGTGTTCCAAGATTTTATTCGCTTTTGATTTTGTAACACACCTTCGAAATACTTGATCTGCACATACACGAAAAAGAATATGGTCCTCCCAATAGTTTTTCACATCGGCAAAGAATCGCTTCTTTTGATGATGTGTCAACCCTTTTGGTAAGATGTTAGCGACCAAGTAATTTACGATATTTGCAAACCAAAGGACTTCAGAACCAGTTATAACCAAGAGTTGTTCCTTAGGAAATGAGTCATTTAACTCGTTCTGATTAAGCTCCTCGAGATAGGGATTCTCTACTCATGAAAGGTGATCTGTTTCAAGATTTTCAGCTCCCTTCTTATCTTGGATTTCCAAATCGAACTCCTGCAATAATAGAATCCACCTTATAAGTCGAGGTTTTGCATTCGATTTAGTTAGAAGATAGCGAAGAGCGGAATGGTTAGTGCAAACAACAACTTTAGACAATATTAAATATGATCTAAATTTATCGAATGCAAAAACCACAGCTAGAAATTCTTTTTCTGTAGTAGTGTAATTTCCTTATACATCTATCAAAGTCTTGCTAGCATAATAGATTGGCTAAAAATGCTTATCTCTTTGATGTCTAAGGATTGCACCTACTACAAAATCATTTGCATCACACATTAGTTCAAAGGGTAAATTCCAACCAGGTGCAACCACAATCGGGGCATTAATTAATATTTCCTTAAGAGTATTAAATGCTTCCAAGCATTTCTGACTAAAATTGAATGGCACATCTTTTTCTAGAAAATTAGTTAAGGGCTTAGCTATTTTAGAAAAATCTTTGATAAACCTTCTATAGAATCCGACATGTCCTAAAAAGATTCGAATAGCCTTAACTGAACTAGGGGGAGGTAGTTTTTTGATGATTTCAATTTTCGCTCTATCAACCTCAATCCCTTTACTAGAAATTTTATGGCCCAACACAATCCCTTCTCGAACCATGAAGTGACATTTTTCCTAATTAAGCACAAGGTTTGGTTCTCACATCTCATTAAAAATCATTTTAAATTTTTAAGACAAAAGTGGAAAGAATTACCGAATATTGAGAAGTCATCCATAAATGCCTTAATAATGTCTTCTAGAGTTCATCAAAGATGGTTAACGTGCAATGCTAAAAAGTAGTAGGATCATTACACAATCCAAAAGGCATTCTTCGATAAGCAAATGTACCATATGGACATGTAAATGTCATTTTTTCTTGGTCCTCGGAAGCTATCGGGATTCGAAAGTAGCTAGAAAGTCTATCTAGGAAGCAATAATATATGTGACCAGATAATCTCTCCAACATTTGATCTATAAATGGTAGAGGAAATTGACCTTTCCTTGTGGTGTCATTCAACTTCCTATAGTCAATACAAATTCTCCATCCCATGACTATTCTCGTTGGAATCAACTCATTTTTCTCGTTGGCTAAAATAATCATGCCTCCTTTCTTAGGAACAACCTGAACAGGACTCAGCCAAGTACTATCAGAAATAGGATAAATAACTCTAGCATCTAGAGTTTTAATTAACTTTGTAATATCCAGGATTTAGGGGTTATGAAATTTTCGCTTGAATGTGTGCATTGTTTTGTTGTGTGCTCTTTGTATGAATTTTAGGGACTTTGAGAATTTTAGAATGTAAAGGATTGCCTTAGAAAATATTAGATTTTAATTTTAGAAGGGGTGCTAAGCAAATTTGACCTTAAGAGAATTAATTGGAGGTTTTGATCATAAGTTGAGCTATTGGTAAAGTGGTGAAGGTGCATGGGTGAATGCATGAGGTGAGAGGTTCGAATCCTTTAGCTAGCAATTGGGAGGAATTTTAAGTTTTGTTTTCTTTCCTATAGTGTCGGTCAAATCTTATCCTAAATAGATGGACTATTCTTTTATTTTTGGATAGTAGACCAAAAGGAAAAGGCAAGTTAGGAGTTATGGTAAGGAATCAAGTTGATAAGGAAGGTTTAGGGGACAAGAGGCTTGAAGAGTGGGTGTTGTTTTGGAAGCTTTTCCATGGTCATTTGACCATGAACCTAGACGGCATAAGGGGCTAAGGGAGTGGTTTAATTATGTTGGAAATTATGGGGTTGATAGGGAAGAATTAAGGAGGAAAAATGGGGATTGTGTAGGCTAATGTGTTGGCCGAATTTTGGTATGGGATTAGGGAGGTTTTAGTTGACCAAAAAGTTGTCAATTTGTGCATTTTTCCTTTGTCCAATATTTTTTCTCTTAGCCGAATTTGTCTATTGGCATTTGGCAAAAACTTTGCTTTGTTTGGCCTTTGCATTTGACCAAATAGGTACTTTTATTTCTTCTTTTCCTCTCAAAGTTTTATTTTTTTTTGGAACCAAAATATTGTCACTTTTGAGGACATTTACCAATTCCTTTTCTTCCTCTCTAGTGCCGAACCCATCTTTCACCAAAAGCATTCTCTCTCATTTTCTTTTTCTTTTTCATTCTATTTCTCTCTTCTCTTTCCCTCTCATAGCCGAAACTATCCTATATCTTTTCATCATTTTTCTTTCTTTTCTTTCTTTTGTTAAAGCCGAAATCATCATTCTTTTTCTTTTAAGTTGTTAAGGCCGAATTTCTTTATAGTTTAAATAAGAGTTAATCAATCATCGTGTTCGGGTAAGGCTTTTTCTATCAATCGTTTCTTCTTTATTTTTCTTTGGATTAATCGATTTTAGGAATCTAATTCGCTTATTTCTCCGTGGCTAAACCTTTGAAGGAAGATTTTCGGGGTTTTCTCGTAGTCAATGTTTAGGGAGAGATCGTTCGAGTTTTGGATAATCCAAGGTAAGGGATAATGATATTCGGCCAAAGGCCATATCTTTTTAGTGATAACCGATTTCTCACATAGTGATATGTAGGTTCTGTCGATGTGTAGGCAAGAGTCGGAAATCCTAAAGTTCTATCGCTCTTTGTATTTGCAAGGTGTGTAACTTATACTAAATTTCTAATTGATTAATAGCTTTATTAATATAGATGTGTTTATAAAGAAATATAAATGATTATGGCTTTGGGTACCGTTCAATGGTACGGTGAATTGAGGTACGTTATTCCTTCGTACTATGTATGATTTTAATATGAAATATGTTCGATATTTGATTATGATTTTGGGATAATGTACAAGACATGATATTTGCATCAATAATAATGCTATATGCATAATATGAAATATGTCCGATTCCAATATGATTATGAGATATATGGCATGATTATGAAATGATATGTTATTGCATGGGCATATGGGTAATATTGAAAGGGGAAGTATTTCGGTGGTTTTACCACATAATCCGGTGACTTTGGTCACGATATTATAAATCCGGTGACTTTGGTCACGATATTATGAATCCGGTGACTCTGTCACGATTATCTGGTGGCTATGCCACGATTATAAGGGCAATGTGCATGTTGACTGCAGCAACTGCCTTCGATGGTGTGTAGCGGATGGAGGGTCGATTTAGTAATCCCCACGGTGTGATTGGTAGGTACGGGTGGTGCGTAGCGGATGGATATCTAAGTTGGTTCGG
Organism: Gossypium australe; assembly: GCA_005393395.2. Lineage (NCBI taxonomy): Eukaryota > Viridiplantae > Streptophyta > Magnoliopsida > Malvales > Malvaceae > Gossypium > Gossypium australe. Next base: position 46,256,243 of record CM016615.1, read on the forward strand.
GATTGCATTTCATTTTATATATATATAATCAATTATTATGTACTATGATCGATTGGACTTTTTAGTGTATTGTTACACATTGAGTCTATGGACTCACCCTTTTATGGGATATCATTTCAGGTGACACGCAATGATTTGGACCGGGTCAGCGTGGACTACGTGGTGGCCATTGCTCAATTTAATTGGGTTTTCCGTATTATTAAATTTACTACGTTTCCTATATATTTTGAGATTTAAATTTGGGATATGTTTTTTTGTAATAAGGCCGCCATTAGCTATGTTTCTTTTACATTTTAATTTATATTCTGCTACGATCAACTTTAATTAATTAGTTAAATATTTTCGATAATGTATTTTAAAAATTTAAGTTACAAAATGATTTTTAACGAGTACATATTTCAAATATATTCTCTTACTCTAATAAAATTACATGTTTTACCAAAACGACAAAACGAGTTTTTATCGAGGAGCATACCAGATCCGGTCGGGGCTTGTGGGCCGGGTTTGGGGTGTTTCAAACTTAGCTTTAACAGCTTCCTTCATGTTAGGATTTAACCTTCTTTGAGCTTGCCCTCATGGTTTGTACTTATCTTCCATTACAATTTTATGGGTGCAAAAAAAAAAAAAAAGGATTGATCCCTCTAATGTCGGAAATCTTCTAGGCTATAGTTCTTTTATGTTCTTTTAGCACTTGCAACAACTCATCTTTCTCATTTGGCTTTAAATTTGAGGCAATAATAACTGGTAATGTAGAATTGTCTCCAAGAAATGCATACTCTAGGTGATTTGGTAATTGCTTCAGTTATAATTTGGGAAGTTCTTCAATGGAGGGTTTTAATTTTAATTCATTGTTTACCTTAATGCCCTCATAATTCTTATGTCTCAGAGAAGACTAATTAGAATCTAAATCAATTTTTGTCTCACTTATCCCAGCATTATCCTCATCTTCCTCCTCTCATTGAACAAGACAGAGTTCCAACATGTCCTTATGAATAATTTCCTGTAATGAATCTTGAATAACTTGATCAATAGCGTCAACAAAAAAATAGGAAACATCTTGTTCTCTAGAGAATCGCATGGTATAATAGATTTTAAAAGTGATCTCTTCATCACCTACCCTAAGCACAAGTTTACCATCACCCATATCAATGTGGCTGAAAAAGGGCCACCTAAAATTAAAAGCACCTCACTGCCTCATCCATGTCAAGCAAAACAAAATCAATAGGGAATATGAATTTATCTACCTTTACAAGTACATCTTCAAAAATACCCCTAGGACATTTAACAGATCTATCGGCTAATTGAATACTCATCCTAGTGGGTTTTGGTTCCCCACGACCTAGTTGCTTGAACATTTTATAAGGCATTAAATTAATACTAGCACCCAAATCAGCTAATGCTTTCTCAATATTTATTTCTCAATATAAGGCATTAAATTAATACTTCATGGATCTTTCAACTTAGTTGGTAGTTTATTTTGGAGAATAGTTGAACATTCCTCATTAAGTTCCATAGTAGATAGTTTTTCAAACTTCCTTTTGTTTATTAATAGCTCTTTTAAGAATTTTGCATATGTGGGCATCTGCGAAATAGCTTCAACAAAAGGTAAGTTGATATGTATTTGTTTAAAAGTTCAAGAAATTTACCAATTTGTTCATCCATGCGGTCTTTCTTTAACTTTTCCAAATGTGGGATTGGTGGATTATATTCTTTAACCACTGGTGTCTGAATTTCTTTGGGTTTTACCCCCTCATCATTTTCCTTATTATTTTCCCATTGTAGCTTCTTTTCGGGTTCAGCCAACACTTTTCCATTCCTCAATGTAACTGCTTTCACATGCTCTTCTAGGTTGGGTTTGGTGTTACTAGGTGAACTTCCTTGTTGTTTTTCAGAAATCAAATTAGCAAGCTGTTCAACTTGATTTTTGAGCCTAAGAATTGTTGCATGTTGATTTTTCAAAGTTGTCTCTTGTTTTGAAAATGATTCTTTGATGTCGAAATAAATTTTGCCAACATCTCTTCAAGGTTCGGCTTCTTCTCTGGCTGATAAGGTTGTTTTAAACCCCGAAGGGGTTGTGATATTTGGTTTCCTTGATCATCCCATGAAAAGTTTGGGTGGTTTCTCCAACTTGCATTATAGTTATTACTATAAGGGTTATTTTGAGTTGTAGAATTATTACCCATATAATTGATATGCTCGTTCTCTATGCTAGGACCGAAGGGTAAGTATTCTGGATTATTTATTCCACCTCCATTTGTATCACATTGATCACCAGATTTGCCTGCGTAAAAAGATATAAATCATCAAATATTCTATTTAATATTTCTAATTGGTTTGATAACATGGTGATTGCATCTAAATTAAAGACACCAGCAACTTTCAATGGCTTCGACCTCATGACTTGCCACTGATGATTATTCAGTGACATCTCCTCAATAAATTCATAAGCCGCTTCAAGTGTTTTATTATTTAGAGTTCCACCGGCTGCTACGTCGATTAGTTGCCTAGTTTAGGTATTCAAACCATTGTAGAAGGTTTGAACTTGTAGCCATAAAGGTAACCGATGGTGACAGCACCTTCTCAATAAATCCATATACCTCTCCCATGCATCATATAACATCTCTAAATTGATCTGTACAAAGGAAGAGATGTCCTCAAATTGGCTATCTTAGCCGGAGGGAAGTGCTTTAGTAGGAAGTTCTTAGTCATTTGATCCCATGAAGTAATGGAACCTCGTGATAAAGAGTACAACCATTACTTAGCTTTGTTCCTTAATGAGAAAGGGAATAGTCGTAGGCGAATAGTGTCGTCAGTGACACCATCAATTTTGAAAGTATCGTAGATTTTTAGAAAGCTGTCCAAATGAGTATACGGATCTTCGTCTTGCAAACCATAGAACTAAACAAACTATTGAATCATCTGAATAATGTTTGGTGTTAGTTTGAAATTATTTGCAACAATAGTGGATCTTACAATACTCGATTCAGCCCCAGTTAAAGTAGGTTTTGCATAATCGTACATAGTTCGAGGAACTAGATCTGGAATTGCAGGATTTGCAGCAACTACAGGAGGTAGCTAATTATTCTGATTATCACCCATATTTTCAATAATAATAATGTCCTCTTGTTTGTTTACTCTATTTTATCGACTCTGCCTTGCTTCTCTACGATTTTTGCGAGTAATACTTTCAATTTCGCTGTCAAACAGTAATTGTCCCAACGGGTTTCTTCTTTTCATGAACTAAAAGAACTTGTCAAAAGAAAGTAAAGGAAAACAATAGAATGTAAAAATTAAACTAAAAACAAATTAAAAAATAAAATAAAATTTAAAATGGCTAATTTAATAAAAATAAAGTGTTCCTAATATTTTAGTCCCCGACAACGGCGCTAAAAACTTGATGGTCACTAAACTAACTATAAATACGATAAAGGAAGTGCACTTATCGAAAAATAGTATAGCTATGATGAGCAGAAGAAAATCGTATCCACGAGGACTAAATGTAACACCCTAACCCGTGTCCATCGCTGGAACAGGGTTAGGGAGCATTACTAAAATTTTCAAAACATTTACAGATAATTCATGTCAATTACTAATCATTTTCCGCAATTTTTTTATAACGTCCCTTAAATGGACCCTTGAGGCCCAATATGAGTATTTTGAGTCGGTACTAAATCGAGAACTCAGAGAATTTTTCACAAAAGTTCAAAATTTTTCCTTGGTACAGGGCATACACGCCTGTGTGGTCAAAGGACACGCCCGTGTGACCCTTTGACATACCCATGCTTCAGGCCATGTCTTACCCCGTGTAACTCCCTGACTTAGGTCACATGGCCAGCCACACACCCGTGTGCTAGGCCGTGTGGTCAATTTATTTTTCAAAAATTAGGTGCAGGTTTTACCCTGTCAGGTCACACGCCTGTGTTTTAGATCGTCTACCTCACACGACTGAGACACACGCCCGTGTCTCTGCTCGTGTGCTCAATTATGAGCATTATGTTTCTCAAATTTTAAGATGTAGGGGACACATGGCCAAACCACACGCCCATTGGCAGGCCGTGTGTCACACACGGTCAAGACACAATTCCATGTGTCTACCCGTGTGAACAAAATAAAGCCATTTTCTAGCTTTATTTCTCTCCCAAACTTTGCCAATGACCTAGACCAAAACTTTCATTTATATACCAACCAATTCAATCATCATAACCAAGTTAATTCTATCTTCTAACATGGCACATCATTACTTGCATTCATGTTTATAATCTTGCCCTTTTGTGAACATACATGTTAACATAATTTTATCAACCACACTAAACACATGGATATACATTATGGTATAACCTTATAATTTTACCAAAATAAATCTTTACTAGCCATTCCAATGGTTAGATTACAATGAACCATTTACATGCTAATGTGGCCAATTAACCTATACATGCCATTATAACCATAACTGATTTACCATATGTACCAAAATGGGCCGATGGATAGTGTGAGTGATCTCTGCCAAGCTTTCAATCCAACGAGCTTTTGATTCACTATAAAACATGAAATAAAACTAAGTAAGAATATAATGGTTAGTAAGTTCGTATAACATGGTACTTAACTTACAATTTATTCTTTTTTCAAGATAAACATGTAAGGCACATTCAATCAATTGATCTCAAGCCCTACACATATCCTCATTGCCCTTGTTAGTCATATATTCTATAATAACATCAAGATATATATATATATATATATATATATATATAGGCTCAACAAAAATTAGATTTCCAAACACATATGCTTTCCACTTCACATATTCATTTAATATGTATAAATCATATCTTTATATTACAAGTATACTTTCATAATAATTCATCTCAAGTTCAGATTACTTCATGTCGAAACTTTACTCATATCATTCGAAATATCAATGTCACACGAAGAGTACACTCAAGGTGTACAAATCTATAATCAAGGATGAATATATTCATCAAATAAATTCCATGTACAAATATTATCATCTCATATTTCTATATATCAATTATCATGTATCGTCTTTTTCATGTATTTCAGGCAAATACGTGTAATAACTCATTTCTTATTCATATCCTCTCATGTAAGGATTTTTCCCATTGAATTTATCTGAAATATCGATGGATACACAGGTAATACACTCGAGGTGTACAAATCAGGATCCGTCAATTCATATTCAGGAGTACCTATTTGGGCACTTAATCAGGAAACACACTCTCGAGCCACATATCATATAACATAATTACCAGTCCAGGCGAAATCCTCTCCGTAACATATGCTCAGAAGAGCTCAATTAGGATTACCAGTCTAGGCTAAATCCTCTCTATAACATATGCTCAGAAAAGCTCAATTAGGATTACCAGTCTAGGCTAAATCCTAATTGTAACATATGATCGAGAGGGATTATATCAGGATTACCTGTTTGGGCTAAATCTTATCTGTAATGAGGTCAATGGGATTACTCGTCCGAGCTAAATCCTGTCAGTAGCAAATACAGGATCTCATTCATTTCGGGAAATCACATATCCATCGATTTTTAATTTATTCAAAAAGAATTTGACATTTGTCAGGCAATTGTCAGGTATGTGATCAATCTCATATATTTATGCATTTATGCAATTCAAATGTTCACATTCAATTCAAGCATAAAAATAACATTTTTATCATTTATCACTTATAAGGTATTATCATTTACTTCAGTCACTTCCATTTATCGGGCTTCAATGAATATGTGAACATTTGTCGAGGTAAGTTCGTATAACTAAATTGTATATGTTTATATGCTTGAATTGAATGTGTACATAAAATCTACTAATCTGACATTTTCCTCTTTTCCTCGTTCTAGCTCCGAATTAGGTCTATCAAGATCTATACGAGTAAATTTAACATTCATTTAATACAATTTAAACTCACTTCAGTCCAGTTTACATCTTAGGCAAAAATTACCATTTTGCCCCTAAACTTTTAATTAATGATGATTTCGTCCCTAGGCTTGGAAAATGAAATTCATGCAATTTAATCCTTGTTCCAAGCCTAACCAAAATTTCAATATACAATTTACAGCACATGTATTTCATAAATTTTAGAATTTTTCTTCAATTTTCACAACTTTACAAATTAGTCCCTAGATCATGTTTTCATGAAAAATCACTTTCTAAAAGATGTTTATCTATCAACAACCTTTCATATTCTACCATAAATTTCAAAATTTTAGCATATTCATCCATGGAAAAATTTTCATACTTTGATAACTTTACAAATTGATCCCCCAAAATAGCTAGATTGTGTTATCCCGATCTCAAAAATATAAAATTTACTAAAAACTGGACTTGATTACTTACCTAATTATCCAAGAAAGCTTTCTTTATCTTTCTTATGGTTTCCATGCATTTTGGGGAAGAAAATGACATAAAATGATGATATTTTGTTATTTAATTAATTTATCACCTTTTATTTTTCACCTTTCCAATTTTATCCTTCTCTTTATTTTATTTTCCATGGATGAATCATCATCCTTAACAACTAAGCATTTTTAATGGTCTAATTACCATGTAAGGACATCCAATTTAAAGTTCTATATCTATTTAAACCCTTTAGCTATTAGAACTCAACTTTTGCACTTTGTGCAATTTGGTCCTTTATCAAATTAAACATGTAATAGATAATTTTTTTTTACGAAATTTTCACACAATATTAGTATCATACTGGTAGATCATAAAATAGTATTAAAATAATTTTTCTTTCCGGACTTGGATCTGTGGTCCCGAAACCACTGTTCTGATTTTATCGAAAATGGGCTATTACACTAAAAGTACTAGTAATTATTGTTTTTCTATTATTTAGCCGACAAATTGGAATTATTGTTTTTAATCTAAAATTTCTAGACAAATTTAACTAAGAACGCAATAGAGAATGAATCAAGGAAATAATCGAAAAATACCAATGAGATAGACAATACCCGAGAAAGAATCCACCTAGACTTCACCTATTACTATGAATCTAAATTAAACAATTTATCCACTTGTGTCTTGATCCATAGAAATCCCTAAATTATGTTAATATCTCTTTCGAGAGTAAGAACAACTGACTCTAGTTTGATTAATTGCAGTCTCTTTCTAATTAAAACCCCTATCGTCGCATTAACTCGATCTATGGATTCCCTTATTAGATTTGACTCTAATCCGATAGATTTATGTAACAACCCGTTTTTAGTCAAATTGGAACAGTGGTTTCAGGACCACAAATTCGAAGTTGAAATATTTATTTATTATTATTATAATGTCTAGAGCATTAAAATATGATTGTGTGAAATTTTCGTTAAGAAATTTTATTGTTTGTGTGCTTAATTTGATAAAAAGGACTAAATCGGGTAAAGTGTAAAATTGTGTGTTATTAATTAAAAGTGTCTAGTAGCTATGTTTTATTAAAGTAGAAGCCCTTAAGTTGTAATTAGACCATTGGTTGTCTAAATGGACATTTATGGACTTATAATAAGTGATTTAAGTGATTAATATTAAAGATTAAAATAGTAAATTATAAAATAACTTAGTAAAATAGTAGAAAATGTTGTACATCTTCTCCACTAAGTATCCGCCACCAAAAATAAGTTTGAAAAGCCATTAGAGAGCTTGAAGCATTTGGCACTTTCAATTGCTAGCATGTAAGTGATTTTGACTTGGTTTTTAATGATTTCAATGTTTTTGTGATCATTGCAACTAGTTCTAGCTAGCCCAGGGATTATTTTGCAAAACTGTTAAAGATTTAGAAAGTTTTCATTGATGAATAAGCATGTGTTTTGATGTTTGATAATAGACTATGAATGTTGGTTGTGAATTATACGAGTTTTGTTAAGTGATTTTTAGTGAAAATGCCAATTAGGGATTAAATTATGAAATGTGAAAACTTTGTGGTTAAAATGTGAAATAAATGAAAAATATGGGCTACTAGGGGGCATAATAGCAATTCAACTAGTAGAGTTTAATTTTGAATTTCATTAATTTGTGTTTTTGTGAAATAAGGACTAAATTGTAATAGTTATGAAACAATAAGGGCAAATGCGTAAAATTACCTTAATGATTATTTAAGGTTAAATTTAATAGCTTGATGATTAAATAAGTTAATTTTGAATATATTTAGATCAAGAAAAGCGGATTTCAGATCTAGATCTGGGGAAAACTAAAGTTATCGACTAATTGATTTATTTCGTCGTTTTCATATCTGAGGTAAGTTTGCATCTGATAAATTTCATTATAAATGTATTTTAAATGCTTTAATATTGCATAAATTGTGAATACGAGACTTCGAACAAGTTCGACAATGACTTGATGATAATTCGACACTCGAAATCCCGGTTGAACCTTAGGAATAATTTAGAATACTAGTGACATGTCATTAGGGGATACATTGAGTTAGCTTCGGGCCATGATGTTGGCACTTCGGGTGCGAGTTATACCAATTTGGCTTCGGGCCATGAATATTTGTTTATTTGGCTTCGGGCCATGATATCAGTACTTCGGATATAAGTTACCTTGATTTGGCTTCGGGGCATGGTATAGGTATTTATTGTGCAAGACTCTTGAGTATTTGACTTCTATTCCAAATGGTTCAACGGGTAAATGAATGATGTGGTTAAGAATGATATTGGTACGAGATGGTATAGGTATGTGCATAAACCATATTAGCTTTGAATCGAAGGAATGGTGAAGAAAGTATATAGTTTTGTGAATGAGTAATTGAAAGCTTACGTTATTTATTTTTCTATGTTTTATAGTGATCTCAAGATAGCTCGGATTCGGGGATTATCGGAAATCGCATCACACTATCCACCTATCATTTGGTACCTATGAATTTTGGTATTTTATGTATATGGCATGTATAGGGATTTAGTCTTTTGGTATATGTATTTTGCCATTTAAGTTAGCTTGTGAATTATTATGTTTTGGTTTGTATATATAGCCATGAGATTTGGCTTAATTTGGTTGTTTTGGTTATGTATATATATGTGCATATATGGTTTCTATTGTAAGTTAATGATGGATATGTGTATGGCTTATATTAAGAAGCTTGTAGATATAGATATGGTAGATATTAAATGGTTGATAATGAGAATTGGTTTGCTTGTGAGATTAGACTAAATAATACATATTTGAGTTTGGTCATTTTTGATGTTTGAGTAAGTGAAATTTGGTATGAATTGGATGGCATATTAGAATGTAGTGAGTTTTGTATTTGTTAGTATTCAAATGTTAGGAATGATGTTTGATTGAGGTTGTTGGAATGTATATTGTATGCCTTGTTTGTGCCATCTGATTTAGGTATGCATAAGTTTGGGTGGTAAAATGGCTTGGTAAATAGCCTATTTTTGTCCACACGGGCAAAGACACGGGCGTGTGTCTCAGTCGTGTGTGACATGGTTATGTTACACGGCCGTGTGTCCCCTGGTGTTGATTTTGAAACCAAGTCACGGCCTCACACATGGGCGTGTGATATGGCCGTGTGGCATAAGTCAGTATACCCTACAGGATTGACACGGCCTAGTACAGGGCATGGCACACAGGCGTGTATGGCTTTAGGGCACACGGACATGTGTGTTACAGAGTTACACAGGGTTGGACACGGGCTGGGACATGGCCATGTGCTTCCATTTCGAATGTCCACACGGCTTGTGACTCGAACCTGTCTGTTGGCTGTGTGAGATTCACGGCCAGGCCACATGGGCGTGTGTCCCCTGTTTTTGAGAAAATTTCTAAGTATTCAAAAAGTTTCCAAAGTTATTAGTTTAGTCCCAAACCACTCTCAATGCATGTTTAGGGCCTCTTAGGCTCGTATTAGGGACAAATTAATTGAGATTGAATGATGAATGTATAAATTGATTAAATGTATATGAAAAGCATGTTTAAATATGTTGTAAGTCCGGTAATGCTCCGTAAGCCTATTCCAACATTGAATACGGGTGAGGGGTGTTACAATTTATGTCGTCGTATTTTTAGGATTGCATGCAATTCCACTCAATTATGCTAGATCTACTCTTAAACAGAGACATTTTCTTCACTAAAATAAGCATATTAAACAGGAATTACTATTTTGGAAATATTAAAACAAGAAATAAGCATACATAATTGATAACAAGAATCAAGTATTTATTGCGTAAAATAGAAATTAACTAATAGAATTTCTCATAGGTTTCACCTTCCCTAGGTATCTAGGGGATTAGTTCATAATCCTGAATGAAATCATCTCAAAGTTAGAAAAACAACAAGACATAAAGAAACTCAATAAACCTTTGAAAGAAATTAAAAGGAGATATTCAATCTTGATGGAGATCCGCTTTCGAGTTGGCTCTGATGATGTTCTTCATGTGTTTTCTTCGATCTTCTCTGATAGCTCCCTTCTCTATTCTTCTTGTAATAGTCCAGTTTAGACCCTAGTCGGAATAGTGGTTTTGGGACCACAAATCCGAGTTAGCATAATATTTTAATATTATTTTCTGTACCTATGATATGTGATTAAGCATGTGTTAAAGTTCCATAAGTTAATTTGTCCGTTTGTGTGCTTAATTTGAGAAAAGGGTTAAATTGCATTAAATGCAAAATTTGTATCCTATTTGTTAAAGCACTTATGTGTTGTGGCTATTGAAGTTGTGGCCTTATGAGGCAAGTAAACCACTTTTAATATAGTGGATAGTAGTTGGACAAATATGCCCTTAATGTATATTTGTTTTATTTATTAATTGAAGGGATATTTTAGTAAATGGTATTATAATATGATTATAATAAAACAAAGCTCAAAATAAGCCTTTAATTTAGTGTTCATCCATTGAAAATTTGAAAGCAAAAGAAGGGTTTGAGCTTTGTGAAATTCAGCACCTATTTGGCTTAATTAATGTACGTTTTGACTTTGGTTTTTGATGATTTTTATGTTTTTGAGATTGTTGCTTAGTCTACTATCAAGCCCATGTTGTAATTTGAAGAATTGATGATGTTCATGAGACGTGACATTGATGAAATGGTAAGCTTTGTAATGAATATTGGTGTTAAATGAAATATATGTGTTTAATGAACATGTTTTATTCTTGAATTTTTGATGAATTTAGCTAATTAGTGCTAAATTATGAAAATAATAATTTAAGGGACTAAATTTTGAAATAAATGAAATGTATAGACTTGTATGGGATACATGAATATTCGGCTAAACTTGAGTATATGGTGATTTTGTGTATTTGATGATTTTGTGAATTAGGGACTAAAATGTCCAAATATCCAAATGTGAGGGCTAATTTGAAAATTTGCCTTAAATATGTGTTTTGGATTGAATTGAATGATTTGATGAATGAATCGGTTAAATCTGTATCTATATAGATCAAGAACCGAAGAAAATGGATTTAGATCGGGGAAAGTCAAAAATTATTGAATAGCCGTACATTTTCGTTAAACCGAATCCGAGGTAAGTCTTTATACGAATAAATGTATTTGGTATTGAGTTAAGTATGTTCATATGACTATCTATAATGATGAATGTATATGAGATGTTGTGTACAAGAATTTCCATGATAGAATCGACATAGCGTTAATGTCCGAGAAGTCCCGTCTGAACTTAGGAATAGATAGGATTAACTATGTCATGACATAGGTGTCTGTTATGTGATATCATGTAAGACCACGTCTAGGACGTTCGCATTGATTCGAGATTTCGTGTCAGACCACGTCTAGGACGTTGGCATCGATATGAGATTTACGTGTAAGACCATGTTTGGGACATTGGCATCGTATTGACTCGTGTAAGACCCTGCCTGGGACAGTGGCATCGACATTTGGTGACATGTAAGACCACGTCTGGGACATAGGAATTTTATGACTATTCAAGCTTTCTGAGTATCCTATTTAGTTCTGAACGTTTCAACGAGCAAAGTTCGAGATACTAGCGACTATGTGATTTGTATTTCCGTTTCAGGTACGCAGGTTATGTATACTAAGTGTGTATGAAAGGTAAGTACCTATTTGAACTTATTAAGATGAATATGTGAAATGGAATGATGAAATGATATGTGAAGATATGTTCGAAAGAGCTATGTGTATATGTGATATTTGAGTTGAAGAACGTGGTAAGATATGGCTAAGCAAATGAGCCAAAGAAATATATGTGATGGATTTGCTATGAGAACCATTATTGTCAGAGTATCAATATGGTTATGTCATTTTATGCTAAGTTTATTTGTATATAGCTTACTAAGCTTTTGAAAGCTTACTCTCTGTGTGTGTTTGCTCTGTTTCATACATCGTCAAAGCTACTGAAGGCTCGGGGACCGTTGAGGATCGTCATCACACTACTCAAGCACATTTTGGTACTCTTGAAAATGTATATATAGGTAAATATGGCATGTATAGGCTAGTCATTTTGAGTTATGTTTAAAATGTGTATAATTAGCCATGAGATGTGGCTAGATAAATATTGGTATCATGTTTGAGTAAATATGATACATAATGTATGTTTGGTATGGCTTGATAACAAATGAAATGGTCAAGGCTATGGTAAGCATATTAATTCATTATGAGTATGTTTGCTTGATCAAAGAAATGATTATAAGAAAGGTAAATGTAGATGAATAATGTTTGAATTTATATGTGTTTTACTGGTGTAAATTGTCATGAATGGAAATGAGATTGAATGTGAGATCTTGTTGATTTATTTGCCATGTTTAGGATGTAAAGTATGCTTGAAATGAATTGGTATTTTGCTTGTAGTATTAACCCTTGTATGGGTGGAATTTCTGGCCTTGCAAACGGCATGTTTTGCATACACGGCCGTGGAACACTGGCATGCCTGGTAGCCATGTGAATAAGTCAGTTGTTAGCCTAATCTTATACGGCCATGGTAAACAGGCGTGCCTGGTAGCCGGGTGATCAAGTCAGTAGCTAGCATAATTTTACACTGCCATGGCACACAGGCGTGTCTGGTGGCCGTGTGGATAAGTCAGTATACATGCTCTGATTTGGCAGGGCCAGGACACATGGGTGTGTCTAGTAGTCGTGGGAGGTACAGGGCCTGCCCACACGGGCGTGTGACCTCTGTAATATAGAAAAGTTTTAAATTTTCAAGAACTTTCATATGTGTTCGGTTTAGTCCCGACCCTATTCTAAAGAATGATTAAGGTCTCGTTTACCTATAAAAGGGACACTTTGATTGTGATTGATGTCTTGTAATACTAAATGTCTGTAAAAGTTTCCGATCTGTCCGGTAACGTCTTTAACCCTAATTCGGTGATGGATACGGGTTAGGTGTGTTACATTTGATTGGTATCAGAGCTACAATTTAGTCGATTCTCGGACTAACGTAGCATGTCAGAGTCTAGCTATACTTGTCATATATCTGAACTGTGATAGTATGATGAATCCTGACGTGAAAAATGTGTTTTACGTATAGTAATTGTAACATCCTTAAAATCGGGCCTTTGCATTTTATTTGTTGCATGTAGATAGTATGGATGTCATGCTAGTTTAGGTTATTTTAGGGTCTAGGCTTGAGTCAGGGATAGGCTAGAGCCTTAGAAAGAATTTTATTTTTGGGTACTTGGAAGGGGGAGCTGAAGGAGTTAGGTGTTAAGGATAATTGATGGCAAGTTTTGACACAAGAAGTGCCTTGGAAAGGTGTAACACCCCAAACCCGGTCAATACGCCACGACCGAATCTGGTATGTCACTGAGGAAAATATTTTGAAGAAAAACGAGTTAACGATTAAATTTTTGTGAAAAACCCTTTCGTAATTCTATATTTGTAGAAATCAGGTGTATAATAAGTTAAAACTAATAATTTACTTTGAAATTACGTAAAACTTTAAAATAAGTGAATAAATCATAGCTTAGAAAACATTTATATCATTTTAAGAAAACTCGAATTATTACTTTGAAAACCAATTGCATTTGAATGTAGAAACTAGATATTTGAAAATCATTTAAATTATCGAAAACACTCAAGTTGTTAAAATTATCAAATGATTTATGTTACCCGATGTAACGTTTTAAAAACCATCGCGTTGTGAAGTTTAGAAAACTTGGTGCTCAATTTATTAAAATAATCAAGAAATTTATAAGCCATATTTTAAAACAATTCCAAAGCATAAATATAATCCAAAATCATAATTTAAGAGGCTTTATTACAAACCCATAAAAATATAAAACCAAATTTAAATAAAGTAAAGTTCTCAAACCAAAGTTCACGTAGAACCGAAATTTATTGCATGGCCTCCTCGAGTTCATCCAGCTCCTCATCCGCGATCTCACGATTCACCTGAAATGATAAGGGAGAAGGTGAGTCACCAAGACTCAGTGCATATTCCCTCTCCCGGGTAATTACCACAAACTTACACAAATTATAACAAAGCAACATATATGTATAATGCACCCAACCTAGCCATCCATAACTCTTTTTCTACCCCGTGTGGTACCAAACCACTGGTGGTGCCAAACCACTGGTGTCCAAAGACACAAATGTGATACCAAATCACTGGTGACCGAAGTCACGAATAATCCATCTGTGGGGCCAACCCACGTGTGATACCAAATCACTGGCAGACGATCCCATATCTCAAAAGTGGGGCCAACCCACGGTGGTGTTAACCACAGGGACAAGTCGCTATGAGGTGCCAAACCTCTGGTGTCCGAAGACACGAATGTGATACCAAATCACTGGTGGTGCCAAACCACTGGTGGTGCCAAACCACTGGTGACCGAAGTCACAAATCATCAAGTTGTGGGGCCAACCCACGTGTGATACCAAATCACTGGCGTCGATCCCATATCTCAAAAGTGGGGCCAACCCACGGTGGTGTTAACCACAGGGACGAGACGCTATGAGGTGCCAAACCTCTGGTGTCCGAAGACACGAATGTGATACCAAATCACTGGAGATACCAAATCTCTGGTGTCCATCGACACGATATTAATCTTCCCCCTCCTCTCATATTGCCCATACCAATGCAATAGATAACCAAATCATGTTAATACACTTTAATATGAATCATATAATAATACCATAAATCATAGATCATGATTTCAATCCACATGTATTAACAACATATCGAAACGGACTTACCCGAATCCTCATTCATACCATCATGGTATCAAATCCAAATCTCATCGTTTTTCCCACTTTCATAATATGATTAGTTATCTCACACATAAATACATATATAAACCAAGTTATAAAGTGTGTAAGTTACACACCTTTCACCAAAGCAAAACTAACTTCCGGAGATCCGATCTATTGCACTAGATCTTTGTCCTAAAATCGGCCATATCATAATATTTTAATGAAAACCATTCGGCCAACAACATAACTTAATCCAAATAACCTTAGGCTTCCTCAACCAACTTTAAGAGTATAGAATCCTTACCACTTGACTTACCAACTTCGATTTGCTAAAGGAATGGCCTAAATCGATTGCTTCCGAAATCCCAATGAGCCTAAGAGAATAATCGAATCCTAAAAATGGTTAGAACCTTGCAAAACAATGCCCAAAGGTTCGGCCTTTGTCCACAAGAAAACATCACAGAAACGAGAAAGAAAAGAAAGAAAACGTCCATGAACACTTACCCCTTTTTATCCAAAATCAATAGAAGAAAAAAAGGAGAGTCTACCCTTGAATATTCGGCCAAAACAAAGACTAAAAGAGAGGAAGAAGGTTCGGTTATGGTTGATTTGTATTAACAACAAGGATTGAATTAAAATTGAGAAAGAGAAAGGAAAAACAAAAGAAGAAAATGGAAGAGATTTCAATGGAAAAGAAATGTTTATGGCTTAAAATAAAAGAAAGTAAAGAGAGATGGAGAGATGGAAATTTCGGCCAAGAGAGAGTGTAGGAGAAAAGTGATTTGATCAATATTGAAAGAAAGAAAAGGAGAGAGTTGTGGGAGAAATTCGGCCAAGCACTACTTTGCCAAAAAGAAAGTGCACAAAAATGCACAAGTTAGATTGTAGTTTTGGTTACAAAAGGGCAAATGAAAGAAAGTAAAATGATGTCATTTGGTTCAACAAAAAGAGGCTAAAATCAAAAGCAAAATGCACCAAAATGCACAAGACATATTCGGCCAAAGAGGAGAGCTTTGGGGAGGAAAAGAAAAATGCCAAAGATGCACAAAAATGCTAAAATGACTAACCAATTCCCCCCAAACAACCTATCAAAATTCGGCCACCCCCCTAGCCTTACATGCCGTCCACATACATGGTCTCCCAAGTCAAATCTATCCACCCAACACTTTCCAAAACCAATTCCTTATATCATGCCTTATGCTCTCCCAACCTTCCTTAACTTTAAGAATCTTATCCCCAATATCAAGCTTTCCTTAAACATATATTCAACTTACCAAAAGAAATAGTCCAACCTATCATGAATAAGGTTTGACCGTCCATAAATGCTATGATGCACAAAAATATAAAATTCTCAAAATGCCTTCCATGTTACTCGAACCATTTCCCTCAAGCAACCATCCATGTGCCATAACTACCTTGCCACTAACTCCTCATGTGTTAGA